>JAQFVV010000045.1:5427152-6027152 GCA_028023455.1 Epiperipatus broadwayi
TCAATATTTTCAGTGCTTTATAATAGTAAGGTTTTATGCAATAATGAAATTAAAATCATGATTTCCACATTTTATGTACACACACATTAAATTTTACAAGATTATAATGTAAATTTGTTCAAACATTGTGCGTGTTAATTTTGCATTTTAAATCACATTCTGTTTTTGCTTTTTAAAAAAGAACATAATCAATTATTAATCATTTAGTGTCCGCAAGTTTATTTTTAAAAGGTGAGTAATAGCAGTGAAACGAAATTTGATTTTTAAATGGAATTGAAAATTAAAAAATTAAAGACAAAAATAAAAGTTTAGATACAGAAGAAAATGTAGAAAAAGATAATGAAACAGAAGTGGAACCTGTTCCTTTCACTGCAAAAATGATTCAAGAAGGTCTTCAACTTTCTAATCAGTTGGCAAATTATTTTCTTATAAATGACACTAATCACGAGCGTGCTCTTAAATTCCAACGAGAGCTAAATTGTATGTCTGGATATCGCGTTCATAAACAATTAATAAAATCATCATCTCAAAGATTAATTACTAATTACATTGTCACCAGAAAACAATTAACACAACATGAGAGTGAAGTTGGTGCTAGTTGTATTTCCTCTTGTGAAGAATCAAAAACCAGTTTGCAAACGAACCTGTTTACCGGTAAATAGCAATAATAATTAAAACGTGTATAAAAAATGTATGCATAAAAATACATATTGTTTTGAATAAAATTAAATATTATAGTTAAAAAATAGTTTAAAAAGTTTGTCTTGTGTCAATTTTTTTCAAATTTGAAATTTTTTATTAGTCATATTTTATTTCCTTATTTTTTTTTTGCGCGAATTTTAAAGTAATTTTACGTTGGTGCTTTGCTCTTACGCGATTTTTGAAAAATCACAGTCCGTATCCCCCTTTTTCAAGGTTAGTTACGTCTATTTTTGCGCGATTTCATTTGCGCGTGTTTTCTGAGGAACTTATCTATCGTGTAAAATGAGACCCAGGTGTATATTCAGTTTGTTAAGAAAAATTCAGAAATATCTTCTGCTTTTTCTTAGTTTGAATTTTTATGCAGGTGAATTTTCTGCACTATCTTTTTGATATACAGCTCTAATTACAGTGAAAATAAAATTGTTTTCCAGAGTAACTTCTTATCAATAGAAACAGTTGCATTTATTTTAATCATGGTACTTTTGTTTGTACTATACTTATACATTTCTTTATCTATGTGATGTAATTTAAATTTTGTAATTATTCTTGTAATAGTTTTGTGCTAGTGTATTGAAATAATAGTTGCCTTTTGAAGATAATGTTTTGCACTGAAAATGTCTTTAATGATTTAATTGATAAATATTTTTGAATTATTTATTCTTTGCTAAAAGCATTTATATTATTGCCCAAAAGTATATTTATGTCTAGTAATTTATTATGTCTAATAATTTAAATAAAAATTATACAACGGTAATTTGCTATTAACTTCTGCCTAACGTTAATTCATTGTAGGTACTTTGGTATTAGAGCTGCGACGTGGAGCATGTATTAGACCTACAACCCCTGTTCACATTCATATCAATCGGCTGATAACTTTGTAATCTTGTGATTTGACCAAAATAACGTGTACATGGATCTTATACATGCCTGTTTAGCAAAAAAAAAAAAAACATATACATGGATCTTGCACATGATATTTTGACAAGATGTATTGTTATCGGGAGGTGATACAATTTGATAGTTATTTTGTTTCAATTCAATAAGCATGACATTACACATTTATTGTGGGTGTGAAAAGGCCTCCTATCTCTCCTATGCTACGTTGCAGCTCTAATGCTAAAGTACCATCACGTCAACATTACTGCTTTTAAATTACATATACTGCATACTATTTTGGTTGTTTAGTTGAACATTTTTCAATTTCCCAAAGTTTACAAAGTTATTATCTATTTTATAGTGTGTACATAGTATTATTGTGTTAATTAAACAGCATATACATATAGTGTTTGTGATAAAATGAAAAATCATGATCTTAATTTTCAAGCCTAAATTGTGAATTCATAATGCTCTAATTCATTCAAATAAATTTGAACCCTTTTTATAGATAACTCCTGATAGAATCAGATATTATGCAATCTTACAATGATTGTTAGGGAGGAGGGGAGCTGTGCTTAGAGATGGTATAGAAATGATTCAAAGACAAAATATACAAGACAAAATTGTTGGCACTTATATTCCTCTTCATAGTTTTTTATGATCTTCATATGTCTGGTGTTATTATTTTTGTCAGCACTTGCTAACACACGGGAATAGTATGGGAAGATATGGACAAATTTCTATGAAACTATATATTATTTATATTCATGTACTTCAAATTTTAATCATTAACTTTTCACCCTATGCATTGCATTACAAAGCATATGTCATTTCCCCTGTTAGAATTTTGTTTTGACATTATATGTTGTTTTTTAGACATAATTTATTAGTGTATTTTTTAAAAAATGTATTTTTTAGCGCAGTTGTCTTCAGAAAAATAAAATGTTATAAATATTTTTTACCACATTTTTTAACATTATTTATTTAAAGATAAATGTAATACTTTTATGGGGGTTTTTTTTTTTTTGCTTACTTGAAAATTTCTCTATTAATTCATTATATTCTATTCATATTTTTTTCTGAAAATGATTAATCCACTCAAAGCACATTGAATTATTTTTTATTTTAATAAAAAATATTTTTCCTGTAATATTAAAAGTTATTAATAAAAAATACATATACAAGGAATATCACTATTTGATATAACTTATACAAGCAGTTTTATTTTAAACAGTGCACAAATTTAATATTTAAAAATAAAATCTTGCTAGCAAGAAATTTTAATCCTATCATGTAACTTTATTATAATTTTTTTTTTTTTTTAATTTTCAGAATTTAATATATAAATATAGAAACTGTGCAAACATTCTACAAACTAATTTTACTTTATGCTTAAATAAAAAATAAACAAGAATACTTTTCTTTATTAGCAGAGGATTTTTTATTTTTAGAAATGTATTTTACTATAAAATTGTGAATTAGATAGCATCTGTTATTTTAAATATTTTAAAAACAGTATATTTCAAATAGTATATACTTTTTATTATTATTAAATATATGATGTAGACTTTATAAAAATGTTTTCTATATGATAACAAATGTTCTATAAATATGATAATTAAAAGAAAATGTGCTTTAATGCATCACTACTCTAAAGTTATATTTTTGTTACGAATCAAATTATATAAAAGTTGTGGAACTGCCTGTAGTTATGTAACCCCAATATAATTTTTTAAATTTCATAAAAATTATTGTTTATAAATATTTAATTAATAAAATTGTAATAACATAAAATTTATAGTAAAGTAACTTTTAGCGCACTCTTTTAGTGATTTGGGGGGAGAGGGGTAATTTACTTTATAGTAAATTTTGCTTAATGTCAGAGATCCTGATCCTAGTCTGCATTTATTATAAAAGAGTACGTATTTGATCTTATTATTGCAGAAATGTTAAAAATTAAATGTTTTTATGTATATATTTCATTTTAGACTAAAATGTAGTTTATTTTAAAGTCTTTGCTTGAGAGAAGTTATATCACTATTACGGAAATTTTAAAAGAACTTAAATGATGAAAGTTGGGAAATTTTACTTCATATGACTAAAACTCAACCTTAACAATGTAAGCCAAGAATATGTAATTCTAATCAAATGTAGAAAACTAAATATTAAAGATGATAAATAAAATATTTAAATTGTTTTTCAAAGTAATTTAGACCTCTGATGTCCTGTTACTAAAATTTGTGCCCATTAAGTGACATTGATCTAAGAACTTGTAACTGCTCTTAATCATATTGGGTAAATAACAAAACATTAAATCAAATTTTTGTAGGAAAAAGAAATTGAAAAAGATATCATAACATAACAAAAATAAAAATAGCGAACTTTTTGAAATGAACTGATAAATAATATTAAAAACAAAAAAATAAATGTAATTTTCTGATAGTGTTTAATTTGGTATAGTGCTTAAATTACAATTAAGAGCTAATATCTAAGTTGATGTCTTTGTTTCATTTCCTTTTGAGATGCTGTATTGGAAGAAAAAGATTCTGTATAAATGACTTTTTAAAAAATCAAATTAAAGTATATGTATAATGTTGTAATTTACAGCAAAAATAATTCCCCTCACAAAGTTATAAATCTAAATAATGGAATTTTATTACAGCTGTATAATTATATGATAAAAGAAAATTGCTTCACACAATATTAAAAAATATTTGAAAAATATAATCTCTGAAAGAAAATTATTTATATAGAGTTGGCTGCAAATTAATCATATATGGGGGGGGGGGTAAGCAGCTTAATATATATATATATTTGCCTATGAAAATCTTTTTATCAGCAGTTAATAATAAAATTTAACATCAATAAAGTTGTTCATGAGAAAATTATACTTTGAAGTTTCATTTAGTGAACCTCCCCCCCCCCTAAAATAAAACTATATGTCATTTGAACATCTTAAACATCCTAAATATTGTAATTAATAAATTGATTGTTTTATCAAGAGAGATTTTGGAGTTAACAGATCTAACCGACAAAGTGTTTAATACTTCATACCTAGCAACTTTTACACTTTACACATAAAATTTATGTCTTTTCATCTGGGTATATTTTTTTCTAATAGAGAATTCTTGTTTTTTTTCTCTCTCTTTCTCTTATGCTTCTAGAGAACTTTTTTTTGGCAGAGAATGATGAATTTATTCATCAGTATATATTTTATATTTATTATCTAATGTTTATTGTACACAGATATAAATAATATATTTGAGAATGTATAAAAAATTGAATTAGGAAAAAAATAAATACAACTGTTTGCTAGGACAGATAACTTACTCTAGTCATAGATTCCTACAAATGAAGTTTTTAGTCACCATAAACTTCACATTATACAATCAAAGAATTATATATTTAATGTAATCAAATGTAATTCATAAAACTCAATATTAAAAACAACATTATTGAAACTATTAATACGAATAGTTGGCTTCTTTTTGCACTTTGTTTGATATATTCTATTCTTTATGGTTTACTGATATAAATTTTTTGCATTTTACATCTTTGAAATTGTTTTGTATTCCAACTCTTAAATATACTTATTTCTAACAATTATTTTATTTTAAAATAAAAATATAACCCATTTATTTATTACATCACATAATTCCAAAAGGTCCAATTACACTTTTCAAAAAAAAAATTCAAAAAACCATATGCTAGAAACTAATCTAAGGATATTTGATGTAACAGCACTGGATATGGATTTAAAAAGCATTACCATCTAGCATTTATTGATTATTAAAATTACACAAGGTGGCAAAAGAGTAATGAGAATTAAAAAAACACACACACAGATTATTTATTTTTTAATTTCTTTAATGAAGACTGGAACTTTTACAAATATTTTTAAAATAAAAACATAGGAAATATGTGTATTAAAGCACTGAATCACTTTGTGAACCTGTAATATTATTCTGATTTATTACTGAAGATATGAATCCAACACTGGTGTCTGCCATTTGTTCTATTTATTTTGACTGATAGTGTCATATTATTTCCATGTTTCTCTGAAAATAAGACCTAACCAGAAAATAAGTCCTAGCATGATTTTTTGAGGAGGCTTACAATATAAGCCCTAGTTAAGATTGGTAGCCCAGTAGATGGCATTTGTTTGCCTGTTGAAACATACAATAGATATGTTGAATTATAAAGTAATGAATACTTTAAATTATAAATTGCATGGTTATTTTGTAATTTCCCATCGACTATTTTTGGCAAACATAATTCTACCTGTAGAGAGAAACAATTTATCAACTATAAGTCAGTATATCGGACAATTTATAATATCATTTATATATTTTTAATTATTTATTTACATTTAACATTTAGATTTAGAATGCTTGATTTCAGCATGGTAGCTTTTAAATATTCAAAATAAAAATAAAAATTAGTTTAATTTTTTTTACTTTTTCCTCCTGAAAGACTATTAAAATAACAAATGTGATTTTAATATTCAAAATTTAGACTTAAGTTAAATCATCAATCTTTCTCTTAAATAAAAGTTTTTAAAAAGAATACTCAAGCAGGACTATTATAAATAATTTGAAAAGTATTTACAATTTGCGTACTTGATAGCAGAATGAATATGGTTCTGTCATATATGGATCATCGTAATTCAATATTCTATGTTATAATTGGCATACTTAATGTGTACATCTGAAATGCAGAAACATTTTCTGAATTTTAGTACTTGCATTTTTTTTATTCCTTTTGTATGGACAAACTATATATCTTATCTGAAATCATTTTTGTTATCACTACTTACTATCTCACTAGTCTTCAGTTAACATTCGATTCAATGGTAAATCTAAACGGAATAATATTCTGATTGTCAAATAAGATGAGTGCAAAAAGAAAGAGCTATTCTGGTAAGTATAAGAAAGGAATTGTTGGGGGCTCCTAGGTTAAGCATCTTGGCATACTTAATGTGTACATCTGAAATGCAGAAACATTTTCTGAATTTTAGTACTTGCATTTTTTTTATTCCTTTTGTATGGACAAACTATATATCTTATCTGAAATCATTTTTGTTATCACTACTTACTATCTCACTAGTCTTCAGTTAACATTCGATTCAATGGTAAATCTAAACGGAATAATATTCTGATTGTCAAATAAGATGAGTGCAAAAAGAAAGAGCTATTCTGGTAAGTATAAGAAAGGAATTGTTGGGGGCTCCTAGGTTAAGCATCTTACAGCTTTCATAAAAAGTACTTGAATAATTATAGATTTTTGTAAATGAAAAAATAAAACATCCTCTGAAAATAAGCTCTATAGCATCTTTTGGAGCAAAAATTGATATAAGACCCAGCCTTATTTGTGGTGAAACATGATATCATCAATCAAGTTTTTATAACTTATCTTTCAGAAGTCAGCCTTTTTATTTATTGAATCAGCTGTTTGACAGAAGAGGATCTTTCCTGTAACAAAATGCCAAATTATTGTTTTTTTACTTGCATCTATTGAATGAAATTACAGTTTTCATAATAACTGCTTAACACATAATAAAAAATATTAAATCATTTATAAAATTAATCTACTATAAAAAAAACAGTAAAGCTAAAAAAAGTATTATAATGAGCATTAAGAAAAAAATAATTTAAATACTTAGTAACTCCTTTTAAATGTATTCATAAATTGTACACAATTCTGCACTAAATAATTAGAGAATTTATTTGGTAATAATGATATTTACAAAAATGGAAAAACAAAATGCAATATTTAACTGAAATAGGTCTGTTTATTCATATGCTCCTGCATATGTATAAAAATTGTATGAATAGACCTATATATTGTATACATAATTACTTAGCCAATTTCACAAATTAATGTTAAAAGAATAAGTCAAACGTATTTTTTATATATGTAATTAAAAGTAGTTTTGTATCGAAATAATGTTTTCAGATAACATTCAAAACTATATACACACTCACCCATCTTGGGATTTATTTTAATAATCCTGAATTCTAATAAAATTGTTACAACTCAAAAACTATAAATCATAGCAGTGTGTTTTGATATCTTGCTAGAAAATGCAGGAAATAATCTATGAGATTATACAACATAAGCAAATGTAGTTTGCATGGTTTTTTCCTTAAACTTATCAGAAATGAAAAATTCTGAAATTTGCTATACCATGATGAAGAAATGCTGTGAAAAATAATATTCCATAATATGCAATGCTTTTTTTTAATCATTTTATGATTTTTATAAGTGGTTACCTAATAGGGAAGCATATAATCAATTCTTTTTAAATATTATAAAATATTATTATTATCAGTTTTATTCAATATTTGTTTCTTTTAAAAGAAAATCTTGTTCATATAATAATACTTAATAGAATAAATAATTTTTTATAGATATTTTTTAAGTATATTTGTGATAACTATTTCAAAATATATATATATTGCAATAAAATTAAATATTAAAAGTTATATTTTAGAAAAATATGTGTACAATTGTTTGTTATGCTTAATATAGACTTCAAAATTACTCTTTACTATTGTAGATTGGTCGTTGTCGTCCGTCCTCCCTTCTTTTTTTTTTTTGTTATTAGTTCTGTTTTTGAAAGTGTTTTTGTGCTTAGAAATAAAACATAAGACAGTATAATAAAATAAAACAATATTAAAACTATTTTTCTTTTTTTTTCTTTTAAACTTAGTTCAGTTTCAAATATATAGAAATTTATCAAGATTGGTGGTTGAGAGGTCAGCGACAGCTGCTTTACAAGCGGTTGTCCCGGGTTAGCGGGTTCGCTTCCCAGCTGATGCTATGACACATGAGAAAAAATATATATAAATTTCATTATATCTTTTTTTTTTAAAAAAAAAGAAAAAATATATATATTACCAACTAAACTTTATATTTATAAAAAATTTGTCAATATTTTGAGTTTTTTTAAAAAAATAATCTTTATCAAGGTACAATTCAGAAATTATTTTGAAACAGAAAAATGTAATTCAAAAAATATCAAAAAACAGACATATAATATAAACAAAATTACCTCAAATTCACAATTCAACCAGACTAGCCAAGAAAATAAACTCTAAAATACAACCAATGGTTTCACTGCTACAAGCAGACTTCTCAAATGTAAAGAACTACAAAATAACATATTTAAACTAAACATTGCCCACAATTCCACTTCCCATACACTCTTAATATTAATATTATAAAAATAGGCTAGAAATAAATATTTTAGTTCTGCTTTATATAGCCATGAAAAAGATACAGGCCACACTATTAATTTTGATGAAGCTAAGGTTGTCTTCTTTGAGAGAAATGAAATAAAAAGAAAAATTAAAGAATCTTTGTTATTAAAAATTTATCATTCTGAAGCAGTTAAGAGTTTTTTTTTAATATTAAAGGTATGTGGGAAGTAAGTGGAATTGTGGGTAATGTTTAGCTTAAATATGTTGTTATTTTGTAATTCTTTACACTTGTGAGAAGTCTGCTTGTAGTAGTGAAACCACTGGTAGTGTTTTAGAGTTTATTTTCTTGGCTAATCTGGTCGAGTTGTGAATTTGGGATAATTTTGATTATTTATTGGCTAGTTTAGCTTTATGCTTTTAATGTTTATATAATATAAAATATATAAACTTAATATTTTCAAAAGATTAATTTTCCCTTATTATTATTATTTTTTTTTTTAGAAAGTTATTAATATAAAACCATATTTTCAGATCGCTATTTTATAAAATAATTACAGAAAATTATTTTTAAATCAAATATTAATAAGATGAATTATATAAAGTTTTTGACTTATTAATCAATTTTTATGAAACAGTATCTTAAAAAGATAGACTTTTGAATTGTTAATAATTCTATATTTAATATTTAAAAAGAATAAAAAAAGAAAAATTAACTTTTTAAAAATGTTATTACAATGTACTTGATATAATATTTTAATGAATGTATAATTTTTTGGTATTTTCTTATTTTTAAGTTTCAGATTAATTTATGAATTATGTATTGATAAAGATTACAAAAAATAATCAAAATGTTGATGGATAAGTATGAAAAAATGTGATGAAATTTAAATATTCAAACTCTGAACATAATAATAGATGGGTTATATTGTAGCTCTGCTTGCATGAAGATTAAAAAATATTTTTTTATTGACATTTGCTTATCATTGTCAGAACATCTATGAAATTAAGGTGAATTTATTAGAAATATTCTTATTGCTTTTTGAAGTAACCAGAATCTTTTACTTTTTTAAAAAATTAACCCATATACACAAAAATTATTATTGCTGACATTGATTTGTGAATTTTTTTTTTTTAATCACAGTTTTTTCATCCTCCTACATGTAAAAATTCATTGAAATTAATAATTTGCATAAAAATATTTTTTAGTCCAGCATATTATGTATACTTTGGAGGAAATGTTTTCAGTTTTTTTTTTAATATAAACTTTGGTGAAAAAGTAATAAAGAAATGATTTTACTTTGAAATTTAATTCTTGCTGAAGCATTAAAAATGTTCTATTTTTAGGAGTACATAATTTTATGGATTTTCTATGAATATTTTATAAATTTGATATTATTCATAAAAGAAAGTAATTGGTGTTTGCATCTATAGAAAAAATTTGCTTCTATAAAAACTAATCAGAAAAGATAACATTAGTAATGCTATAGGTCAAAGATGTCTAACCTGTAGAAGGAGGCTATGAATGTGGCACAACACAAAATCATAAATTTAAATTAAAACATAATAAGATTTTTTTATAATTTTATTTTGCAATTTGACTACAAAGTATGTAATCTCTTGCTCTTTGAAAACATGTGTAACTTCAGTTTTACAATGGTATTGTGCATCCATTGTGCTATCTTCTAAGTGTAGATAGTAGAATTGACATCAGATGTTACAGGTGTTTATGGTGTCTTGGCGAGGCAGCAATTATCAATATTTCAACCTATCATTATAATATTAGGAATTTGAAGTTATTTAGAAATTAGGTAAGCATTCTTAATAGATTATTAATGGTATTTCACAATTCAGTGGCACCTTAAGTGCGACCCTTGCCTTATGTACTTTTTGTACTTTGGGGATCATAATATTGGGATCTGCTTGACAATTTTAAAAGACTTTTCAAATGGTCAGCTATATCATTAAGATTATTATGCGAGGGCTTTTTTGCTTATTGACAAGGATAGATGTCATGAAAATTGTGCACAGACCATTTTTTTAATCAGGTTTCAGTGGTATTTGTGTATTTAATGTGGCCCAATAAAAATCTTCCTTCAGAGTTCAGAGATGCCAAATGTTTGGACATCCCTACTGTAGGTAATCGTGAAAAACAATTTTTTGTGTAAAAATATTTTCACAACTGTTAAATTCGTGATAGGCAATAAGCAAAAGGTAATGAAAATAAATGGATTTTGACAAGTTATCGGAATTATCATATCCTCATAAGTCAAATCTTCTGAATTCAATAAAAAAATATCAGAATGCTTATTTCAAATCTATTTTATGAGTATATAGAGAAATCTGGTATAGTGAATTAATTCCAGATCATTTATCATCCACTCATTGTATTGCCAAGCCCAAGACCTGCATCAAAGTTACTATCCAAAACAATCATTTCCCAGAAAAAAGTTAAAATCAAATATGCAATTGTAAAAATAGACAAAATTAATTGTACTTATTGAATAGTTAGATTTTAATGAAAACTAAAATTCAATTTTTAGAAGCATAGGATAAAAATATGAACATCTTGTAATAAAAATTCACACATCATTGACTTCAGAATTTCAAATTTTTTGTTCAGGACTGTCCTGTCTGTGCTAGCAGTCTCATAATATGCCTTATAAGGCTATGCATTTCAGTTCTTTTTATGAATCTGGAGAAGAAACAGCACTTATATAAAAAATCTTAGCAAAAATTTTTTCATATAATTGCTTGGTCTTTTTTAAATGATCATGTTATGGTGCTATTGTCTTCTATTTGCTTTTGATCAATCCATATTATTAGGTTTCTATTTGTTTCATGTTGTTTTGTGAACTTACGATTCTGGAAATCCTTTTCATGCTGTGCATTTTTAAATTTATCTTTATTTTTTAAAATGGTGCAAATTATTGATTTCGTTACTATATTAAGAATTTAAATCACCAATCATTTTATTATTATCTGTTAAGAAATTTGTTTTCTTTTTTCACTTTAGTACTTATAGCTTTTTGATTGATTTATTATAAAAATTAATTTTTGTATATTTATAAAAAAGAATTTTCAAAAAATTAGTAAAGATGAATAAATTGTAGAAGAAAAATAGTAATAGTAAGATTGCAAAATGTGATAAAGAAGTCTGATATTTTGCTCTGAAAAATCTTATGTATGTGGTAGTTATATCAGATAATAATAGTGCTTATTATAATATTGGCTATTTTAGTTAATAATGTTCATCAATTAGTTACTTCATATTTAACACTTAGATTTTTGCAATTTTTTTAAAACCATAAGTTAGCTTTAAAATTCTTTGTTTTTGATTTCTACATTAATCATCTTTATATGCAATTAGAAAATACTCAAATCACCTCAGAAGTTATGATATTTCAGCAATGCATCCTAGACTTTACATTTATTCACAGAGGGCATTGCTGAAATATAACATTTGGGAGGGTGATTGGAATACTTTCTATTTAATTTTCAGCTAGCTATATGTTCTGAAATATTTTTTTTACAATTAGAAGACTACTTGTTTTAAAAAAACATATGTACAATTATTATCACTACTAAAGGTTTAATGATTTCATATTAAACTTTTAGATATCTATTATTTTGTACTGTAAATTCTTTTTGAAATTATTTTTATTGATACCAATATTAATTATCTTTCAAATTTTGCATTTATAATGATGGCTAAAATTATTATAGTGTATATATATATAAAACTAGAAGAATATTTAAGAAGAAATACAAACAATAAGTTTCTCATTAGAAATTTAACGATTTCATGTTTAATATTTAGAACTCAGTCATTTTGTGTTTTAATTTTGCTTTGATATATATATATATTAACATTAATCTGCTTTTAAGTTGTCTTTATGGCCGTGACTAACAGTATTAAATATTTGTTTTCATTACTAAATATAAAAATGTAATTAAATTGATAGTTTAACTTTACATGATGAAGATGTCTGCTGTTTTTGTATTCATTGTATATATTTGCGTTTGTGTTCATTGTATTGTTTACTTATTCCTTTTAGCCTTCATTGTACCAGATTTTACTGTATTTATTAATGGTGTGGAGTTTTCATAAAAAAAAAAAAAAAAAGAGGGGAAGGAAAACCATAAGTATTTTGAATTCTTTTACCCAAGTTTAATTCAATGTATTATTATAGTCATTGTGTTGACTTGTTATAATTAATTTGATCAATTAAAAAAGTATTTGAAATTGATTGATATTTTCTGAATATTTAAACTTATTAATAATCTACAGCATAATCTGGAATAAAATATATTTGCTAACTTAAATGTTTATTTTAGTAATTGAAAGTAAACAAAAAATAATAAAGTTAAATATGAAATTAATTTTAATTAGACTAATAAATAAATTAATGAATTTAAAATATCTACACAGTTTTCTTTTCTAAAATAGTTCATTGCTTTCAATATCTATAAATGAATACACCAAACGTCTTATTTTTTATATAATGTTAATAGAAAGGGAAAAAAGGAAATAATAGATTTGTTAATTAAATGTTTTAGGGTATTTTTGGACGGGTATATAAAGTAAAAAATTTGATAAAGTTTTGAGATTGTAATAGGAGGAGTTTGAGTTAAAGAGTATATTTTAGTATTTTTTAATTTTTGGATTTGTTTGAAATATGTGATATTTTTTCCAAGAAATATAGTTACTAATAAAAAATGAAGAGCTCTGCTAATTTGCTCTAACAAGCCTTATTGATAAATGTCAGCTAAACAAAACATTTAAAAATCTCTATCTATAAATAAAGCTTGTTAGAGCAAATTAGCAGAGCTTTTTATTTTTTATTTACAAGCTTAAAAATTGAATCATGTGATATATGACTTAGATTTTTTGTTATATGATAACTAATCTTTCTTATTGCATTGCCAAATGTATATAATATAATATTAAATCATTTATGCACTTTAAAGTGTCAAATTAATCTAATAGTAAATTATGTAGTAGAAACAAAAATTCAATATATAGAAGATTATTACAACATAAATATGATAAAAATTCACTGATATATTTACATAAATTAGAAACAGGGCATGAATTTGATAAGATTGTATAAGGATGATACAATTTACGGATAATAAAAGGGATAGAAAAATAAGAGGCTATTTATATTAATAATATTAAGCCAGTTTTAAATAGAGATTTGGGCCTGAAAAAAATTTCGATATAAAGTAAACAAAAAATTAAAAGATTTAGTTATAAGTCATGTGACATCTGACTTGTTATTATTACTATTATATAAAAATAGAAAGAGGGAACTGCTAATAATATAAATGTAAAGGCATTTGAGTATGCAAGGTAGCAGGAGACCAGAATAGTGGCTGGAATTAAACAAAGCAAAAATGAAGAGCTTGAGGTATTAGCAATAGTCAAAACACATCTAAGATAAGAAGAACCTATTTTGGAAGACATGATATGGCAGGGTATAAATAGAAAAAAAAAGGGGGTGGTGGTATAGGAGTTATGTCAAAAAAATATTTAATTACTGTTAAATGTCAAGAACATTTGTGGTTTGAGATAAGGTTAGGAGGACAAGTATGGATGGTGGCTATATTGTATATAGCCACTGGAGATAGTCAAACTATAATAGAGTGGAACAGTAGCATATGTGAATGCTTAGTTAAGGATATACAGAGTTTCAAAGAAAAGGAGAATAATAGTTATAGGGGATGGTATATTGAAGAAATTGGTGATGTAGGTAATAAGAATGGACAGCTTTTGAAGAGTTTTCGTCAGAGTGTGAATTTGAGTATTGGAAATTTATCAATTATCTGAGGGACAATACACATAGTCTAGAAATAATATATTCCCCACAATATATTATGTATTAGTAGAGAAAGAGGTAATGAATAAAGTACAGACATTAACATGTTTGATAATGAAGAGAGAGTGTGTAATAGTGATCATAATGTCTTTATATAGAAATGGTTAGTAATGTGATGGAAAATAGTAATAAAAGTAGAAAGGATAGTGAAAGATATGGATGGAGAGTAAATGATAAGAATAAGTTAGAAGTGTATAAAATTAAAATTGAAGAAACCATGGAAGAGTTGATTGGGCATGTGTATAAGGACTGGTGTGGTGAAATAGAAAAAGTTGCAAGTAGGGTTTTAGGTGAGAATATTCAGAAGAACACAAGTAATAAGAAAGTGAGAGTTAGTAAAAGTGTAAAAGAGAGGAGGAAAGCATGTTAATGCTAAATGGGAAAAATACTTAGAAAAAAAGTTGACTAAAATAGATAATTATAGAGAGAGAATGAACTTGAATAGTAAATTGTTGGAAGATATTAATAAAAGTGGAAGAGATGGGAGTATAAAATTTTGGAAATACATTAAAAGAAGGAATGTAGGGGAGAGAGAAATAGTATTATTAGATGATAAGGAAATAGAGTGTAGCTCCAGAGAAGAATTAGAGATAATCTTAAACAATTAGGTAATGGATATAGAAAAGATGCTAGATGTGAAGGACAGAGTGATAGCAAACATGAGAGCATATAGTAATGGAAATTATCAATAAATGGAAATACACAATTTACAGAAAATGAACTGAATGAAATAGGTAAGAAATTGAAACATGAAAAGGCAAGAGGTTTGGATGGATGGGCAACAGAGATGGTAATGAATTTAGGGCATAGGGCAAAATTAAAACTATTATTATGTTTTAATAAGAT
The DNA here is from genome assembly GCA_028023455.1 of Epiperipatus broadwayi. NCBI lineage: Eukaryota > Metazoa > Onychophora > Udeonychophora > Euonychophora > Peripatidae > Epiperipatus > Epiperipatus broadwayi. Next base: position 5,442,658 of record JAQFVV010000045.1, read on the forward strand.
GGCACAGAAGAGAGATATTCCGGGTAATTGGAGTAATACAAAAAGGCTACTATTTAAAGGGAAGGGTAAGGATCATAGGAAGTTAAACAATTATAGACCCAATAGTGGTAACGTCAGTGCTTTTTTCTCATATATGGTGTCTGGAAGGATTGCAAAATAGAAGAAAATAATATAGTGGGAGAAAATGCAAGGAGGTTTTCGATCAGATAGGCGTACAGGAGATAGTTTTTTGTAGTTCCATAACTTATGGATATGAGTAGATATGCAAGTAGACATTTATCTATGATTTTTATAGATATAGAGGAGGCCTATGATAGAGTAAATAGAAATAGATTATGGGTAAGTTTAGTTAATTTGGGAATGGATGGAGCTTTAGTGGAAATTATTAAGAAATTATATGAAAATAATTACTATGCGTATCAATTAGGGAATATAGAATCAGTTAAAGTTAAAAATGGATGGGACTAAAGCAAGGATGCCCTATGTTGCCTATTTTGTTTTTGTTGCATTTGAAAGAATTGAAGAGAACAATAGAAAGATTAGGAGGAGGGATAGAGATACCCTTAGTAGAGGGCAAGGGAGTATATACATTGCCAGGTCTTTCATTGGTGTATGATGTTTTTTTTGTGTGTGTGCAGAAAGGCGGAAAGATATGAAAGTTATGCTGAGGACATGCACAAAGGTGGGTAAAGAGATGGGGATTAAATTTAGTGAAGAAAAATCAAAAGTATTGATGATTAATATTAGGGAAAGAGTTGATAAAGAATTTTTATTGGGGGATATAAAGTTAAGTATGGTGAATAGATATAATTATTTGGGAATCGTTTTAAGTAATCAGAGAAATTGATTGGATGAATGGGAGAAAAAATTGATAAATGAAGCAAAAAAAAAAAAAAAGAAAGGGATTGATAAAGAAATTAATAGTGTTCTCATATAGTAGCTAGAATTGTATATGGAAGGGAGTGGCAGTAGCAGGGTTAACATATGGTAATGATGCATTATGTGTTAGTAAAGGGGTATTAGATTATTTTTAAAAAAATGCAAAGAGAAGTAGGAAGATATGCATTAGATGCAGAAGTGTGGACGGCAAATGAGGCAATTCAAGGAGAAATGGAAAGATCTAGTTTTTATATGAGAGATGCAAAATGAAAAATATTCAGTAGATTGCATTATGGATAATAATAGAATAGCCAAAATAATATTTAATTGGGTTATGAATAAAGGGCAGGTAACAAGATGGGTGAGAAAGTTAATGTGATATACAGAAGATTTGGATAAAGACTTTATGTCAATATACTTATACAAAATGTGGGATGATTGTGTTAGGAGAATTGTTGAGTGTTATAGTGTTAAGGAATGGGATAGAAGAATAGATGCATTAATAAAGAATAGGGAGTTGGAGAGATGGAGAACTAGTATGGAGAGTAAAAAGAGTTTAAATATTTATTGAAGTAAACAGAATATTGGGTGCAAGTTAATTTATGATAATAGCAAGGAAAGTAGTTTACTATTTAAGACTCGACCGGGATCTTTAGCAAGAAGGGAATAGACACATAAATGGAAAAATATGGGTGATTTAGTCTGCAAGTTGTGTAAGAAAGGCATAGAAAACATTAGGTATCTGTTAATTGAATGTAAATGCCTGAAAGCAGAAAGGGTATAAATAATGAAGTTATGGAAGAATAAATATAAACAAAATGATTATACAGAAAGTGGCTTATTGGTTTTTATGCTGGGTTTGGGAAAAGACAAAGGGGGATTTAGATATAAAGGCCATAGAGTTGACAAAGATTATGTTGTGGAAATGGGATGGAGCAGGATAGAGAAGAATATGGAAAAATTTAGGGTGGGGAATGGAAAGGGAAGTCAAAGTGACTAACAAGTTTCTCTGGGCATAGTTGCTGAGAGATTCCTGACTCCTTATAAGGCGAAGTCACACATCACATCAAAATTTAAAGAGGGATCTGATCTACTAAAAATATAATTGTAACTTATTAAAATTTGAATTTAGGAATTGAGGTATGAAGATATAAATGAAAGGCGGGTAAAAATATATTAAAAAATAATATTATAGATTTAAGTAAAATATAAATTATTGAGTAAATAATTTATAAATATTGATTGTTAATAAAATGAATAATAATGTAAAGTATAGAAGATATTAAGTTAGAGTTAAATATTTAAAGAGTAAAATAAAAATAGAATATATATATGATTATAGGAGGTTTTAATTAATAAATATAGAATGTAAAAAGGGTAAAATATATAATATTTAAAAGGTAATAAATAAATGATTATAATATCTATATTTAGAATGTAAATTATATGTTCATGTATATTTATATTTATATTCATATATTTGTATTATGTTGTAGTTCTGAAGAAGATTGCTGGGGCAATCGAAACTATCAAAGAGGATGGTAATTAAAGCATTGTGAAACAATGATAAAGTGCATAAATGATTTAATATTATATTATAGCTATTTATATTTATTATTATATATTTGTATTTTTATTTTTTAGTTATCCTTGAAAAAGACTGTTATAAAATAGTCAAAACATTGGTGTGTACTTATATTTTTATAATAGTCATATAAAAAACAAGATTTAAAAAGTTTTGTGGGTATTCATTTATGTATACTAATCCATAATTGTAATTAAAAAACCAACAATGCACCATGTAACAAGCAATGGGAAAAAATTAACAATGAAAAAATAATGCTAAAAAAAGTTATACAATAATTAATCTTAAAAATTTCTCCCAGTTTCTGTTATTTTGTTTGTGCACATTTTAACATAATATCAATTTAATGTACAATACAAAAAAAAAATAATTGTTTTTGTAAAGAAAATAAATATTTTTTTTTTCATTTAAGCTAATTCTCATATAGATATGAGATTGAAAGGATTTTCAAATTGAATGTGGCATAATTTCATGATTTTTGCAATATATAAATACAATAAATAACCTAAACTCTCTTACCATTGGATTTACACGCACTGTTTTTTACATTCGTTTTGTTTTCTTTGATTCTGACATCACTGCCATATATATATAGTATTTTATGGATCTGTTGTTTTTCAAATTTTTTTTTTTTTGCATTTATCATTTACAAATTATAATCATGGAACAACATTTTTCTGCAAGGATATGTTTTTTTTTAATCATTTCATAATCAATTAACATAATTAAATCGAGCCTAATTTTGCAAAATTTAATTATTCATATGTATGACTTCAGTATGAATAAAGTTCATGGAGCAATAATACTATTTTTAACAATTATTATTAAAATCTTAATTGAAAATATAATTAAAGGAAGAAAAAATAATGAAAGTTATAAATGTATTTAATGAATTAAAAAAACAAAGTTACTTTTTACATTAGCTATAATAATATAATCTTTTCCTTTCCCATAATGTGTTTTAAATCTTTTGAAAACACAGTTATAAAAGTAAAATATATTTTATATTAAATAAAAATATTTTTCAAATGAACAAAGTTGATCTTAAAAACAAAAATAATCTTTATTTAGAATTCTTTCTGTTTTACGGATGTAATATAAACCAGTGGTCTTCAACCTCCGGGCCGCGGAAGTTTTCTGCCAGGTCGCGCTAGACTGGCAAGAAAGCTAGTAATAACAAAATAATAAGATTTTAAACTTTTAATTAATATAAACAGTTTTTATTTATTTTTTCATCGCATTTTTACTCAGTTAAAAAATAAGAAACAGAACAAAAATGAAATCTAATCAATCATACATAAATTAATTTGTTTTTCTATTTATCACAGATGTTTATGGAGAGATAGAATTAAATTTATTATTTTTCTAAAAAAAATTCAAAATTTAAAAAAAAAAAAGGTTTTTTATTAAACAAACTCCAGTTGTCTTTGGATAGCCAATCACGGTTGCTTGTCGGCATTGTTTATGTGTTAAAACAAGATCAAAACTTTTGACTTTTTCAAGTTTCGTTTTTTTTTTGTTTAAAAATACGCCCACTTTTTTTTTTGGCCTATAAGGCGATATTTTTTGGTTTTATTTGTATACTGCTAATATACTAAAACTTTTATTTTTAAAACCAATTTCTGTTAACCTTTTTTTAAAAATAAAAACAAACAAAAAATAACTTTGCGATTTTTTTTTTTTTTTGGCTTTATTTCTATTACGCGATATCTATTTTACCATTTTTTAAAAAAAACTTTTCCTATTAATTACATTTTTTGATCCTTTCAACACACCAGCACAAAAAAAAAAATTACAATAACATCAAAACTTCAGACTTTTACACGTTTCGTTTTATTTTTTCAGATTTAAAATACGGCGAATTTTTTTTTGACAGTACAGTGATTAATTACGCGATTTCTATTTTGCCCTTACTAGTATCAAAAGACAACCTCCATATATATATAACCATCTCGTATATTTAACATTAATACAGATATTACATTTATCATAATCATTGCCATGTAATTACACTAGCCATGATATTTCCCAACATTCAGGTGAATAACATTTTATTCTTGAATGTTTTAACAATGAAATAATAAACATAGACATGCAAGCACATTAATGAGAACGATTGGTATTGTACTGTTTTCTGTGTTCAGCATGTGAAGGTAAGCAACACCATTACCATACACAATAACTAGTGTGCTGTTTTGGTCAGTTATAACAATTATGCTTGTCTAAGGCTAAGCAGGTTACATCTTTACTAAAATTTATCTGTAAACTTTTGCCAGTCCGCGAAATCTTATCTTTATTTTTGCCGGGCCGCAGGTGTAAAAGGTTGAAGACCACTGATATAAACAAACAAGCACTATCATTTTGTACAACTTTAGTTCTACAATTTGGTTTTTGTGTTAAGGAATTTATTTCTTGAAGATAGATAATTCATGACATCTAGGAACAAGAACTATAATATAAGTTCACTATTGTTATCTTACAAAATGGATGTTGGTACACAATACTTAAATGCCATCTTGTCCAGTAAAATTTGGTCAGCATTATCATTTCAAGGAAGATCAGAATTTGCCAAGGAAGAGTTAATTTGAAATGGCTTCAGATTCAGAAAATTTTTGAAAATATGCATTCTTTTAAATACTAAGCTATAATTATATCAATAAAAAAAAAACTACAAATATTTAAAAATTAAATGTTATATTTTAACACAACTTAATTATAACATATTAAGTATTCCTTTAAAAAATTTAATAGAATAAAAAATAATTATGAAGAAATTTTACATTGGCGAGTGGCAGAAATGTGAATATTGTATTGCAGTCAAAATTGAATTATTTTTGTTGTGCATATGTATGTGTGAATTGATTATATTTTACTGATTATCTTTTTGCCTTAAAGCATTTACAATAATTCAAGTCTTCTTTTTTTATCATGATTGATTTTTTACTTGCATCATCTTAAACTTTACAAGTTTGCAAATGTCACTAATTCTATCACTTCCTTTACTAGTTTGTTTATTTTTAGAATTTAAAATTGTTTCCAATAGAAATTAGTCATAAAAAATAATGTAATTATTTTTGAGTTTGTAGTTTGAAAGAACACAGAATAATGTTTCATTCCTTTATATATTTTATTTAGTAAATTAGTATACTAAAAAAAAATTAATATTTTAATGATGAGTTTGCCCCCAAATTGTTAAATGTACTTATTATAACATCAGTAAGTCTTATTGATGAATGATTACTAATTTGATTATTTAGCAGTCTTAAGAAAGAGTAAAAGTGGGTACATATCATTTGCAGTATTCTAAAGTATGGTAAATAAATTCATATTTTTCTTTTTATTCTGATGATTTAATTTTTGGTGCCTTTCTCACGTATGATTTTTTGCACATTTTTTGTGATGGTTTGATTTTCATAATAATATTAGATTAAGTAATTAAACATTTAATCATGTTGAAATTCCTTAGTTTTAAATTTAGTCATAAATTGTAAATTTTGATAGGTAAGTTTTTAAAATAGGACATTTTTTTAGTAATTATAAATTATTCTATATAAAATTGAGATTAAAATGACCTCAATTACTTACTGATTATATTTTTAACAAATTCTTTTGTAAAAATTAGAATGTTTTATTATTTTATTTTTAATCAATTTAAGGGGATTATCTTTCCTAATAAAATGAATATTAGATTATGTAATAATTTATTTTCAAATATTTATTTAATAGCAACATTAATTTGGAAGAGCAAATATATGATAGTAATTGCATTTTGGCAGTTTATACGCAAGCACACATACATATTATGAACAAACAAAAATAAAAAAATTGCAAATTTATATATATATGTTATGTTTTTGGTCGTAATATCTAAATTAATAAATACTCACAACATAAGAGCGATGTTGCGCACTTGCTAATCTCAGTTGCCGTTGCTAGGCGTCAGTCTGTAATTACAAGTATTAGCCGTAACATGACAGCTTTTTTTTTTTACACACACAGTCTTTTAAATATATGGGAGGCCTTTTTCTGTTTGATTTTTCTCTCATCTCAGAATGTTTGATTGGTATTCTTGTTGCTGTGCCATTGTCACTCGATGATGGTGGTGGTGATTTCTCTGTCTCAGTTACGGGCTTCTGTGTCTCCTCATCTGGTTCTTGTGACTGTGAAGTTGTTATGAGTCTTTCAACTGTGTTCTGTAGATGTGTCTTGATTCGACAAAGAATAGAGGGTATTTTTTCTAGAGTAGGAGTGTAAATATAATAATCTCCATTCTGAGAATCTTCTGTTTTGAGTTCTTTGATTGTTTGCAGTATTTCCTTCATACCCAGCTGAAGTTTGGAATTTTCATGCTCTAAAGCTTTTAATTTTAATGGATAATTCTTCTCGATTGCTTTTTAAGGCATCTAATTCACCTTGCTTGTGCTGTAAATCTGATTCAATTTGTTTATACGCAGTTTCAATTCTTCAACTTCAACAGTAATCTGTCTGTAGGATTTATTATTAAAATGAATTTCGGAATGTGATGGCAAAGAGGTAGAATGTTTTGGTTCACTTAAAGTTACATTCTTGGGACTGCTTTTTGGTGTAGAAAACCTTTCTGACAGCTTTTTTAACTGCTTTTTTAATTCTATTTTTTCTACTTTCAATCGTTTGACTTCTTTTTGTAACACTTGTTTTATAAGATATTCTTGTTGATGGTTATCAACTTTTTTTCTTTCTAAAATCAGATAAATCCAAAGATGGTTTGGGCTCCAATCCAAGACGCTCACACAACTCTTCATTTTCATCAGCAAGAGAATCAATATCTTCTTCCAAATTATTAATTTTCTGTGTTTTAATACTTTTGTTATCTTTTCTACTCTTTGTTATTTTATCTTTGTTGTTGTTGGATATATTTTGATCATTTTTACTTTTGTTATTTTTCATCATTACTTTTTGTACTGTCATTTTGTTGCATTTAATTAAACCTAGTAATTCACAATCACTGCTACTAAGAAGTGTTTGTTCATCTTCTTTTATTATTATAAAACATAAATTACGCAGATCTTTACTTATTTTGCATTGAAGTTTTGCTTTTCTTATTGGGGTGAGAAATGATACTCTAAAAGCGCGTAATTTCTTCTTTGTTTTGTATATTATTGGTTGTGGATGAATAGTATTAAGCACTTTTTTAGTCATAATGTTTCCATTGGCTCCTGTGTCAATTTTTATTTTTAGTTTATTGTTGTCTAATAAAATCTGTTTATACCAGCCATTAAACGAATGAGTTGAGTCTACACGTCTGATGTATGCAATTATATTTTCAACATCACTGGTATATGATGAATTGGATGTCATAGTATCGTACTTCGTGCAAATAATGTCTATTTCTATTCCTATTTTTATAATACTTTGTGTTTGAGTGTTTTTGTGTTTTTAAAATTTTATGGGTGTAGCTTCTCGTAACTTTCCACAATTATAGCATTTTTTTCCAAATGCAGGACACTCATGTTTTGGGTGATTACAGTTGCACTTTTGACAATTTCGTATGTTTGTTGTTGTGCTTTTCGCTATTATGTTATTTTTTTTTTTATTAAAATATTTTTTTTAATTTTTCTCCTCTTCTCTCCTTTTTCTTTATTAAATAAAAAAAAAAAAAAAAAACCCACACAATTAACTAACTATTAAATTTAATTACCATTACATCTTATCAAAAAAAACACCCCAACCCCCCCCCCCCCTCCCCCCCCCCCCCAAACCAACAAACAAATAAAACAATATAAAAAATATTTATTTTTTTTTTTTTTTTTTTATAATTAATTTTATTTTAAAAAAAAAAAAATATTATTTTATATAATAATAAATTAAATATAATAAAAATAATTAAAAAATAATTAATTAAATTATTAAATAATAAAATTTATAAAATATTTTTATTATAATATTTATTATAAATTATATTAAATATTAAATTCTCTCTCCCTCCCCCTCCCTTTTTATTTTTTTTTTTTTTTTATATATAAAATATAATATTTCTTCTCTTCTCTTAAACAAAAAAAAAATATATTTCATTTTTATTCTTTTTTTTTTTTCTTCCCAACTCTCTCCGATCTGTTTTTTTTCTTTTTTTTTTTTTTCTCCTCTACCTTTTTTTTAAAAAAAAATAAAAAAATTTTTTTTGAAATAAAAAGAAGAGAGAGAAGATTTTTATTTTCTAATTAATTTATAAAATTTTTTATTTTAAGGATTCATGGTTTATTAAAAAAAAATTAAAAAAAAAATTTTTTCTAAAAAAAAACAAGGCTTCCCCCCTTTTTGAAAAATTATTTTAAAAAGAATTATCTATAAGTTGATCTATGATATTATAACTAATGAATACCATATTTCTGCTTTGTTTACTGACTTAGTTTCAAGAGCAATTCTCATCTTATTCTAAGGCCATGTTTGGCTTTCAGTCTTAAGTTCTTACTTATGAAGGCAAAAACAGAAAGTAGTTAAAGAATGTGGATATTATAACATCTAGCATTAATTTATTATTCAAACTTAGATTAGCTCTACAGTAGGTGAAGAGAACTGCTCTTGGAAACAATGTTTTTAAATAACTTCCTATATAATTTTTTTTTTCTTTTTAAATTGTCCAAAGTAATTTTTTTTTTTTTTGTCTTGATAAAGTTTTATAAATATTTGCTACAATAAAAATTAAAAACATTTGAACATATTTTACATTACAGCTTATAATTTTTTTCTGACTAGCAATTTTCTGGATTAAGAATATTTCAGTAATATATTTCTGAATCCATTCTCTTCTCTTTATAAATCTTTTTTATCTTTAAAGCATTCTTATGCTGCTGGAGATTTTTTTTAAATACAATAACTAACATAATTTTAGTACATTTTGTGCATTTTACATATTTACTTTTATATAATCAAAAAATAAAAAGTTTTTAATTGATGTGTCTTTTTTCCTTCCTAGAAATCTTGTTTTTGTCTGAAAGTTTGAGTAATCTATTTAAGAAATTTTTAGTGCTGCTATTTTATGTCACCTGATTCAGAGATTAATTTTTTTCTCAACTTTTTTTGCTAGATAAAAAATAAATTTGTACCTAATGTATTTATTTAGAAATATTTATAGTAATATATTTTTATCTTTGTTGTTTGTGTATTCACTGTTTTTAAAATTATTTAAATTCCAATTCACGTAAATTAATAATTCTATGTGAAAAAAAAAAAAGTTATTGAATTTCAGAGATTTGTTCAGTAGGCACTATATTCTCTGCCATGTCATATGTTATGTTCACTAGCAAGTGCATATTCTCTCTGGACGCTATGTTCTCTGTTCAATAGGTACTATGTCATCAGCTATGTTCAGTAGGCAGGCTTCTCTCTGCCATTTCATGTTATGTTCAATAGGCATGGTACTATGTCATTTGCTATGTTCAATAGGAGCTATATTTTCTCTGCAGAGTAACAATATTGCACTTGCTACCATCACTAATTATCTGCTAATACTCAAATTTTATTAAACAAGACCACCTCAAGCTTTTTATTTTTTGCTGTACTTCTCGGGCAATCATAAACTGATTCCCTCCTTAAAATCATGCCAACTTCTCTTTATCTTTTTTTTTTAATCCTCCAGTTTTTTGCCTCAAGATATGTGTATCCAGTTTAGTTTCTTTTTTTCATAATTTACTCACTTTTTTATCTTTCAACTTTATTTCTTTTTAATCTATATTTTAAATTTCTAATCTTTTCTTTTCTAATTGTTCTTGTCATTTCTCCCTGTAAAACAACTCAAACTTTTTTATTGTTGTTAAAAGCCTGAGGACTATTGCAGTTATTATTACCAATTTATTTTTCATTATTTTTTTTTTTAAAATTTGTGTCTAATGTTTACATTTTCATATTGCTATTTATTTTTATTCCAAACCTATATGCATGCATAAATATTTTGTTAAGCTTATTTTTGGTGTCTGTGTATTAGGAAATCTGATACAATGAACCCTTCCTCTCTAATGTTAACTTTATCATTATCAAAACAACAACATTCATTTATCAATTCAACAAACAGGAAATATGTCTCCTCTTTCTTACATTCTTACTATGTTTATCTCTTTTGCAAAAACTATTAAATCTAATAAATATTTTAATAACTATCTCTTTTTACCAGTTTAGATATTAGTTTTTCAAAATATCTAACCATGTAATTCACTTTGTTCTATCAAATGAATTTTTATGATCTATGAAATATTATTCTTTTTTCTTTATATTCTGAGTGTGTCCCTGTGAAAAGATGACTGGTCTCCTCAAACTGCAGCAACACTTTTGAATCAATGCATGTTTTAAGGAAATATGATAATGAGATTCATAACTTCAAGTATGTCTTGAATGCATTCCCTGTACCACAAAATTTTGCAAAACTTGAAAACATTATTGCAACTCATGACTTTTGCTATACACAGTTTGAATCATTTCAAACATTTTAATAGCAGTTTTACCCAATTTAAAACAAAATTTAATGTTAGTTCATTGTTCTGTCGTAGGTTAAAGTACGAAATGCATGATCACATTTCATGTCATAACTTGTGATCCAGATATAATATGTTAAATTTTTTATGGTAAATAGCTAGTATATGTATTCATTCATAGATGATACTGAAGTCAATTTGAAAAAGAATCGATCAAAATTCCTGTATATGACTCGGTAATAGTTTTCAATATTCTAATTGGTTCTTTTATTCCTCTAAATCAAACAGATTAAAATAGCAGACCACATGTGGCCAGTAGCATAGTTTATGTAGCTTGAGCTGACTTTGGTAAAATGAACATAATATATGTCAGTAATGTGTTTTAATACTCATTATATGCATGATTATAATGATCATTTTATCTCCGTTTAATTGATATATTGCAATTACTTAAAATGGGTTACTTTATTTACATCTTGGTGTATGTGCTGTTTGAATTTATAAAACTGAGGAATACTCTCATTTTAAACACAAGATAGTTTGATAAAATAAAAATGAGTCCACTTTATCTTTTTTATCTAAATTTATATATATATGCCAATCTTAAACATTCAGAAATGAGAGTTTGGTCTTAATCAATCACATTTAATTCCATTCACTATATATTAATATTTGCGAAATTTTTACAGTTTACTGCACGTCAGTATTAAATGTAATATTAAATATGTATAACTAATTATTTATCTAGCACCATATTTTATTTCTAATAGTCATAAGACTGGCCTATATATATAAATTTAGGTAAAAAAAGATTAGCTAGATTCATTCTTATCTTTTCAAAGATTATCTTGTGTTTAGAGTCAGAATATTTCTCAGCATTATAAATTCATACAGCACATGAGTCAGGGTGAGTCTATTATGACTATTACAAATAATACATGATGCTAGATAAATAAATAATTGTTTATATTTATTTACATCTTTATATCTGTTATACAACTCATTTACTCCACTTATCACAATTATTTTTTGTCACTACTAATATGAACTTTAAAATAGTATTTTAATATAGATGAGAAGTGGAATATTTCTCCCTTAAATGAAAAAACAATGTTTTATGTTTAATTTGCCTTAATATTATCAAATTTCACAAGGAATTCAATATAAGATACCACTATGATATTCATAGAATAAAATGAGACATAAGCTTGTGTGAAAAACAAATTTTATTCTGCAATGCCGCCAGTAATGCATCTAAAGCAATAGTAAAAGCTTGCTATACAACAGTTAATTAAGTTGCAAATGAATCAACAAAATCTTTTGCAAATAAAATATATACTATATATGGTAGTGCATTTGTAGCCGAACATCTTTTTTACTCATGAAAACAAAGTGCCAAGAAGATCAAGACTTGCAGACATATAAGTGACAAGATGTATCCGAGATTTTTTTACATCTTGATTTGCATTTATTTGAGTGTTTTAAGTGCAAATAGCCAGTGCATAATGATTAACATGAATTTGACTGTTTGCTCTACATCCAAACTATTTATTAAATATAAGCATCTCTTTTATAAATCTGTCTGTTCAAAATCCTCATCACTTTCTGCTTGCATGAGACATTAGATAATTACTCTAAAATCATAACATTTTATTGTAGTAGATCTTTTTAAAGTCAAAACCATTGAGGGGAAATTTAATGAACTATTCACCCAAATCACATATTAACTTAACAAATATCAACTCTGAAGCCTTTTAATATCTTATTACTCTGTATTTCTTTTAAAATTTATAGTTTTTTTTTTCCATTGTGCACAACTTATTTCATTCTTCTCTCTCTTTTTTTTAATTAACATAAATAAAACCCCATTTTTTCTAGCAAAGTTATTTATACATTTTATTCTCCTGTACCTGTTTTTATCTTCACTATATTAACTTAAACCTTTTCTCTTTATAACCATAATCTCGTAATTTTGTTTGTTCTATGTCTACATTTACTAAATCTTTAATATATATTTCTGATTGTATTTGTAATTATATTTCAGACTATTTCTATCATTTAGAATTAATTGTTAAGTATTTTTAGAAAACTTTTCTAATACATTCAATTGTGGATAATTCACACAGGTTAATATATAAAACATTTCAGTGGTATTATTTTTTTACTTAGGTGTTGCTGGCCTGGCCATGACAATATTAGCATGCAAATTGAATCTGGAATCTTTAAATTTGTGGATACGAATTTATTCTGATATTCTAACCATCTAAACTAGTCTTAATTTGACCCAGAATCTCTTTCATTATTCTTTTTTTCCAACCATCATAGCATTTCTGTCTTCCATTTCTATTATATAATTGGTTTTGATTATATATATATAATGAAATCGTTACACTGTTACTGTTTTATCTTCTTGGATATTTCATCGAAACTTTTCAATCCCAGTTACAATTTTCCCAAATTGTCAATTTATCATATCTATCAGAATCCTGATATACTATTTTCCTATTAATATTTTTTTTTTAATGTTAATTAGTTGAAGTGACATAACTAATTTTTGCCTTTTGAATTAAGTGAAGATTTTAAAAACTTATCAGGAATATTGTTTTTATGAAGGTCTTAAGTTTTTATCTAATGCAAGCATTTCAGCACATAACCTTTATAATTCACTTTCATCCAATAACGTATTTTATTCAGGCAATAACCACTTGGTGCAAGCCAAATAATAAATGGGTGCAGCAAGATTTGTGTATAATATCCCCAGACTAGTTTTTAGCTTGTGGCTTTCATCAGTGATGAGCCTTGGATCTGAGAATACTGCTTCTAGATCTTAGGATTCAATGCAACCCTCCAGCTTTGAATCCAAAATAAAACACAGTAATGTTTTCCAATTCAAGCTCATTAGCTTGTATAGTCATATAGATCTGAACTCAGTTCAGCATCAATACTTTTTGCTGTCTTATGGTTTTTTAATAACTACAGTTGCCGTAATCCTATTGAGCAGGATTGTTATTAAACCACTAAACATCACATCACCCTTCTTTATGCGTACACATGTTGTTTACATAGAGGTAAAACTTTCCAATACAATAGCACCAAAGACCCCAAAAACTATGGATGCTTAACTGAGTTCAGATTTATACTACTATATCAGCTAATGAGTTTGAATTGAAAACTTTATTGTGTTTTCATTTTGAACTCAGAAAGCTTTATAGTTAGCTAACATGGTAAAAGGAGGCTGCTGAAGGGTTGGATTGGATCCTAAGATCTAGATGCAGTGTTCTCAGATCCTAGATACCTCACTGATGAAAGCTACAAGCTAGACATTCATTTGGGGACATTTTATAGGTAGACACTAGATAGGGATTTTAAGCATTAATTCTTCCTGCATCCGTTGATTTTTCTGGCTTGCACTGAATGGCACTACTGTATGGAAAGTTTTGCCTCTGTGTAAACAGCTTGTGTAAGCATAAACAATGGTGATCATATGATGTTTAAATGGTTTAACCTGTTTTATTATATTTAATTTGTTTTGGTTTTTTTTTAATTTAATAATATGCATTTGAGAACATTGTTATAGAGCAAGGGTCGGCAAATTATAACCCATGTGGTCACATCTGTGACATGATGGTTTTATCTAGCACACAAATGTCACACTACTTTTTTCAATCTTTTTTATAGCAAATGATATGAAAATTATTTTTTTGATATTGGCAACTAGAAAATGAAACTAAAGAAACTGTTCTACATATCTGTGGGAAGAGAGTTGATTTTTATTTTTATATAGAAAAGCACAAAAATCATCTTATTTTTCCTTAAAAGATGAATAACATATTTTTAAAATTAAAAATAGATTGAAGCCAAATGAATGAAACATTTTTAAAAATTACATGTACGGAGCAGATAATACTAATATTAAGCAAAAAGATATTAATTATCTGGTACTTTCATAAAAGTATACAATTTCCGATTTTTCTTCACTATTGATAACTATGTAAGATTAAATACGCTTAACGTATATAGTGAAATTAAATTTCAACGATTATATTAATATTTCTTAAGGCTAAGCGCTTTCAGAGCTTACAACTCATATTCATAGCCTTCTAACATAGTAATTTATGCAAATCTATGCAAGCTTATTTATATTGTCCAGCTCTTTGAAATGGAAAAGCATGTATCTCTCCTGTTTATTGCTTTCAAATCTCTTGCTATATACCATGCTTCTTTAACCTTCCTTTTGATGTCATTTCTTTCAGTTGCAATTATTCTAGCATTTGCAGGTTCAAATTCATGATTAGCCTCTTTTTGGTGGTCCACAAATACTGAGCTGCCTTTGTTTCTTCTTAATACTCTTTTGTATAAGTATTTGTGCTGAGCCACTATTGTTTATAGTGGCCCGAGTCTCACCATAGTATACTGCACCGCAGTTTGCCTGAGGGCATGCCAACTTGTACACCGCGTGTGGTGTTGATTGTAGGTCAATTTTGTCCTTAGAATTGTTCAAAATTCTATTGGTGTTAGGAGGGGTTCGAAAACCTACTGTGAATTCATTCTGCAATTTTTTGACTAGTTTTCTTACAATATTAGGAATGTATGGCAGACATATGTGTTGTTTTTTGTCCTTGCTAGGTTTGGTTATGTTTTCGTAAAATGTTTTGATTCTTTTGTTGATGGTTACTAAATCATGACCAACCTTCATAAGATTATTGTAGGTATGTAGATGACATTTTCATCGCAGCAATAAAAGCCATTCAGGATGAACTGCAGGCACATACCAACTTGATATTTAACTGCACTGAAGAGAGTGAGCTGAATACAATTAATTACTTGGACCTAATAATAAAAAGAACACACAGATGCATTAATTACAACATGAAAGTAAAACCATTAAACATTAGAGGATACATCCATACTAAATCGAAAACCCCGAGAGCCCATAAATTAGCAGGGCTTTCTGCTTTTTTGTTCAGGAATTATCATTTATGCAAATATGAGGAAGAAAGAAGAATAAATATTAACCAATATGTTAATGATCTTATGAAGGTTGGTTATGATTTAGTAACCATCAACAAAAGAATCAAAACATTTTACGAAAACATAACCAAACCTAGCAAGGACAAAAAACAACACATATGTCTGCCATACATTCCTAATATTGCAAGAAAACTAATCAAAAAATTGCAGAATGAATTCACAGTAGGTTTTCGAACCCCTCCTAACACCAATAGAATTTTGAACAATTCTAAGGACAAAATTGACCTATAATCAGCACCACACATGGTGTACAAGTTGGCATGTCCTCAGGCAAACTGCGGTGCAGTATACTATGGTGAGACTCGGGCCACTATAAACAATAGAGTGGCTCAGCACAAATACTTATACAAAAGAGTATTAAGAAGAAACGAAGGCAGCTCAGTATTTGTGGACCACCAAAAAGAGGCTAATCATGAATTTGAACCTGCAAATGCTAGAATAATTGCAACTGAAAGAAATGACATCAAAAGGAAGGTTAAAGAAACATGGTATATAGCAAGAGATTTGAAAGCAATAAACAGGAGAGATACATGCTTTTCCATTTCAAAGAGATGGACAATATAAATAAGCTTGCATAGATTTGCATAAATTACTATGTTAGAAGGCTATGAATATGAGTTGTAAGATCTGAAAGCGCTTAGCCATAAGAAATATTAATATAATCGTTGAAATTTAATTTCACTATATACGTTAAGCGTATTTAATCTTACATAAAAGTATACAAAAAAAAATGAAAAGTTTTTTATACAATTTTTATAAATTTTAGCATGTTCAAATAATTTGAGCACCTTAAGTGATTAAATTAGCCCATGAAGTCCCTTACAATTTGTTATCTGGCATTGCCTACCTTTATTATAGTGAGTACTTTTTTTTTTTTAATGAGAGACTGCCATGTTGATGCATAACTCAAATTTTAATTCATTATGTATTACTTCCATTTTTTTTTAAAATATGTTTTATTACATAAAGAAAGCAGATGTTAAACTTAAGGTTGTGCCTGTCTGTCTGTCTGTGCTGAGATTCTTTTAATGTTTGAGCAGGATAAAAGACTTTAATGAGAAACTATTTTGCATTGCTTATGCACAGAATATGATGATCTCAATAGTAGAAATGTTTGAATTTTAGGAAGATTGCATTTTGAATTGATACATCAAGACTTTCTTAACATAAATTTTGTTATTTAGATAAAATTTAAATCAGAATTGTGACAGAACATAAATATAAAATATTGCAAATATTTGATCACTATACAATGCATTTCGACTTGTTTTTTTTTTAAAAAAAACAATGTTATTATATTAAAATTGTATACACACATTTTACAAGTAATAAATGTAGAATAAGGAATAATCTGAATTATACTTTATATAGATTTCATTGAATAACAAATTGTTCTTATCTATAATTTTTAATGGATTCATATTATTATTTTCCCATATCTTTTTTTATTTCTTTAATCTTTTTAAAAATGATTCATCCATTTTCATCTATGGTAAATATTTGATGACTTCTACCTTGGTTATAGATTGATGTGTATGCCATTGAAAATAATGTTATCAATGGATCTGACTTACATTTACTTTGCATGAATGGAAAGAGGATATCATTCAATGATAGTTTTCAATCTTAGAAGTTCTCTAAGTTTTAAATAAATCCTACTCAATGAAATTAATTTTTTATAAACACATGTATATGTACAAAACTTCACTATAGTTTCTGATTGATAATAAAAAAAAATTAGATCTGTTTAATAGGATATTATAGAAATATAACTAAGTTATGAAAAATTAACTAAAATTAGCTTTTATAATTTAAAAAGAAAATATGTGAATGATTAGTTAATCAGGTCATGTGACATGTTAGACTTTGATCCTCCAGTTTTTGAATCAATCGCTTTGGGATTTTGCTAAACAATATAGGACATCTTTTATTACAGAAATTTAAACACAAATTGTTATTGAAAATATTTTTTTTTAAATCTAACTTAGAGAATTGAAAAATTTGAATACAATTTTTTTTCTCCAACATATATTTTTAAGTCGACTTTATTTTCATATTCTAATATATTTTCTCAAAACAGTTGTCTTTTACTCATAGTAGTTTTTTTACCTATCTACTTTATCATTTTTATTCACATTAATATAAAATCTTCAATAAAAATAAGTTAATTGTGTTAGTTGCATAGGGAGTTTGTTTTTAAGTCTATTTCTGAAGCAAGTAGTGCAGCTTGATTCATCATTTATTTTTGATTGGCATTCGCTAAGTATTATAATATTATTTAAAAATAACAGATATTTTAATTTGTTTTTTTCCTGCTTCAGAGCTTGATAATTTTTTTTAAAATACAATTTTGAAGGAATTTTTACCTTTCTTTGCTCAGTATTGATTTTATACAAAATTGCATGCAATTTTATCATTAAGTAATCTGATTATAAAGCTTTATACTGTTTTGACTCTTTGCATTTTTGAAACATCAGTTAATATATGTATAGAATTAGTTATGATATAAATGTAATGGAAGATTATCTATATATCTTTGATATTGTCTTTTTAACTACTGTAAATTCATAGTATAAAAGTCCATAGAAAAATTAATTAATCCTGCTTTGATAGCTGCAAATATTAATCTCACTCCATTTTCAATATAAAATTTAATTCAGTTTAAAAAATAAACTGGTTGATCTTTACTTTCTTCAAGTCTTTCCATCATATTTTGTGCATGTGTGTGCAATGAGTGCATTATTATTTGGATACAATTTTCTTTTAAACATTCTATAATTTTTTAATCTTTTCTGCTTAGACTGTATTTTGCAGTGCTTATTTTTGTTTGTATTTTATATAAATATTGACGTGTAGAGCATTTACTTTGGAGGTTGAATGAAAATTATAGGAAAACTTTTCCAAATAAATGAATTATGATACAAGTAGGATGCCATTTATCCAAATAAATAAAAAAAAAAGTTTACTAAATAGACCTAATTAGAGTGAGCTGCTTGTTCCTTTTTTTACTAGTTTTGATTTGGAATGGGGAGGGGAAATATTCTTTTATTGAAATCTTAAGAATTTACAAATCCTAAAATGTCCTGTGTCTATGAATTTCTGATTACTGATGTTTTTCATTTAAAATGCTGTTTGTATTTCACAATTTATGAATTGTTAGTAAGGTTACTAAGTTATTAGACAAAATCTTTTTGATTATCACCAGGCCCTTTTTATAACCATTTTTTAATTAAGCAAAAATTTTAAAATGAACAGGTAAGAATTTGATCATTCTAATTCTATAAAGAGTATTGCATTTTATCCCTTCTAGAAATATAGTTTCTCTAATAATAATAAAAAAAAGCATCTTAGCTACTTAAAAATATTAATTATTCAATCAAACAATATATTAATACT
The DNA here is from genome assembly GCA_028023455.1 of Epiperipatus broadwayi. Lineage (NCBI taxonomy): Eukaryota > Metazoa > Onychophora > Udeonychophora > Euonychophora > Peripatidae > Epiperipatus > Epiperipatus broadwayi. Next base: position 5,461,993 of record JAQFVV010000045.1, read on the forward strand.
GATTCATCTATGAAGATTTCCACTACATTTTTTGTTTTACCACACATTCTAACATCAAGCAACTTCAAAAAAAAAAAATTAATTAATAAACATAATGCCATATTTCAAAATGATTGTCTAAACTTATGCAGATAATAAGCATAAGTTAATTTCAAAATTAATAATTGAGATACTATTTTCAAAAAGAAAATTGTTTAAGATAGAATGGTTGTGTAAAATTTGTCATTTTCTTAACTAAATCTGAAACTTAATACAAATTCTCAACCTTCTATTAAAGTTTCTCTGCAGGTATCTATTATTAGATATTCATCTTAATGATGAATTTATCAATTAATCAAAAACTCTAAGTCTTGCAACCGCGATTGGGGGAGAGGGTCTGTTAAAATTATATGATAGCTGAAATGGCATTCTTGTTATCTGAGATGCATAATCCTGTCTTTAGTGGATTATTTTTATATCTAACTTATCTGGCAATGATTTGTGATTAGTCGAATGTAAGGTTTGCATAGCTTATTGGATAATAGATAGTAAAGAACTCTATTATTTAGTTTGTTTCCATTGTTTACCTATTTTTCTTTACCAATTCCTCATAGATGCATTGCTAAAAAATTGAAAATTACCATTCTATGGCAGTTCACAAACGCATAGATTTAAAAACAATTTTTTGCCTGTTTGAAAAAGAAATTAACACATTGCAAACTAAAAAAATTGTGTGTAATAATCTGGCAGTATTTACTATCAGAAAATATTTTTACAATAGCCCCGATTTATTATTCTATAACTTGATATAGATTAACCGGTTTATTTATTGATATATAAAATGTTTTTTTTAAATATATTTGTCCTATTATTATATTTGATTCTAGGCAATGGATGCTTGAATAGCAAACAATAGTAAATTCCATGATAAATTATATATCTTACAGCACTAGAAATTATTTTTATTGCTATATTTATCTAAAATATACATTATAGCTGTTAATGATATAGAATAAGATTGTGTATAATTATTGAACAATTGTTTAAAATAAAATAACAACTAGTTAAAAAATATGACATTTATAAATGTTTATATAATATACATTTAGACATTAACAATAATAATTAACACTAAAATAGAATAATTAGTTATGAATAAAGCAATACAATAATAAATTGAGAGAGAGCATATAAAAGTATGCTTTCAAATCCGAATGGATGTATAGAAATATGTTTATCCATTAGACATCAACAAAAATAAGTATTACAAAAATATAGTTATGAATAAAATAATACAATAATAAATTGAGAGAGAGTATATTCACAAAAGTATGCTCTCACATCTAAATAATCACAAAATAAGACAATTTTTTTTTTTAAGTTCTTCATAGCTGATTTTAGATTTAACAGAATTGCCATCGTCTTTACACTTTGAGGCTATTTTAAATACCCTTTATAATTCATGATGCCACTATAATTAACTACAAATATCATATTATTTTTTGAATTTTATTAAACTAATCTATATTATTTTCTATGTTATGTAATTAAGATAATTAATGTATGGTGCAATTAATTTTATTACATAAATATGTAAATAGTTTTACACTTAATGCTTATTATTTTTGAATACCCTTCTCACTTGACCAATATTTCATTTTTATTTCATATCATTTATTTATTAAAAGTATACTTACAGTTGGCATTAAACGAAATTTACATATATGAAATAACTCTAAATCATCATTCGCTGGTCATCTTGTATTTGGCAATCAATATTTTAGTAATAACATCCTAGAGTTATTTTAAAATAAATTTCCAGGTCATTCACTTATTTAAAAAAAATCCTAAAATATGTATACAATCATAATACTCCTCAATCTTTAAATTCTATTTCACTTTCATCTATTGCAATCTCTTGAGTGATTTAGTACAATGATAGTGTTAGATTCTCGATTTAAAATCCTTGGATTGATTCCAGTTCTCTAGTGCTTGAACTGTTTATGAACTCCTGAACAATAAAGTCATTTGATTGTTATTACCTTTCACAATATGGAACAAAATTGAAAAGTAATTCTGTTCTTGACAATGTTTCACTTAAATTTGATCTTGTTTTATAATCATTCAAATTTATAGATGTTTAAACAAAGCTTGACTTGAATTCCCTCTTTTTATTTAATAGCGTTTTCCAACTTTGTTAATAATTTCCAGAAAAATCTTCATATTTTCTCGCCTTTTCAAAGAATTTATTCTGACATTCGAGTGAAATTAAACAAATTTTCTTAGTTAGGTCTCTGTAGGATTATATTTGTATTCAGTTCAAAATATGATAAATTATATACTTTCACATGCTTATATATTTTCTAAAAGAAATATTGAAGTCACTTTTTTTTTTTTTTTTAATAGTTAGAGACATTTTGCAAAAAGCTGTGAAGTTCATTCCGAGTTTAATGCCATTCTGTGCAATTTAGCATGCAGTAGGGACCGTGGCATGCTTCTGTGCAATTTAGCATGCAGTAAAGAGCGTGAAGTGCTTATGAACTAAAAGTTTTAGGATTGAAGCTCAATATCATATGATCTTACTCAAATGTTTATTATTTATAGTAGGATTAACTTGCATTTATGTGTTAGATGATTTTACATATTACTAAGATGATCCTTTCACTCAAATTTATCAATCTTCTGAATATACTTTTTATCTTAACCCAGTACTTTTCTCAAATGCTCATGTTTTTTATTAATCAATATGATTTGTAAAATCTAAATTAAAATAATAATTTTTCTCTTTCAACCCATAGCTTTTATAAATCATATTCCATTTAAAATTTGATGTGGTAAATACTATTACGCAATAAATGTTAAGCATTAATTATATATAAACACTAACAATTTAGAACACCGTCTGTTAGAATTTATTTATACATAACTAATTTAAATTTGTATTGAATAGGTTATTCAAAATGCAAAGTACTTCCTTTTTGCAATTGTTGCTAAGCTGAGAATAAGGAAATACTATATATGATTTTAATGAGAAGAGTTTAGACGAAACACCTTAAAAACTAGCAAATTTTAATTCTGTGTCTGATGCTATCTATGATTTTGTTTTTTTAATATTATTACTTTGAAATAAAAACTAAGTTATTGAGTAAATTTGTCTATTAATAAGGCATGTTATATTAGTTTTGAATATTATTATACTTGTCAACTTCTATGTCTTATATGAATAGTTTATCCTTTTGTATTTTGTTTTATAAGTTCATTGATATTTTTTGCTGTTTAAACAAATTTGTATGTTAATAAAATATAACTGTTCTTACTAGTAATTTTTTTTATTGTTTTAAATTCTAATTTTTTGTTTATCTTTGTGGAATCGGAATATCAAAGTAGTCATAATCGAATATCAAATATTTATGCTTCAATTTCAATATTGTTCATTTGGCACTCTTAGTTTTCTATCTTTCCTGTATTATGACATTTTATATTGATTAAATATGTAATAATTTAGTAGTGTATCCCTTGCCTTCCTCATCATAGACCTCCAATATTTTTAAAACACCCTTGTTCATTTAAAAATATAACTACTAAATTAGATTTAATAATTGTAATTCTTAACTTTATTGGATATGTTCTTATCATACTGTTTTCAGCTTCTTTTTTATCATTACAATAGTTAATACATTAGAAATAGAATAATAAACATTTACTAATTATTTTTCACTATTTTTCTCATTTCATTAAATGTAAATATTAAATAATGATAATGCTATAATAATTTTAATATCTTATTGAATAACTTTTTTTTTTACTTTCCCTTATTTCCAGTATTTTATTTTAGAATCACAATTATAATATATAGGGTGTATGAGCACAGACTTTCACACGACCCACCACTCTCCACACTATCTCATAACACTGATACACTTGAACACATATATAATAAGGCTGTGTGTTTCAGTTAATCACAATTATAGAAAATGTTTTCAAAAAAGTTAACTAAACTTTTCTGTTGCTATTTTCTAAGCAAAAAATAAAATCACAAATTAAGCAGAATCTTTTCATATTTTTTAATAATATCATGTAAGATTTAGTATGTAAATAGAATCTTTTTAAAAAAAATCAATTACAGTTAATGATTTTTAAAAAATTAGCATTAAAAGTTTTCTGTCATTATTTTCTATGAAAAAGTGAAAATTACAATTAAGTTCAAACATCAAATTAATATATTTTTGTGGTGCTTATGCTTACATTTTTCACTTTATTAATGAATATTGAAGACATCTTCGGGTCATGATTTTAATCGATCTTTAAAAACTTGGCATTGTATTGAATCATGTATTATTGAATTATATTTACATTTATTTACTTTATTATGTTTGTTTATTTTTTTGTAGGTATTCAAAAATAAATTTTAAAAATGTTAGTTAAATTATAAGTTATAGCTAAATAATCAAGTCTGGCCATTATTAAAATGTAAAGAGCCGTCTCGTAATTTTGTCCAAATGTTAGAATTTTCCAAATTTTCAATACCTGAATTAATGTGATTATGTTTATAGATGTAAACTTGTTGGGTTTATTCCGTATATATTAAATTAAAAATAATTACATTTTAAAGCATTGGTTACAGTGTAGTTATAAAGAAATAGAATTTATATTTTGTGTTTCCTGTTAAATTTTTGAAAATATAATAGAAAAAGTATGAATTTAAATAACATTATTTTTTTAATTATTATAAAATTTCATATCACGGAATATTAGTTATCAAACATGAATTAAATTGGAATTATTGTTTTTTCTACTTTTTACAATTTTTTCATTAATACCTTTTTTTAAATAGATTTTTGTTTTGCATTGTTAATATATTTTTTGCTGATATATATATATAATAATATTATTTGTGATATTTATGCTACAGATAATATAAATTATATAAATGATGCATGTCGATTTTTTAATATCCGTTACTTTTGAATAATATATAATTTAAAAGTTTTTTGTTTTTTTTTACTTTTGTAAAAAATAATTTGATGTATGTATGGTTAAGAATAGTTATAATTTAATGAAAATCAATCTGTACAAGTGTTGATGTTGTGAATTGGGTGGCTTGGTTAAGTACATTGCCTCGCAGTTAGATTTAGTGAGTACTATATTGTAAGAATAAATTTGTGGAACATTATTAATAGTATCTAAATCATAGAATAATATATGAATCCTAATTTTTCTTTGCTTGCTATACAATTTTTTTTATATTTTCTTAGAAAATATAATACAATTCATTATATAGTTTATATGATTGATTGTATCTTCTTTATGAAGTATTATTTATTAATCTTTCTATATGCAGTAATAAAATTATAAAAAAATTAATTCACCTTTCTTATTACTGTTACAATGCTTATTTGAATTTACACATTTAACCAAGAAAAAGTAATACTGGTTTTTTATTTGCTGAGCATGCTTTCGTTGTTGACAGTCAGAATCATAGTGCTTATATTTTGCCGCAGGATACAACATTTAAATAAAATTAATCAGCCTCAAAGTTTCAATTGAAGAGGATTGGTGGTGAATTGAAACTATAACGTTAATTAATTTTAATAAAATAAGTATTGTAATAAGAAAGATATATTTGTGAAATTATTATATTGCTCATGTGTGAGTACTTGCATTTAATACTATGATGAATTGACTTATGAGAGCTAAAGGTTCCTGGATTGAAGTTCGAGCACAGGAAGTGACTGAGCTAGACCACAATTCATGGACCTTAAGCTCCAGAGTCTGTCAGTCTGTGACTCTCTAAATCACATAGACTCATGTATCTTGAGCAATTAATTATTTATTATTTGTAAATGAAATAACATTAAATAATCACCAAATGGTAATATACCCTGGGGAGGATGTTTAAGCTTTTGAAAAGCAATGCTGTTCCTGCATCTCAATTATTAAATTTTAGTGTGCATGTAATGTTTCAAATAAGTATGCATTATCATGTTAATCCTGCGTTTAAGGTCGAAATTATTCATATCATTCTTTCATGCTGATGTAGTAAATCTTTTTTATAAAAATTAACAAAATTTTCAACACTTCTTCAATTAATTTTTGCAAGCTCTATGCATACTAGAAGAGAATAATATAGAAGATCCTAAGTATTATTTTATATATATATATATTTTAGATATATCTTCAGATCATGATTTATTTATTTATTGGCAATTTTTAAAAATTTGCATTAATAATGAACTATGCATTTTCATGACTTCGCATTCAAATGCTTGAATTAAAAAGCAGAAAAACCTATATTCAAAGAACATAATTGCAAAAAAAGTTTGTTTCTTATATCCTAATTTTATAATCAGTGTAAGAGTAGTCATTTTTTAAAAAAACAAAAATTAATGCGGGTTTTATTTTTTTACTCTTGGCTTTTACATAATAAATTTTATAGATTATGATTATGCTGAAAGTAAATGTCGATGGCGAGGGAGTTCTGTATTGGGACAATAAATTTTATTCTGATGACTAGAATGTATATAGTTAATAAAACTTATCAAAAACGTGTTTTCACCATATTCTAGAGTAATTTGTTATAAGGATACTAAACAAAATTGCTATTATATTCTCATCTTAGACTAGTTTTTAGTTTGTGAGTTGATCAATGAGAAGCTTGAGTTTGATGCTGGATATCTAATGATTCTTGATTACTCAAGCCAAGAATATATATGGCTCTGAAATAAGAGTGAAGAGAAGTGACTGCTCAGTGTATTAACTGTTTCAGTAATCAGTCACTAGAATAAATTAGAATCATTTAAGCATCTTTTATTAAAATAAGAAATCAAAAGAAATAAATCAGTGTTGGAATGAATGATTAAAGGGAGGGAATATTTAATTAGGCTGATTGGATCTCAATATATATTCATATGTACAGGTAAATTTTGGCTGTTCAAGGAGAAACCATTTTACATTGTTCCTGAAAGTATATGTTAAATGTAAGGAGAGCAAGTTATGTTTATTGTTAATGCATAATAAAATTCAACAAAGAGCTAAGTAGTCTTATGATTTTAAGTTTACATTTATAAGCTGTACAAGGCTTTTACATTTGGTATCTTCTGTTACATTATTATTTGAAAAAAATGTTGATAACAACTCGTAATTCTACAAATAAAACTTAAAAAAGGTTGAGAATATGTTTTCCAGTTTATTAGGTTTGACAGCTGTAACCTGAAGAGCATATCTTTCAGAAACCCTAGTTTTGATGGCTTTATTGCAGTAACAAACAAAAATTCAAATATATCTGTTATTTTTCATATACGACATAGATCCTAGAAAAGGCTAAATGATAATGTTCTTTTCAAAACTAAATTTACTATTGCAATCAGCAACTACATTACTAATAGTTTACACAAGCCATAAACTCTAGTTAATTTATGTTTTATTTATTATAATCATTTAAATCAACTCCCAATAATAATTTTTTTTTTTAAATTGCATTTTTCTTTCATAATTTGAGCTATAAATTAAAACCTTATGCTATATAGCAATTAATTATGTATCAGAAATTTTAAATTTTCTGGATTTTTTTTTTGTTGTTGTTGTTGTTATAATTTAATCAATTTATTTATATATCTGTTTAAGAAACAGCCACGCGGTGCAACTCTAGAACATCTACCTGCCATAGGTTTGAATCTCGGCATAGTAAAGTTGAAATTTTTTCCGACAGGTTTGAGATTTTTCTTATTGGTAGTAGGCCTATAACTATTCAATAACCATCTGTCAGTGAATGGACATTACTTATTCTTAGCTAAAGGTTAAAATATTATTAGAAAATTTTGTAAACCCTCACCACCTAGCAATTGGCAAGCTTGATAAATACTGTCTGTGGGAGTCCATTGTCTAAAGGCTATTTTATCTACATATCATCAGTTCAAACATATTAAGCATATGAATTATATAACTTAATTAATCATGAGACAGGGTCAAATATGATTCTAGCATCATATAATATCCCTCCTCTCCTAAGTTGCATAAAGCTGATTTAACTAACACTTCACATAAATATATTTCTTATTTTCTTTTCAATATATATATAATAAGTTTTTAATAAAATAAATATCTAATTCTAAATCCCATATGTCTGTGTGTGTAGTTAAAGAGATAAATACAATAAACCCTCCACTATATATATATGATTACTGTTCAGTATGTCTGTAATTCACAGTTCTGCTCCAAAGCTGAAGATTCCTACATGGATTCCCAGCTGAGGAAAATTTTAAAAACCTGCCATTGTATTTAGATACTATTGTATAGTTGGTACACCCTATCATTTAAAAAGTCTGATTACACCCATGTGTAAATTTGTTCAATCTAAATTTGTATGTATATTTTCATTTTAAATGAGGACATAACATCAGTAAACTAATTAATCAAAGTTATATTGTAAGGAATTCCATTTAGTGCTGAGTATTTTGATCAATACGGTTGTTTATATTTCATAGAAAACTTGAAAGTTCATTACTTTTAGTGGATTATTTTAATGACTTGAGTTCTTACTGATGGTTTATGATAATAAGCAGCTGTGATTGTTATTTAAATAAGATTTTATTTATAGTTATCTGCTTAATAGTCAAAATCATTTTTTTTTTGCTTCTGATGTGCTTACATACCTTTTTTAAATATGCATGCTTTATAATAAGTTTGATTAATCTTTTTTTTAATCTATTACAATTATTTTATGCTTGATATTGCTAATGTATTTTTGTACATGGTTTTTTTTTGTATTTTAGGTCCACAATGCCACTAATAGCAATCAGAAGGAGAAGTATGAGGCAGATCTTAAGAAAGAAATTAAGAAGCTGCAGGTAAGATTATATCCATATGCATGCATGCACAATAGTAAGTAAATAGTTATTATATGGATTTTTTTTAATAATCACTATTAATATAGTTATAATATTAAAAATTATTAGATGCAAACAAATCAAACAAGAATAAAAATAGAATATCTAAAGACAATTTTTACTTGCACCCATTGCTTGTCAACTGCCATACAACTTGTAATTCCATTCAACATTGCCATTACAGTTTATCTTATAAATGTTGGATTTGCTTATAAATGTTAACTTTGAACTTTTTAGTAGTAAATAGATGTAAAATATGATTTGTGCATATGTAATAGGCTTAGCATTAGTAACAAATATTTGTTCACCAAAAAGAAAATAAGCAATTATAAGAATCAATTGAATATTTCGCTGTAATTGTATTGTCTTACTAGGATAGCAACTTCTTGGTTTTCAAAGGCATTTGCATCTATTTTGAAATTATATGTACTAAAATAATTGCATTTTTTAGTTTATAAATAAGTACATCATCTTGATTGCTGTTATTTGGTTGTTTAAAATACTTTTGTTTATTAGTCATTTTACTTAGAAAGTGTTCTGATTCATATTAATCCATTTCTTTTTCCTCTTCTATATGGTTATTAAATCTTAAATAATATATTAACATTCAACAAACATCATAAACAGTTTTAATTACATATTCTTTACTTTGTATACTTTAAATGATCAAATTTCAATGTTAAAATTTGCCTATAATGTTGCCTTCTATATATAAAATTAAAAATAATCAGTTTTGTTTTAAATTGATTATTTTTAATCTTTACTTGGTAACTGAATAATCTTATTATAAAAAACATGCATATAATCAAATGTTTATACTGTGTGTCAAATGTAATGCTCATATATTACATAAATTGGTATATAGAAATCACAAGATTTGCCTATATAATTAAGAAAATAGGTTGAGAGATAAGAGGGTCCCTCTTATCTTTATAAAGTCGAATCTTGTATTGTGATTTGGAGAGGTCGCTCTTGCTAAAATTAAACACTCAAGGCTGGATTTAGTCTTATATAAGTATTACGTGCTGACATCGCGCTTCATAAGAATTAATATTTACAACTTTAAATTGATTCAAAATATTTCTAAATTTAATATCTGAATATTGACTCATTGTAAATCGAAAGATTTCGCGAATGTTAAGGTTTAACAGAAATAGTGGACTTAATCAGTGAAGAATTTATTAGCTTCATGCTCCCAAATCATAATGCTTTAGGTTTGCCTATATAATTAAGAAAATAGGTTGAAAGATAAGAGGGTCCCTCTTATCTTTATAAAGTCTAATCTTGTGTTAATTTGGAGAGGTTGCTCTTGCTAAAATTAAGCACTCAAGGCACATGTACTGAGGTTTTAGCTTTACATAAGTAATCATTCTTTTTTTAAAAGAAAAGTGTGGAGGCATAATTATAAACTGAATCAATAAAAAAAATTCACTGTCTTTAAAGTAAACTATATGTCTAACTTTTTTTTTTTAATTACATTTAGTCATGTTAGGTTTGTGGCAGAGTTTTTGCCAAAATTTTTTTTTTTATTTAGAAGAAAATAATCTGTATATTTTATATCATGTTTAATAAAAATGTTTTCCATAATGTCTTTCAGAAATTCTGAACACAAATTTAATATACTTACAAAACATATACATTGTGTGAAGTGATATAGTGAAAATTACATAACAGAAATATTCATTATTGGATAATCTCTAGTCTAATGAATGACTAATAAAAATTATTAATACAGTATGTATTTATTCCTCTCTTTTTAAGTTTTCTTTCACATTGAAACAATATGCTAAAATCATTAATAGTTATTATAAATAAAGAATTTGTAATTAAAAACTCAAACTAGTTTTTGTTTTAAATAAATTTTATTGTTATTTTTACTGAATACAAATTTATTAAATAATTAATTTTTAATAAATGCACAAGAAATATTTTATAAAGTTTATCAAGATAGCAGAAAATTAATTTTATTAACATTTTGTGAGTGAATGACATTATTTAATGAACCCTTGCATATTTTATTTTTTTAAATGAAAAACATTTGAATTTATTAAAAAAAAAAAAAAAAATCTGTTTTAAAATCTGATTTATTAATTTGTGAATTTTTTTTTTTTCTGTAAAATTTTCTTCTAAACTCTTAAATCAAAATGAATGTAAATTATTGTGAATATAAATAAATTTGTTTATTTTTGAGTTTATAATTATACATCTTTTATTTTTTAATGTAAAGTTTCTTTATGAATTAGTAATTAGAATTTTAAAAATGAAAGCATTTTTTCATAACAATGAGAATTGTATGTGCAAGTATTATTTTTGCATATTAAAATAAATTTTATGTTAAAACAAATCTAAACAAAAGTTATTTATGAATGTTTTTTTTTTTACTTTTTAAGATTGCAATAATTAACTTTTCTAAAAAGGAAAAAAAAGTCTATTATGAATTAATACATTAAAACTTAAAATAATGTGAATAAGTTCGGAAATGAATTTTTTTTTTAAAAAAAAAAAGTACATTATCACAACAAGAATTTATACAAATTTTTTTAATGAAGATAATAGTTATTCACATTAAAATAAAAAATTATTATTATTTTATGAATAAAAGTTTGATTTAAACTGTCAAAATGTTTTTAAGCAATACCACTTAACTGTTACCATTTAGTTATTAAAAACATCAGTTTTAAAATTGTAGATATCAGAAAAATGTTTTGCAAATGTAATTAAATGGACTAGAGACATCTAAACAAAAGTAGCCTAGAGAGACTTAAAGTAATGGAAGAGTATTTTGAATTAAATTATTATTTTGCTATCTTGATTATTAAATATATTTATTAATTGAAATGAAAATGCATCTTAAATGTTTTAAGGGACTTCATCATAGTAGATATACCTGCAGAATGCTAGAACAAATTGCCAAAAAAAAAATTGTCAAGTAATGGCAAACAACAACCAATAATCAACTTGATCATAGTACTCTATTGCCTAATTATCTAACCTGTTTTTCAATAAGAACTCATTGTTTGTAATATATTCTTAAATAGTAAATTTCTTTTTTAGAAAAGCAAATATAAAACCAGCTTTAGAAAAAGTAGTATTTTAAATGTCTCACTAAAAACATTGTAAAATGTTTTTTTTTTTTAAAAAAAAAAACAATTTAATTTGCAAGGATATTATTGAAAGCAATTATTATCATGACCACAGGTGTTTATATTGAACATGTATGATTTGAAATGGCTTTATTTAATTGACTTTGAAAGAGTTAAGTCAAGTGTTACACCAAATAAAAACAAATTAAAAACACAATATTGAAATAATTAAAATATGTGATCGACAGGATTTATTTATAAATGAGTAAATATTATGTATATTCTTTTTTTATTAAGTAACTGATTCATGCATTGTTTATTGTTTATTTTGCATTTAAGTAATTATTTAATTTTTTGACAAGATGATCTTATTATTTTATATGCGTGTTATACATACTTTATTGCTTTGTTATGAATGGGCTCAAAATTAGCATTTTAAAAAAAAAAATGAAGTTTACAAAATCACTGGTACTTGGTAGATAATGTTTTAAGTTAAATATTTATTTTAAAATATATTGATTGGAGGGGGGGGGGCGATTATTTGAAATCAAAGGCTTTGCTTTCAGACCTCATGTTGTGAAGTTCAATTTGAATGTTTATCAAAATTTTCTCCAAACCAACTATTATAGGATACCCAAAGTTAGTACCATGTTCATGCTTGCACTATAGATATTTTATTTTTTCAACAGCCTTATGTAGCATTAAATTATAAATTATCCTACAATTAGTATTGAGGTTTGTTTGTAACAGTGGTTACCGGCTTATATAGTTTTTGATTTAGTTTCATCACCATATATTTTAAGAAAGTTGAAACTTTCAGGTCTTGAGTAGATAGATGAGTTCTCATTTTTTTCCCTGCCAGAATTAAAACTGCTTAGCTAGAAACTTATCTTGGAGAGGTTGAAGATGTTGATAGCATGATTATTTGGCATTTCCTCATATATGTATATAATGTATTATTGATTAATTCATTGGTTAATTGAAATACTTATTGCTTATTAAATCTAGAGAGGTAAGCATTCATGTTCACATTGCAGGCCTATGCAGGCCATTTTAGATAAGTTGGTTAGAATGTATATGTTTGTATACCTGTATAAAATTTATGGGCATTAATCGCTTTTAGTTTTGAACTTTAACACAAATAGAACATACTAGTATTATTTAGACAAAAATATGTTTCTATGTTAATGTGATTGGGTTTCTTTCAAGGGCACTGATAAGAATGATTGAGACCTGAAAATGTCATACTAAGATTAGTAATTTTTGCATCATATAGCAATATAGTGTAATCATATTTTAATATCACTTCCAAGGTATTTCATATTTACAGCCTAAACAATTGTTTATTGTATATATAGAGAGAATATATTTAAGTTCAAATCATGATTAAATTCCCATAAATCATTCTCAAGTACTTTCATCAAGTCTTGCATCTTTTGCTTTGTTCTGCAGGTGGTTCTAATGAACTCTTTCTTTTTCTTTCATCTTTTATAAATTTTTCTGGTATAGTTCATTATTTTTTAAATCTAAAAATAACTATTCGCAATTTGTTTAAAATAAATTTTTATTTTTCATTCTTTTTTTTTAGTTTGATTGCTTTTATCTGTTCATCTTTTCAATTGTTTACAAATTCACTTTTCAAAAGACTTCAGTTATTTTGTTTTTCCTTTTTTTTATATTAATGTTGAAGGTTCTGCATGTATAAAATTACATTCATTTCTATACATTTAACAATTTTCATTATTAATTCTAATATCATTGGGTGATGTCGTTTGAATGTGTTATAGCAACTGATTCACAGAAACTTCTACAGTAACTGTTTTAGTTCCAGATTTTATTAAAAACATGTCAGAATTTTGGGTTAAAAAATTGCATACTCCATTGATCTCTGGCAACATTAATGTACAAACTCATAAGTTAAATGATATAGTTATAATTTTTTATTCGTATTCGATATCTTATGTCATACATTTTTAAGTCTGATTTTAGTTAAATGAAATATTTCCTAACAAGTAAAATGAAAGGGGCAGTCAAACTTCTTTTGGATAAATGACACATCAAATAATTTAGAACATCGTTTGTGAACAAATCATTATCAGGATTCTTTTGGAGAAAAGGTAGTCAAAGTTGCAACTGGTGTTCCAAGATGCCTATAATTTCTCAGGATTCAATCTAAGCTATTGTAGTGAATTAGAAGAAAATTTTTCTAATCATTAATGGTGGCAAATTTGCCGGATGAAGATAATGGATTGTGTCGTACTGTAAATGAATGTATTGTTCATAATATTTAATCTAATGCCAACTTAAAATTTATGGTTTATAACAGTGATTCCCTAAGTGGTTCTTTAAACCCCCAGGGGTCCTTGTGACCGCTGAGGGGATCCATAGCAAATAAAAATAAATTTGGGCGTGCATGGACAACTTCGGGAGTGTGAGAAAGGTTTAATATAAAGAAAAAAAATTGTGATTCTTTTTCATTATTATGAAAGTTAGATAAATAGCAATAAATAAATTGGTAGCCATTTTTACATCCTAAGTAAAATATAAGTATATATAAGTACATAAAATACAAGTAATGACAAGCATCGGATGGTGGGAGTTGGACCAACTGCAGACGTCTATCTATATACCTATGCAAGTTCAAATAGGAATGGAATCTCATCACTATATGCAATAACTTGTCTAAATATAGCACACAAAAAAATGCATGCCCATACAATTTGTGAAACTTATTTGAAATTTTATCCTTATATTTAAATAATTAATTGATGCAAGCGTTACATTGTGGCATTTCATTTTCAAAATAAAACAAAATAATAAATAGTGCTTTTTACAAAAAAAAATTTTGTTTAATTTCTTATATCTTAAATTTGTGCCCTTTTTCTAGATAAAACGGTATGAGTGAGATGAAGAAAAAATGCAGACAATATAGTGTTGAATATTTAAAATATGGCTTAATTTCTTTATTAGAAAATATTGCCTTCTGTTCAATAAAACTTTGTCAAACGAATCAGTGAAAACTTCTAAGCTAAAGGAAAATTTGACAAAAGTCCATAGCGTCAAAAAAGATAAAGATTTAATTTTTTTAAAAACAACCAAAGAAAGACCTTTGAAAACATCGTCATTGTGACAATTTTTAGTGACAACATCTGAGCGAGATGACGATGGACTGCATGCTTCTTATAACATTCTTTACTGATTACAAAGTTCGGAAAGCCGCCCCCCATTTTGTGAAGAACTTATTCTACCTGCTGTAAGTGAGGTAATAAGCACCATGCTGCATAAACCAACTTTCAGTATTATAAGAAAAATTCCACTGAGCAATAATGATGAAATGGTTTAGTGCATAGAAAATTCTTTATGTGAGTAATTAAAAACATCTAAATTCTCTATACAACTTGATGAATCAACTTTGCCAGGAAATGAAACTTTATTTTTAGACTACATGAGATTTGTAAAAGAAGAAAAAAATTCCCAAGAATTATTATTTGCAAAATGTTTTGAAATTGTTACTAAAATTGAAACAATATTTAATGAATTAAAAAGATTTTTCGATATAAATACTATATCCTTAAATAATATTCTCTCTGTTGCTAGGACGACACTGAAGCTTTCTGGCATACTTAAAACAAGCTATACCACATGCATTATTTGTACATTGTGTCATTCACTGACAACATTTAGTCGCCAAAAGTCTTAGTGAACGCTTACATGGCTCATTAGATTATGTCATTAGAGCAGTTAATAAAATAAAAATGAATGCATTAAATGAGAATTTATTTGCTCATCTTTGTATAGGAAATGATGAAAATTATAATGTTTACTATTTGACATGGAAGTTTGTTAATTATCTAATAGTGAATATTTTGATTGATTTTATGCACTCTTTGATTCAGTGTTGGAATTCCTGGAAAGTAAAGACAACGATTTGCATCTCGATTTAATTCATTCAAAAAATGACATAGCTTATATGACTGACTTTTTTGCCAAATTTAATGAAACCAATTTGAAGCTACAAGGTGATCAATTAAATTTAATCAAAACTAAAAGTATATCGGTGTTTGTTGCAAAACTTATGCTATATAAACTTGGGGAGAGGATAATGCTCTCAGTTTCCAAATCTTTCAAAATTGCTTATTGTTAATACTTAACATCTCTTCATTATGGCTTCAGCCAAAAATTTGAAGATATTCTTTACTTGGTTATCCCTGATTGGGTGTTGGACCCTTTTGCAAGTAGATCCACAAACTCAGATGAATCCATACTAATACAGGAGCAACTTATTGAATTATCCACACATTCTGGTTACAGATACCAATTTTATATCCTGCATTATGGATCACTGTACAAAAGCTGCTGATTGCTTTCTGTCTTCCTATTTAGTAGAATGTGGATTTAGTGCAGTTATGAACCTCATCACGAAACGGAAACTTACGAATGTTACTTACAAACATAGAGCCAAACGTAAATAATCTCATATCAGCCATCAGGTTCACCCATCTAATTGAAAAAAATATATGTTTTTGTAATTTAAAATAAAAGTATAATTCCAATAAAATTACTTTAAATATCAAAATGTTTATTTATATTTTATTTTTATATCACTATTTACCATTCATGACATCATAAATAATCTCATATCAGCCATCAGGTTCACCCATCTCGTTGAAAAAAATATATGTTTTTGTACAGCATCTTTATATGTGTATACACAATTTTGTAATTAATTATTTGTTTATTTTTTAATTTTGTATATATAAATAAATGAAGACTGGATTAAAAAAAAAAGTTAAGGAATGTTAAAAAAAGATGTGATTGATAAATCTGAACTGTTGAAAAACAGTGGAGCTTTGTTAATTAAAAAAAAAAAAACAGAATAATGTGCAGTCAAATTTATTTTTAATAATCATAAGTTTTAAAAGAGATTATAACAAAAAAATGAGTTGTGACACAGACTCTAGTGTGCAGCGGTTAGATTTAACAGATTAAAAAATAAGCTTCCATCATAGTGATAGAGCTATTTTAGTAGTTATATAGAGAGTTTTTATTTTGTTATATTCATTGTATGGAAGTGAGACATTCATAGACACACATCCCTGTTATTATAACAAAGCATATAGGAAAAAAAAAATTTTTTTTAAAGATAATTAATATGTTGGAAATACAATGGCAAATTCAAGAGACTATTTAGTGTATTCTTCATCTTAATATAAAGATATGGAATCTAATGGTATAAGGTCTTTGATAGATTGTGCATATGAAGAAAAAATAGAAGCTGACTTCCTTAAAAAAAAAAAAAAAAGAATTTTATAGTGAATGTGAGGGTGGTTTTTATAAGAGATAGCAGCCATCTTAATTACTTATGTTATGTCCAAGAATAGAATTCAATAGAAAACTAAAATTAGACAAGTTGTTGAAGTTTATCAGGAAAAAAAAAAGTTTGTTGTAGAAATTAAAAAGGCAGAATCTCACAATTTAAAAAAACATATTTTTGGATTAGTAAATGATATATTTGGACATATTTCATGGATTATTTGTATAGTTGTAGCAACAACTTTCCTTCGCCATTATAATGAGGTATTTGTTTATGAATGGCTTCTATTATTGATGATAACATTTTACAGAATTCATTACTAGGGATTAGGGGATCTATTAGAAAATTTGAATAACTTTAGAATGAAGATGTATTCTTATAACTCGTGGCTGACTTTTTCAACTGTCAAAATAATTTAGAATTTAATGGATGAAATGAAGCATCATCTTTACATAAATTTTCAATAATTTCAATTTTTGAAGTGATTATTTACAATTAAAATGTTTGTGATTTATTATTTATAAACCTTTGTTTTTTACATATGATTGAAAATGTGAAGAGCTATATAAGAAAGTTCTTTGAATTATAGATAAATTATTTATATGTAAGGATTTTACAAACTAAGAATATCAATCAAATATCTTTATCATAGTATGTGATGCAGAAAAAGCAAACAATGGTTAAAAAATATAAACATTAGTGGAGAGTTTGAAAAGAAATGAGAGAATAAATAATATTTTGATGATAAAAAGTTGAACAAAAAAGTTAAAAGTTTTTAAAAAGGACTAGACATGCATAAAAATGATTAATTACATGTACAGAGAACATATGCTAATGTGGATCTTGACCAGAGCTGCTACATTAGTGTAGTACTGTTCAAAAAGTTACGAATGGAATTGTTTGAGAAATTAATGCAAGAAAATAATTATGCACTTAACTGAAATATGAGAACAATTGAGAACTAGATAGAGCAACTGCCCCAAGATTTAATTGATTTGAAAAGAATGAATAATGCTTGATATTGAAACAGTAAGATTTGCATTCAAATCTTAAGTTTCACTTTTTCTATTGTCTCTCACCCACCACTCTATCCTATCCAAATTTAAACTTTTTTGGTATCGAATTGTGTGTGTAGCAATATTAAAAATGAATAAATATATGTAAAATCCTCCATAAACACACACACGTTTCGATAACAAATTTAAAGCAATGGATAAAAATAATTAATGTAATTTGTATTTTTTTTTAGTATATAAAAATATATAATTTTAACCATTTATTTTAAATTATAAAGTTCGTTGTTTATTGCTTTGTTTAAATTTCATTTAGTAATAATTTTAGAAATAGATTGTAATATTTAATTAAAAGTAAAAATAATCGTATGTTTCCTTTTGTATTTGAAATTTTAAAAGTAACGGTCGGTGAGAGATAATAGATTAATTAAAAAGAAAAATTCCCTAAAATCTATTTACCAAAAAGGTAAATGTAAAATTAAATGTGAACAATTGTAAAGCAGCTTTCTATATAAATTAAACATATAAGAATGTATTGATTATTCTCGGGGCAAATGATTGAATCCAAAATAAAATATAACAAAAGGTTAAAAGATAAGATCAAGAAAGGAGGACATTTTGGACTTTCTCAGAACTTTCAGTTGAACTTTAGTTGTGCTCTCGATCAGTTGAGAGTCTCCAAATATATATATATATTGTTTTACTTGCCACAGTATGCGTGAGTAGAAAGCGCCAAAGACTATTCTCCCCGGAGATGGTCGATAGTTTGCCGCGAACCTATGCCCGTTACCCTCCATAAAATCAACCAAAAGGATCTGCTGCCCACAATCAGAAAGCTGCTGCTACTATTCAAATAACTAAATCACCTAAATGCTGGAAAGAACTGCTACTGCTTGGAATCATGAACAATTTGCTATTGACCACTGATTCGGAAAACTTTTCATAAAACAGGTACCTGTAATACCCAAGCTCTAGAGTACTCTACTAATATCACGCTATAGCTCATTCTTTATATAACTTATAAGCTGTAAAATTCTCATTTGTAAAACTATAAATTTAATAATTAATTTATTATGTAAATTTCGTTAATAATCTAGTTTGCCTAATTCTATCTTCCTTGGGTACGTTCTAAATTTTACATTTATATTATTTAATTATAGCATGCTTATAATTTTCTTAGTATAAATCTATGATTGCTTGAAACAGTGGATACGTGTCAAATCTTCATTAATATTTACTTCCATAAATAACAATATTTTCATTTAAATCGACACATATTCAATGCTTCATTTATTGTATTGCAAGGGTCTAATACTTAACAAATGGCTGACATATTAGTCATTAATACCCACCTAGCTTACCTATTGATTTTATATTTTATTAAATTTTTTAAGTAATAATTCTGTAACTTACATTTCATTGAGAGTCGCAAACGTTCTTTATTAAATGTTGATAATGTAGAGCCGAAATTATAAAAATATATTTCAATCTTAGCAGAATAGTCCATAAATTATACATGTGTTACGTTTTAGAGATGCGATGACCTATTAGAAGCCTTGGATACTCCAGATTGTTTAGGATTTAAATATCCCAGTCGTCCTACACAAGCGAACCAATAAATGTTTCGTAGGGCTTGACAAACATCATGCAGCCAAGAAGCAATCGTGGCACGAACCACTTGCCCTTGGTCATGCTTATGTGATACCTTATCTCTTTAGGCCTATGGCAAACGCCAGCCCGTTGTTCTAAACTCATCCACGGCTTAGCAGTTTCAATATACTGCTACCCTTATATCGCCTTTCTAGACGTACCATGTGTTTCTTTATATTAACTTTATTATTCAATGTATAACTCCTTCTCTGCATTAGTGACATAACTCACTCTCAAATAAATGTTTGCCCATAGTAATTTCTAAATATCTTATTTAATCAAATAAATATATGTCAGCCACTACTATTATAAATCCTAATTTAGACTCTTGCATTGCAAAGATATAAATCCCGAGGCATGCTCTTGAAATACTTGCTCGAGAATTTAGGCAACTAGATTATGTCAGCTATATAAATAAATGTATCTCTCTAATATCTAACAGTATCGGAAAATCCTGCTACTGATATTTTAAACCAAATCTTATTAGTTAAATGATTTATTATTAAAATGTTTTAAATAAATAATTTCAAACTATACGTCTGTTGTTACATCTTTATTTATTCGATACCCATTTCATATATTTCCTCGATTCTTTAAAATATAAATATTTAATATTAGTGTTATTGTTGGCTAACTCGAAATAAAATTCTTGATTTTCTTGCATCTCCCTGATCACCATGCCTAAAGAAGTTTTTACTAATGTGGCATCAGCTGCGTTGTTTCATAGATTGTATTGTGGAACCGATAAACTATGTTTGAACTCAGTACTATGGGTGGTTCGCTATCTAGATGGTGCTGCAATTCTGTGTGGTGGTCGAATTCTGCACTATGTTAACGAATCACACGTTTCTGACCGTTACAATATGGATTAGTGTATTTAAGATTGGTTGAATGGGATCTATCAGAAGTAATAGTGATACAGATCCCTATTTGGGAGATATAAATAAATTTATTTATTTAGCATATGGATTGTTTTTTAGGTAGCTTAATAAGGAACATCCAAATGCTGGAATCAAAGAAGTTCTAAATGGAAAGCATGTTGTATAACATCATACGTAAGAAAAGATTATATCTTCGAGAAATTTTTTTTTTTTTTTAATAGAAAAAGAAATAATACCTAAGACCCTAGGAAAAAAAAAACAGATTTTTTAATTGAATGTTCAGTCTTGTATATTTTTATTTTGAAAATGTTTTTGACCCAAAAAAGGGTCAAAGCTTGGTAAAAATCTTATATTACATGTAGAGCTTTGAAAAAGGCATATGAAAATATCTTTATTACAAATTTTTGAAAAATTATTAATAATGGTGGGAATCAGACCTTAGCATCATGTCTGAAAATAATTATAATAAGTATTGGAACAAATTAATAAAAAAATACATATCAAATATTTGTTCTCAGTTTTGCAGAACTGCCACAGAAATTGCTAATATGTTGCTGTTAACATTGTAATATAAGTTGAGCTAATCTTTTCGCATAGTAAATTACAGAAAACTACAATACATGTGAGCCTGAAAAGTGAACATGACACATGTAAATGATTTATGAGAAAATTAATCTGAAATTGAAATGTCAGTAGCATGTGATGTATCTATAATATATTTATAAAAATTGAAAATTTATGAGGTTAGAAGGAATACTGAAGTTAGTTTTTAGGGTTAATTAATAAAAATGAATATGTATTATAACCTTTTACTCCAGCTCTTAGACACTTGTGGCCACATTGCGCGCTGCTTATAACCTTTTGGTCGGATCGATGGATGCTCCTCCACTCCCAGCTAACATTATCTCTAAAGCCTCTCTGATGATGATGGGATAGAACATCCATAATCATATTTGCCAGGGTGCCAAATTGCAACTTTAATGAAATATTGAGACTAAACCTTATTTCAATAACTTATTAATAATTTCTAATAATGATATCTAATGAATGGGTTAATAAATAATCAGTAGGTTAAGAGAACACTGAGAATGCATTAAAATAATAATACTAATACTCTTGGAAACTCGCGATTGATAAAGAGAAGAAACTTTTAAGCTCAACTCCCATTACAATTTACATTCTCAGTACCCTCTCCATTCACTATCATTAAAGTAGCAATTAAAGTTTTGGTTCAGATTACAAATAGTTCTATGTCCATCTCCAACCTCCTGATCCATCCCTCCCTCCATCCTCACACTCATAGGTCTATTGTACTACTATCTTACTCTCAAATTTTCCACCATACTAGCTCATCTATCTCCTATGATGATCTTTTCTCAGGGTTTAGAACAATAAAGTCAGGAAGTCGAACAAGCTGCTATGGATTATTGGTGATAAACACCCCTCTCATGATCACCTCCGAAATTGATCTTGGCTGCTTAATGTAGCCAGTGTCCACTTACACCAAAGCTCGAATAATTAAGCCTATGTTAAATTTTGGAAATAATATATTACAAACACTTTCATCCTTAAAGAAAAATCATAAGGAAATGCATCTAGAGAGATGTTTGAATACAATGGATGGGGAAGTTATTTTATGCCCACCCGCTGCATCCACTATCACCCAATAACCATCCTGCCATTCATAATCTATACTTAAATTATACTGAATTATTTCCGGAGTATTGGTAGTCTTGAGGTTTGCCGTGCTACATAAGCTTAGAAAATTAACCATTTAAATAAATTTTACCTGCTATGATTTACCAAAAAAATAAATAATAATATATTGATGCATGATTGGATTTGAGATTTCTAGATTGTAATAATCCACAAAACACTGAAACTTATGCAAATTTTTATTTTAAAAAATAACAAATTTTATTAACAAATATAACTCAATAAAATAATATGTACCTTATTTCTATGGTTCACATGGCTTTCTCCTGTTCTACAACCATAGGATTAAAAAAAATGATCCCTAAATCAACGGATAATTTTACGAGGTTTTAAATTACAAATATTAATTCTTAATTACTAGAGAATCACAATTGCCACGGGGTAATACTAATAAAACAGATAGATAACGATAACAGTTACTTTCATAGATATTATGTTTTTAATTTTAACTAAAATATAGTGAACATTACCCCTCCCCCCTCAGTGTTTAATGCTTTCAATAACTGATTTATTTTCTCATCCCTCTATTATTTTAAGGATAACTCTCCCAGTAATAAAATTTAATAATTTCCATTAATTATTTTAACCTAATATGCCTTCACCTTATGCTTTACAATGGAGATATTTTATGTATGGTTGGGCTTCTTGCCATTAAGTTACCTTTAGCTACTTTTCAAGTGTTAACAAATCGGCACTTAGCTTAATCGTTATCATATGTGCATACAATCTATATCTATGTTCTTACAATAATAATAGTAATACTTCAGTAGTCTTACCATTCCAGCGAAGTTCTCAGCTGGCTGTAGATATATTTTTTAGATAATTTTATATACGCACTGCTTACGATATTCTCAGGTTTTATTTAACCCTTAAGTTTAATATTTATTTACGTTATTATTCTTGGCTCTTATTGACCAATTCAAATATATCAACAAAGCAATCATCCTGACATCAAATTGAGTTTGCAACCTGTAACCAACATTTAAAAGTAATACTTAGCAATAACTGTAATTCATACACCCATAAGGAACGTCAACATTAATATGAGGGTAGGCAGTGACCCAAATAAGAGAAAATACCTTTTCACTAAGGTTGAGGTATGCTAGGATTTATCGCTAGTCATACAGGGAGACTTTGGTATACCTATTATCCTCTGACCATCAATACAGAAATCATCTTACGGTGTAGAACATAACCAAGTGGGAAACTCTTCCACTGTATTTAAATACTTTATAAAAAAAATGGAATAAACATCTTAGTGAGAGAGCTGAACTACGACTCCACTAGCTTGTGGGGACTCTGTCCATCCACGTATACACAGGTCTAACACCAGTTTGTACGAGTAAAACTTTCACATCTACATTCCTCTCGAGAAATAGTATGCCAGAACATTAGCCAACAGTTTTTTTTTTCAAGCCTTATGCCAGAACATTAGCCAACACCAGTTTGTACGAGTAAAACTTTTACATCTACATTCCTCTCGAGAAATAGTACACCAGAACATTAGCCAACAATTTTTTTTTCAAGCCTTAATTAGCTTATATCTAACTTTAACTTTACGATAATAATAATAGTAATAAGAAGTGTGTTTTAAATATTTAAAATTATCTCTCTGCACTTTTACCCCATAATGATGATATTTTAGCCCAACATTCACACAACTTTTATAAAACATATTAATAAATCTAAATATTTGATAATAATACCTGATCCGATCTAATACACTTCACTCAACAATATCTCTCACTCTCTTCATAAAAAAATGTAAAGCATTTAATACAGGCACATATAAAATGATTTGATATTAACTTATCTATCCCAAAAATAATAGTAATAATAATTTTAACATGTATTAACTTGAAACAAATATATATGATTAAAATTTTTTTTTTTTTTTTTAGATTAAATGGAAATGAATAACAAGTAATAAAATTATATTTAAATAGTCCTCCCGGATCTTCCTTTCGATCTCTGTTTTCCGTTTTTGCTGCAGCTTTTTTTTTCCTTCTTTTGTTTGTTCTATGTGCACATATATCACTTTATATAGTTCCTTTTAGTTGCAAATCATTAATCTGGGGCTTTATTTGAAAGAGTCACTTTTATATAGTTCAATTTTTATGCTAAAATGTAATAAAATTTTCTCGTTGATTATAAGACTTTCTCTATTTTGGGTTCTGGGCATTAATTACACTTTTATAGCTGAAAATAACTAGCTTTTAAGTTTTAACATATACTAGTTCACTTATTGATAGATTTTACTTACAGCACTTTGATGCTTCATATGGGATTGTGCGTTCATTTCTGCCCTATTTGCAAAATCAAAATTAATTTTTTCTCGGATATTTTGAATAGTACAAATAGTGTTTCTCCGATTTTTCCTGAGCAAAATTCCCTCTGCAGTTTAAGTTTCATTACTCGCCGATTCCTGGTATATTTAAATGTAAGACAAATCATGAAGTTGTGTCAATTTTTGGAGAGGACAGGATATGCCTAATATAAACTTACTCAACGGTCATTTTTTACAAATGTTATAAAATTTGGCTGTTTTGTCATTCAGGAGACAGAACGGAAAATTAACAACAAACTTATGATTTCTTTTCTCCTCTCTTTTTTTTAAAAAAAAAATTGCTTACTTAACCCACAACGAGGCTTCTCTGGATAACTGATGGTGACTAGCAAGAAAAGAGAGCTCTTCTAAAGACAAATCAAGTTCTTATATTGCCTGTGTTCCTTCATCTCCCCTCTGAATGATTGACCTGCCAAACCATTTATGTCTGTGTTTTACTTGATTAATTACCTATTGTTTTTTTTTAAAACTTATCCCCTCCTGAATGATTGACTTTATGTCTACATTTTAATGGATTGACCACCCATTGTTTTTAAACTTATACATTCCCGTGTCACAGATATCACACGATTTTCTTTAGTATTTTTTCACTTGTGGAAATCTCCCCAAAGAACAAGTGAAAGAAAACTCTCCCCAACGAATAAATGAGAGGAAGCTCCCCCCCCCCTTTTTTTTAATAATAAAAAAAAGCATAGCAACCCATCTTCAAACCCAGAATTTTGACCGAAAATTGGCCGCTGTGAATGAATCATTGAAACAAAATTCTTCTTTAAAGGAGTTCTCCAACAAGATAACACGGGATAATTATTATTCAATCATTAACTTTATAATTAAAATTCACAACTAAATCATATACACGCACTCCTCACACTTACAATTCTAATTAGACCGATTGCTCAATACTCTGATTAATTCTTGATCTTTTTTTTTTTTTGACAATATTGTAAAATTACGATTATCCATTTTCATTCCCTCCAAAGTAGTTTTGTAAATCGCTCAATCCCCTCCCTTATCTCCATACTATTAAAATAACTGATAACATTTGCTAACTCATAAATTTCTCAATTATGTCTTGAGTTGTTTTTTTTTTTTTTAATGTATGAATTGGCACTAAATAAAAATAATTTTTGCTTAGAAATTTTTAAAATTAAATGTTTAGTTGCATACTAAGTAAAATTACGCACTCCCTAAGAATATGACTTGGATTCAAACTTAGCATTGGCTAGAAAGCTTGTCTGTTGAAAAAAAAAAATATAGCTCATGAGGAAAATTTTCATCAAACACTGGAGCCTTGGCCAAACCCAAGAGCTATAATATATATGTCTGATAAAAAGTCTTAATAAAGGGTAATGATGAGAAAAATAATTAGATACTGAAATGGACTTTTTTAAGAAGTAATGTAGAAAAAATTGGATTGAATAAATTAAGAGGTACAATGTTGGGATTCAGCAAGACATGAGAATAATCTCCAAAAATATATTGAATTGAATAAATTAAGAGGTACAATGTTGGGATTCAGCATGACATGAGAATAATCTCCAAAAATATATTGATTTGGATACAGATTGAAAAGACATTATTGGCAAAATGGTATGAATAAGAATACTATATATTGTCATGATAAACGAAATTAGTTTTTCATTTCATTTCAAATAAACTTTAATCACAATTAAAATGTATACAATGGAAAACTATTTACAATGATTCTAAATATGAACTAATAGTTCCAACAAGTCTATAATAAACAGAAATAAGTCCTTATTTACCAGGTGTTCTCAATGGCTTCCTAGCTGCTGGCGACGATTCACATTGCTGACGCGAAACCTGGTAAGTCCTGTCTTGGGTTTTTCTGGTGGCCAAACCCCATGTCTACTATGTGCACCTGACACCAACACCACATCAGGTTATTTGCTTCGGTGATCTTTATTACATATCCCTTGGGTTTTAAATAAGTCAAAGAGGGACTTTACAGAAATTCCATGGATTATTGTTGTCAGTTGTTGACAGAATTATGGCCTTATCATCTTTGTAGTTTTGGAATGATCTCATCAGGGGAGCAGGGATAGATTAGTTAAAATTGAAGTTTATTATTGCATGATGTGATGGGTTGCATGTACTCTCGTCAGTGACAGTTGTAAACTTGTCACCACTATCATCTTTCAAGGTTGACTCTATTTCCATAGCTCTATCAATCATGTTTACCCTTGTGAAAGGGTTGGTGTCAGGTCTGCTCTGATCTTGTGTCCTTGCCATATTACCCATTTTTTGTTTTAATAGCAGCTTTCTCAGCATAAGAAATTTGGTTTGGTTATTTTCCAGATCGATTATGAGATGAGCAAGTCTCCTTAAGGTTGAGATTCATCCTCTCTCTTGCATTAACAGGTGTAAGATTGGACTTCAGCTTTGGCAAGTCTACATCTCTTCTGTGGTCTATTTCTCCCTTGGGGATTGAAGATTGGATGTTAGGTATAAGCAGTGTTTTGTCCATTGATAATTGAAGTACTTTCTTAGCTTGGGAACAGTCAGTAATATGGGAAGATTTGAAATTATTTCTAGGCTGGATCAATTTTAAATTTATCCTCTTCATTGCCAAGGTCTTCACTGTTATATTTGGCTCCCTCAACATCAGTAATGTTTACCCTGTGATTTTCAAGACTTAAAATGTTTTTTTTACATTCAAATCGCTTACGTTAAGATTTGCACTATCGGAAATTTTGTAAAAAAATTTTAATGATGCCACCTCTGCATTGTTTTTTTGCCATAACTTTTCCAACATTGGATGGGGTTGTAGCCCACCTCAGAATATGTATTGGTTAATTTCTTAATCATACTAAAGTCCATTTTTTGCTGTTGCAAAGTTTTTCCGCATTTCTCGACTTCTGCAATCAGAGATTTACTGGTTTTTTTTGTCTTTCACACCAGTTTCACATGTTTTTTTAACATAACTTTTTTGCAATGAGTAATTTACTGTTTTTTTTCGGGGTTGTAGGAGGAGTCGAGCTCTATCATATTCTTCTCAGAGGTCTCCTCTGAACTTGCCCTAAATTTTTTTTTACTCGCATCAAAGTCCAAGTTACTTTTGTCAGTTTTCACGGACTTTTTGCCGGTATTAATTTCAGCAAAATTGAACTTTTTTTTTTTTCCTTCTTTGTCCTGCTAAGGTTTTTTTGCCCTTTTGAAATTTTTTGCCTTATTATAAACTCTTCAAGTATTTTTTCATTGTTTTGAACATCATGTCTATTAAGACAGACAGCCTGAACTTTCTTAACCGATGCCATTAGGCGTTCATTGTAACTGTCGATAAATTAACGGTAATTAAATATAATTTAACTCTTTTTGCAACTAAATTTCTTGAAATAATTATAACAAGTTCACTAACCTGAATATGAACTTTTCCAATTGTTTTAACGTTTAAGAATTGTGAATTAGCTTGCTTAAAGTGCAGCACAAGAAAAGTTTTTATTCATATATATATATATGTTGTACTGGTCAACCGCAACCCATCAATTATACACAGAAACCGACTTCGAACCCAGATCGACTCCAGAACTAAATCCGAAACCAAACTGAATTCAAACCCAAACCCTGCGTACAAATGACCAATGTATAACAGAATCCACAGTACACGGTATTGCCTAAACTAGCTCAGTGGAAAACATAAACAATATAACTCTGACTAATTTATATATAGATGTGTGGTGTACTCTCAGTGCTATAAACGATCAATATAATATATATATTCTTGGGTTGTTGACACAGACAGTAATCAAATGGCGGTAAAATAACTATTTTAATGAATAGAGAGACTAAAATAGATTATACAAATATTTAATAATTACTATTGCTATTAAATAATATTCACATACAGTACAGTTAACTTGTTATATACAATATCAATTAGTTTACTTCTAGTCTTTAATGGAAAATATTATAATTGACGAACAACATTTCATTGATATTTCTGGGTTGACTTTATAACCATTGTATCCCATGCCTGGTGTAGACAATATCACAAATGATTTCTTCTCTAAATACAACACTAGCATAACTTAAAACGATTGATTTACATGTTTAATTATATACGAGATATATGAGAGTCAGAGTAAAATAAAACTTCAAATGTTTCATCCTTATTAGACTAAATTATTCTTATTAAACTAAAGTAACTTTGTTGGTTTTTAAAAAAAATCAAACTATCACGTATTATGGGGATGGGGAATAGGCTTATATTTTAAAATATAGAAGTGATGTGACTGGCTGCTATTAGAGATGAATATAATAAATCAAAGGTAATAATTTGCGGTGCGTTAACGTAAGACTGGGCAGCTTGACTTTGGCAAGTCTTTACACCCTCAGGTGAGTCTAGGGAAGAATTTCTTTCTCCCTTGTTTGAAGTCACAGACGAGGCACCGAATCAAGCTATGGGAAGCAAAGTAGCACTAAACCAGTAACCTCATATAATGAATGGTCGAAGTAAGTTTATAAATATATATAAGACTTCATTTATTCCTCCATAACTTTTCCCATGTAATCGTCTGACAAAGTAATTTAAAACCAAACGGTAAGGCCAAAAGATCATATGCTTAACTATTACTCAATTACATTCTCCTGACTGTTCGGAAGGTAGTAAAGACAATAATGGCTACCCTTTTATTATTATTTCCCCTTTCCCTCGTATAAGAAAATATGCAATCAAATAAATAAAATCGATTCGAAATATTAACTACCCGGTGGCATAGAATAAAACATCATTAATTAAAACCGTAATACATACATCGATATCCCCCAACTCAAAACACAAGGAATCAATTATTTATTCCATATGAAATTTATATTCAATATAATAATCATTATCTAAGTGCAACCTGAAATATCTTTAATCGAGTTAAAAATATCGATTGCCATTAATTTAAACCAGAATGTATATAATAATAAATAAAATATTTATTAAAAGTCGTTATAAAATATAAAGGCTTAACAAATTGCTATTCAAAGACTAGAGTAAAAGAAATATAAAAGCGGGAGAGAGAAATTTACTGACAGGTTTACTGTAGACATTTTAGCAAAAAAAAACAAACAAATATTTAACATATTTAATACAAGATTAAAACATAACCGTAATTAAGTAAGGGACCGAAGTTAAAAGAAAGTGAAAAGTTCATGTAAAGTAAATTTACCATTCTTTCTCGTCCGGACTCTTTCCTCGCGATGGTGATTGTTCAGAACGTAGGCTCATTTTGATTCTTTATAACGACATAATGGATTTCAAAATTGAAGATTAGAAAACTGGAACCACAGGCACATGCAGGTTAGGAAACTGGAACAACAGGCACATGATATTTCGGCAGGCTAGGAAGGTCTAATCGGCAGGACAGAGATCAGCTTTCTGGACTTAGCCCGTCATTATTGAAGTTTACGCGGTAACTTCTTAATAGGGCACCCTCTAATTTTGCTCTCCAGCACTCTTTTGCAGGGTGGCAAAGAGAAGAAAAAAAAATGTAATGTCCAAAATGGTAAAAGTCCTCACAATTGATCCTCCCGATTATTTATTACTTCATTTCGGACTCCGCCTCCTTTGATTTTCTGGCCTCCAGCAATATTCACTTTCAATTACCCACTCTGTACATTGGAATGTTTTAAGATAATTTCCCTCTATTATGCCACTTACATTTCAACTTATACAAACATTTTGTAAATAACAAGGTTCAACAATTTATCGGAAACCCATTTCCAATTAGGAAATGGCTTTACGAATAATCTAACAATCGATTTAATTAATAAGACGGTCAAACAATTTTACTCTGTTCGCAAAACAATTAATTAATACATTCCTTTTGTATAATATAGTCAAATCAATGCTTAATGGAATGCAGCCTTTGATCAGGGTTTTTAAATAAATTTGTACAAGTATTTTTCTATGAATTTGTACATATTTAACTGTTTAAAATAAATAATTATTCGCGCAATGAAACTTTCTCTCCCTTTTTTTTTTTAAATAATCTTGTATTGATATACAAACCACGCACACACAACGATATATATCTTACTATTTACAATATTTATACAAGAAATTTTATTCAATTATTTATACAAAACATGAAACAACCAATTTAACTTTACGTGGCTTGGATGAACAAAGCCTCATTGCGCGGGAATAACGGTTAGTACTAAATTTGCCATACCAAAATTTGGAAAATCATGAAACTAAGATCGATTCTCCGATCTAACTGTTTCAATATATGTAACAAAATGAAAAATCAACCAATTATAATATATAATAATGATAGCTGATAATGATCAGTATATCTCACGTTAGGCAGCATTTATGACTATGTAAAAAAAGGTGTACTATAATGATGGAATTTATATAAGTTTCATATTAAATCTAAGTTTGTAATTACTCAAATGCTAAAATCAAATTGATCTGATCAATGCTGTTGTTTCATAAGTGTTGGACCATAAAAGTAAGCTAATACCATTTCAAGTTAATGAATTGTATGGCTTTAAAAGTTACCATGATCCCTTTAGCATTATTCATCATTTCTAAAGAAAATTATTGAGTTTATTGGGCATTTAATTAAGTAATATGGACTTCAAAAATTACCATCCATATAGTTTTAAAGAGAATTATATAGAATTCACAATCAGCAAAAAAAATTGCTAAACATATGTGTATAAGAGCAAAAAAATATTAAATCCAGTATTAAGTAAATTCTCTATAATAATTTAAAATAAGGATTAATAATTTTATTTATTAATTATAATAATAAAAATTAGTGTTCTTAACAAATATATTCTCCCATAATACTAATAAACTATATTGTGACTTATTTACAAAATATTAGACATTAATTTCAAGACCAAGTTAAATTATTTTTACATAATATATTATTAATGGTCATTAACACAAGACATGGTCACAATAATTTTCCTAAATTCGTAGCTCAAAATAATTTAATATTATTATTAAATAATAAGTGGATCTAGATGTGATATATACATATATGTCGCACTCACACATGGTTTGATGGAAAATAAACTTCTCTATTTGTTAACAAATAGAGAATTTTATTTCCATCTTTTGTTCAACATAAAAATATCCTGAGCAATAAAATAAAATTTGACTATTCTGTTGTCTGTCTTATTAATTAAATTGTTTGTGAATACTTGCATAATAAAATTTTTAATTCTTTTCACATTAGTTGTTTGTTTTTTTTTTTTAAAAAAAAGTGTAATAAAAATAGTAGTAAAATATTTTCCTTTTTTATAAACCAATAAGACATCACATGTTTTTTATTTACACTTTTTTTTTTTAGTCTAAATACAATTTCTTCCTATCTCATTATATTTATGCCATCTAGTGTAAGCTTTTGTAATTAATAGATGCCAGATTTAAAAAATTCGCAGATTTCCACTGTTATCTGGTATCTATTGATTACTAATGCTCACATTAGAATAGCATAAATTTAATGATAGTGAAAAAAATTACTTTTTATGTTATACAAAATAGATCTTTCTTTGTTATCAGTGGAATTAAATAATATGCACAATATATTTATATGTCGGAGAGGGGGTTCTCGGCAATAATTTCTTTCATCTATGCTTCTATAGATATGTAAAATATGCCTCATGTAGGGATGGCTTATATCACATTCTGATTCAAGCTAAATACTGATGATTATTAATCTGATTTATCTTCTGTACTATCTGAATGTCATCCTCTGTGAATGGTGATTACATTTACATAGGCTACGTATTTAAATAATAACATTTCCTCTCTAGGAGCCCCAAAATTCTCCAGCGTGGAGTAAACCTCTTTTTCTGACTGAAAACTTTAGGTATACTGAACCCCAATATTTATAGCTTTTATTATGGAATATACAGATTGATAATCAGGATTAAATTAAATATTTAACTAATAAAAACTTGATAATAACTGTACTACAATGGTTGTTGTTTTCTTATATTTCATTGATGCAGCATAGTTTCAAAAAAAAAAAAAAATATTTTCCTATTTTTATGTACCAAGATATTGAAAACAACTGTTATTGTGTCTTAAAATAAACTGTTTGTTATACAAAAATCGTTTTCGTTTTTTTTTACACTAAAGATTTAAATTTTTATCAGAATCAGAAATAAATATCATTAAATATTATAACTTATTTAATTACTATTCAAATTATTTCAGTCTTTAATTTTTATATAATAACTTCTGTCTGTGTATATTTTTTCTTTTATAAATTTTAAATAAATATTTATACATACAATCAAAGTTTATATCTATTGTGTTGTCGACATATAATAAATACTCGTTCAGTATATATGTACACACAAAATTTAGGAATGTATGCTCTATATATTTATGCAAATTATTAAGTAAATGACTTAATATTTATTGCATGATTTGTTCCTTTCTATAGTTCTTGAAGATTGCTTCGTTTACATGTTTAATCAAGTTTATTGACAACTAAGTAGTTCTAATAACTGTTTTCTCTGTGGATGCTACAAACTAATAATAGATGTGCATTAAGATATCTTGCTGATTTTTAAGTAAGCCAATTTAAAAGTATGCACCAGAACTGTGGAATCACAGAGGGGATTTTATGTGTTCCAATTGACCACATGGTTGATTCAATTGTTTTGTGAGAACAGAAGTATGGGATATTATCAATGACTATATATTATTGGTATTTGACTGTTGTCTTTTCTAAAAAGTATCTCTAATGCCATTTTTTTGCAGAGTATCTGTATGGGATTCATGTTAATTTTCATTCACTTCACTATCAAGCATATTTGGAATCTTAATGACAATTTGTCATTTCATTTCTTTGAATGGTTACACATATGCTGGGAGACCATTAAAGGTTTTTTTATGTCTTCATGTCAAGTCAGTGCATCACATAATAAACGTTTTCTGTCATTGTATCCACCTGTCTAATATATATATATTTTTTGACAATTAATGCATATTTCACAAACTGTTTGTTTCTGGTGAAGTTTATTTCTTTTACATTATTCTATATGAATAAAGAATTTATTTGACAGTATATAAAACAAGTATTGAACTTTGCAAAAAAAAAAAAAAATATTTAGCTATGAGTTTTTTAAACATTACTATAAATATACTATACTAAATTTTTATGTGCATGTTTGTATGTATGTTTTTTGACTAAGCATTTTTGATCATTAATTAAAATATGCATATCATATGGCAAGGAAATGGAAAGTTTCAAACAAGTTTCAGATAGAAGTATTTTATTGTCTAAAATAAGGATTGCTTACTTGGTGTCACTCATAATAAGCTTTATGTTAATATAATTATTAGATGTATAACTCATGAAATTCATATTACATTCATATAGCATAAATTTGATTAATTAAATTAAGGAACAAGATGGCTGTGTCATTTATTAATCTATTGGCATTGTTATAAGTAGGGAATTAAGGATAAAGAAATGTGTAAGCTTAAATGATATGTGTAATTCATTCAGAATATTATTATATATAGCTTAAATTAAAAAAGGAAATAATAAATTGTTTAAAAAAAATTGGAAATTTTTTAGAAACATTTTTAAACTAACTTTTTTACATTAAGAATACAAGATTATTAACATAGAAGATATGCTAAGTGATTTGGTTTATTTTTCAGTTTTAATTTTTATAAAATGATTATATAAATGATCACTAAAATATTAATTTTTATGAATACACTTATTCAATTAAGCAAAAATTAAATTAGTCATTTTATTTTTTTATATATGTGTGTATGGCATTCTTTGAAAGTTAACTTGATATCAAAAATGAACAAGCATCCAAAAATACAAAAATAATACAGTATACTTGAAGAAAATGTATTATTATTTATTAAATAAAACATATGCATTTTACATATAATAGAAAATTGGAAAAATAATAGTGAATTATTTTTTTAAAAAATTGCCTTTTTTTTATTCTTAATATAAAAGCATATCTTGCACAAATAAATATGCCCAAGCCAGATTTTGTTGGATTGTTGCGTCCCTGTAATATATTTTGTAATTTTAAGGTAATATTCATGTATATAGTATAATGGATTGTATATTATTCGTAATAATAAAGGGAAAATGTGTTCTGTGAATGTATTATCCACATAAATGGAATTTTTGATTTGCTTCACAGAAATCAAATTAGCACAATCTTCTTTGAGGTTATAAAAAGTTGTTGTTTTTTTTTTTAAAAAAAAGTGATTCAAATTATATATATATGCCAAAATTTCAGATCTAAAATGCTAGAATTATTCCTATTCAATTGTATCATCTCGTAATTTGTAATCATTATAGATATCTTACTAAATGGTTGTCTGATTTATTTATTTTTTATAACGAGAGAACATTTTTGCTTTGTTTTTTAATTCAGAAAATGATTTATTTGATAAGAAGATATATTTATTAAAATACCTTAAACATTTTCTAATGTGTATATTTTTATGATTGTTTGAAAATGAATGGTATAGGTTGTCCAAATTGAAATCAAATAATATGAAAATTATTAGTTTTTATATAAGCGGGATTCGAACTCAGACTTTCACACGACCCACTACTCTCAGTGCCATCTCATATTGCTGACTCACCTGATCACATACATATTGAAAAGATAAATAATCACCAATATATGTATTTCATGCTAAACCAGCAATCATCAGTTGGTCTAGATTACTATCCTCACACATATATGTAATCAGTGCTCAGCTTTATATTAAGATAGCCAATCTTCATACTTTAATGGACAGGCTTCAAACTATTCCAAATCACAATTCTTCAGCCTTCCATTTCATTGAAAATCTGATGGAGGAACGTTCAAAGCCCTTGTTAGTGTCAACATGGGTAGGATGACAACCTTGGCACTAACAAGGGCTTGGAATGTTCCACCATCAGGTTTTCAATGAAATGGAAGGTTGAAGAGTTGTGAATTGGAATAGTTTGAAGCCCGTCCATTAAAATATGAAGATTGGCTATCTTAATATAAAGCTGAGCACTGATTATATATATGTGTGAGGATAGTAATTTAGACCAACTGATGATTGCTGGTTTAGCATGAAATACATATATTGGTGATTATTTATCTTTTTAACATGTGTGTGATCAGGTGGGTCAGCAATATGAGATGGCATTGAGAATAGTGGGTCGTGTAAAAGTCTGAGTTCGAATCCCACATATATTACATATATTAATGCAGGTTTAAGCCTGTACAATGTATTAGTTTTCATATAGTGAAATTACGATGTTTATTTCTACACTACTTTTCTAATTATTATAAGATAATTATTATTATTATTATTATTATTGTCTTATTAGGAAATAAAAGAAAATGGTTATTTTAGTTTGGACTTTATTAATAATGCTATATAAAAGAGTACAAGATTAACTACATATATTGAAAAGTCTTTATGAAATCTCTTGTAGATAACCTCAGTATAGGCTATTATCATTATTTATTTTAATAATTAGTTAGCATTTGATTAAAAAATATTCAAACATATAATATTATTTTCTAGTATGTTAAGTTCTCTGCCAGTAGGCAAGATGTAAAGATACAACAACCAAGTGAAAATATTTGGTCATCATTAGCAATAGTTTGCCATTGCTTACCGCTTCCTTAATAAAATCTTTTGTAGCATCTCAAATTTACAGCCCACAAAGTAATGAAGTCTCTTACAGCATTAAGATTTTTTTTTTTTCTATGCACAATTGTAAATGAATAGCAAGCATAAAAGTAGCAGTACAGTTGCTGAATTAAGAAAAGAGTAGATTATTTTCAAATATATTTTTCACACTTTTATAATATTGATGCTTAATTTATTTATCATTTAAGATTTATTAAAATTATTAGAATATATAGGATATGAGCACAGACTTTCACATGACCCACAATTCTCCACACTATCTCATAACACTGATACACCTGATCACACATATATGTTGAAATGATAAATAATCACCAATATACATATTTCATGCTAAACCAGCAATCATCAGTTGGTCCAGATTACTATCTCCACACATATATGCTATAAGTGCTCAGATATATATTAAGATAGCCAATCCTCATACTTTAATGGACAGTCTTTAATCTACTCCGCACTCCAACTCTCCATCCGTCCTGTACATGAGGGGTCAGATTGACCTTAGGTCAACATGGGTGTGATAAGAATCTCAGCCTCAGGGTGGCCTTTGAGCCTTCCATCATGGACTGTTTAAGAGTTGGTGTGTGAAGTAGATTAAAGCCTGTCCATTAAAGTATGAGGATTGGCTATCTTAATATATATCTGAGCACTTATAGCATATATGTGTGGAGATGGTTATCTGGACCAACTGATGTATTGGTGATTATTTAGCTTTTCAACATATATGTGTTATGAGATAGTGTGGAGAGTGGTGGGTCATGTGAAAGTCTGTGCTCATATACCCTATATATTACATTTATAGACAAAGGTATATAATAAGCCTGCGTGTTTCAGTTAAAATTATTAGAATAACTTGAAACTGAAAATTAGCTTGATTAATAATTACAAAAATCATTGCATACATAGAAGATTCACATTTTCATAAGATTGAAGCTTAATCCTTTACTATTTAAGAATTTGGGGGTTAAATACAAATTGTCATTTTTATTGCCCCAATGAATTAACTTTAATGCACGAGAGTAATCATTGTTTCTTTAGGAATCTATCATGTGTTTGCATTTACTTGACCCACGAATAAGTTTATATATTTTACAGTAATGGATCAGTCGTCTATTTTTAACAACAACAAAAAACTTGTTATATTCTCTGAATCAAATTATATTTTGAGATTATCTTTCAGTATTGCAACCATATTATATAGATTAACTGTGGAAAGGTTTGGCTATTAAATGAAGAAAGAATCTTTTGATTCCTCTTTGGGGCCTTAAAAGAACCAAGCAGGGCAAAATCTTAATGTCCATTCTATGTTTTTGTTATGTCAGCTAGTATTAATGCATGATTGTTTATATGATGAATGAACACAGATGGACTGTTTATCAACATGGATCAGCTAGCACTAGGAGTTTATCTTATTAGCTTTTTATCTTTTGAATTTAAAACTAGAAAACATGATGGTCTTTTTTATTAGTTGTCTGATAATTCTTAACTGAAACCTCACTTGAGCAGGATGAATGTACATGTGAATTATCTTCTTTTTTAAAAAAAAATTTAAAATCATGATGTACAAAAGTAAGTTATGGACTTTATCTTCAAGATGATCTAAAATCGTAACCAGGACTGAGAATCTCCTGATTGTGGTCTTGGCTACCATTTGATTGTAACTTTTGATTTAGTCGCATTCAACTGTAAATCACTTTTAACTGAAGGAAGATTGTGGGACTGGAAAGAACTATTATTAAACGGGATATCGTTCAACTTTGTGAAGGTAGGAAAAAAAAAAGATAATTGATTTGAAAAGGGACTATGTATTTATTATAAAGGCATAAATATTTGAAGTGCAAGTGGAGTGGGATTCACTGTAAATAAAAAGTGGAAGATCAACATTGTGGAGATTGAAAAGGGATTCACTGTAAATAAAAAGTGGAAGATCAACATTGTGGAGATTGAAAACACAAAAACAGAGGGCAAGATTCAGTTTATACCCTAATAAGTTCTCATTGTGATGAAATAGTGGACGTACAAAATGCTTTTTATCAGAACTAAATGATATTTTTAAATTACCATAGGAGACTACAATTCTAGAATTAGAAAATAATTGTAAGATGAAAGTGCTATGAGCAAATTTGGTTATGGTAATAGAAATGAGAGAGGATGTAGATTTATGGAATTTGTGGAAAAAGAAAAATTGTATGTTATGAATTCTTCTTTTGAAAAAAATGCTAAACAGAAGTGGATATGAATAATGAAGATACAGCAGAATTGATTTGATTAATGGAAAATATATATTTCAAGATTGTAATATTATTAATAGATTCAATACAGGAAGTAATCATCAGTTTTAGTGAAATGTAAGATACATATTAATGCAAAATTATAGAGACAAAAGTTATTGAAGATGGGATTAACAATTGGCATTCCTAACTTTCAGAAAAACTCCAAAAAATTTAAATTAGAACTTGCTAATCATTTTAAAATATTGACAGACTTTGAAGATGGTTCAAAGTTGTTAAGATTTGTAAGATAGATAACATGATACTCTTCTTAAAAATGCAAGAAAAATAGCTGATATAAAAAAGTTACAGTTCACCAATAAATTTTCCACTGAAACAAGACAATGCATAAAGAAAAGAAAGAGAATATGAAACTTTTAAAACAGTATGAAAAAGAGTTAATAATTATATAAAAGAGTACAGCTGTAAATTGGCTGCAGAAATGAGTTTGCTATTAACTGAAAGAAATTTTCTCCATGCATTCTTGTTGTTGCAACAGTTATTTCTATATGATTATTCATATAGTAAATGAAGATGGATGTGCAGATCATTAAAATGCATTATCCAGCATGTGAGTTTATGAACTTTTTACCTCTGAGTTTAAGATTAAGTAAGAAACAACGTGATCTTTCTTATTTTCCTGGCTGTTTTTAACTGAAATATCAGTTGAATTTCCTTGAAGACAGGAGGAATATGTTGTATCTATATGTTGGACTATTTCCATCTTCTAATATAAGTATTGAATGTGTTTAGAAAAAAATAACTTATTTAAATATTCCCAATACATTCAACTGTTAGTAATAGCACACAGGTTAGTATACACACGTTTCGAGAGGTATTATTCTCCCCTCTTCTTCAGGTATTGCTGACCTGACCAGTGATAGTACTAGCATGGGAATCGAACTTGGACCCTTAGATTCTTGAGTATAAGGTAATGCTCTAACCATCTGAGCCATTATGCCAAAGGCAACAGTCAGTAGAAAATTTTATATAATTATCTATGAGGTTCCTACTGATTTCTCCACTTTTTTCTAAGAGCAAAGTTGATTAGTGGCTTCCATACATTATGTATAGTCACACTAGATTGACTTATGGGATTGTTTGCCATTATCATGTGAGCAGCTTATTTAAATTTTTTTCTTTGTACTTTTTCTTCTCTATCCAATATTTTTGCATTTTCCCAATTGAACTTCAGTTAATTGGTACATACATGGTCTGCTACCTTAGATTCTCTCTTCTAATCATCAGTTTGTGTTCTAGCAAATGCTTTTTAATGGAACAATTGGTCTTATATGTTCAATTGGGAAAATACAAAAATATAGGGATAGAGAAGAAAATTTAAAGAAGCTGCTCACATGATAATGGCAAACAATCCCTTAAGTCAACCTAGTATGATTATTCATAATGTATGGAAACCACTAATCAACTTTGCTTTTAGAAAAAAGTGGAGAAATCAGGAGGAACCATAAGATAAGTTTATGAAATTGTTACTGACTGTTGCTTTTGGCAGGATGGCTCAGTTGGTTAGAGCGTTACCTTAAAATTCAATACTCAAGAATCTAAGGATCTTGGTTTAATTCCCATGCTAGTACTATCATTGGTCATGCCTGCAACAAGATGGAGAATAATACCTCTTGAAACGTTATAGCTATACTAACCAGTTTGATGTGCTATTGTTAACAATTGAAAGTATTTGGAATATTTAAATAAAAATTAAATTTTTCTAAAGACATTCAATATCCATATTAGATGATGGAAATAGTCCAACATATAAATACAACTAAAACACCATTATCACAAACCTTCAGGAAAACACAAGGAGGAATATGTATGTATGATGATTTTTTTAAAATACATATTTACAATCATGAAAGTCAAAACTAAATTATGGCCCTTATTTCCAAGAGACTGTAAAGTCATCTGCCAAGACAGCAATTGTGATGAAAGGCAAAGAGTGCTGAGAATCATTTGATTGTGGACTTAAGCTACCATTTTATTATGATCTTTTATTTAGTTACATAAACCTGCCAATAACTTTCAAGCAATGGAAAATTACACAAATTGGAAGAAATGGAAATATTAAATGGAACATTGTTGAATTTTATGTAGATAGAAGGAAAAGCGAAAAGACAAGTGATTTAAAAAGTGGGCATATATTTTATTACACAGACACAAAAATTGGAAGCAAAAGTGGAGTATTTATTCATTATAAATAAAAAGTGAAAGAACAATATTGTGGAGATTTATGATATATCAGACAGAGTAGCAAAATTAGTTATTCAAATTAATATACCAAAAACCAATAATTCAAGCTTATGCTCTAATAAGTGCTATGATAAATTTGGTTCCAATAAAAGATATGAAAGAGAATACCAGACTTGTGGAGTTCACAGAAAAAGAAAAAGTGCATATTATAAATTCTTTCTTTGAGAAAAGTACTAAACAGAAATATGGGCATGGATACAGCTATATAAAGATACAAAGAATTTGATTATATTTTGATTAACAGGAAATATATGTATTTCACTATTGTAATGTTCTTAATAGATTTTAGTGTGACGAAAGATACATGTTAATGCAAAACTAGAGAGATGAAAACTAGTTTTAAAAAAAGCAATTTCAGCAGTAGATATTTCTAATCTTCAGAAGCACTCCATTGAATTGATATTTTAATTTGGAAATTGTTTTAAAATATCAGATTTTGAAGTTTGTTCAAACTTGGACATAATGAATAAGAAGGTAATTGGTACGCTGTTATATAACTGCAACAAAGATAATTGGCACAGCAAAGCAGCAATTTACCAATAAATTTTCTACCGAAAAGAGAATGTATAAAGAAAAAAAGGAATGAGAATTTTTTTTAATGATTCATTAAAAAAAAAGAATATCTAAAGTTTTCTAAAATGATATGAAAAAGAATCAATCATGATATGAAAAAATACCATTGTGAATTTGTAAGGAAAGCTATAACAAGAAAATAGGTCTCCAAAAGATAAAATAATATCTTGGTATTGGAAGAAAAGTTGTGTTTGTAATGTACATTAAAAAAAGAGATGATATCGACAAATATATGGGGATATTTGCAATGAATTATATTGTAATAAAGGTCAAGAAAGCCATATCTTGTGAATTGCTGAGCATTTGAAAGGTTTTTTGTATTTAAATTTATGAAGAAAGTAAAAACTCTGTGAAATGATGTAATTATTATTATGTTAAAATTAAGCAGGTGGAAAAATATAAAAATTGTTGATAAACTATATACCAAATGAATGCAATAGAAATATTGATAGTTAAGAAAGATGATAAGGAAAATATTAAAAATTGCAGACCTATTAGTCTCCTATCAATTCTATACAAAATTTTTCTTAAATTAATTACAACTTTTTATAATAAACTATGGAATGGTTTTATAACAAGAGTATCATATCCAAATATTGAGAAAAGATATAGAAAGGACCAATGAGTATGAGTTGCCATTTTGCTTTGGATTTGTAGATTACAAAAAGGCATTTGATTCTATGAGCATGTGGAACATCAAGATATAGACTTAAGATACTGTTATATTGTAAAGACTATTTATCAAAATGCAATAGACATCATTGGATTACATAGTAACACCAAAAAGACAACATTTTTGGTAGGAGTATACAATAGGGTGATTCCATGTATTTAAAACTTTACAGCAATTTTGTAAAAAATAATTTGTGGAGTAAAATAGGAAGCTAAGGGAATAAAAATACATGAAGATTATTTAACTCATCTAGATTATGCAGATGCTGTGGTGGTGCTTTTACAAATGCTTCAAAACTTTAGAAATATTGCAAGAGTTATATGAAATTGAGAAAGTAAGACTAAAGATAAATAAAAATTGATAAATATGAATTAGAAGTTACCAACTACAAATTCCTTGGTCTGGCATACAGAAAATCGCGTAATAGATGAAATAATTATAAAAATTAAACTTGAATGAAATGTTTTTGGTAAAAAATAGTAAAAGAAAATATGCCTATATATTTGGAAGGGAAATTTTTTAATATATGCATTAACTTACTTATGGATCTAAGACTTGGACATTTAACAGAAGAGCAATATGGAGATTTCAGATCACTTGACAAATTATGTAAAGATATATATTAGGAATAACAAAAGAGACTAAAAAACAAATATTTGGGTGAAAAAATAATAATCATTGAAAGAATCAAAAGACTGAAATTGAGCTAGTCTGGGCATATTGCTAGAAGAAATGATAGTAGATTCACTGTAGTAATCTTCAATTGGGTTTCAAGAGATTGTGAAGGACCTAGAGAGACTGTATGTGCGAGATGTATGGTTAAAATATGGAAGTTGTATGATATGGAGTAAGAAAAACTATGGATTGAAGAAATGAACTTAGAAAGATCTTTATCCTACCATGAATTTATAATAGTTGATGATGATGATTATATGGTTATTTTTGAGATTATATATATGAAAAAATAAAGTTTTATATATTTGCACCTGATGCTCTTATCAGTGCAACTTTTACCTTAGCTCAATCATGTCACAGCTATCCATCAGTCCAAACCAGATCTCAGACCAACCTTTCATTCCGGATTCCTTTTTTGTTGTTATTTTTTTAAATAAAATATAAATAGCTCGTATTGTAATTTAACTTTATATATGCACATTTTTTTTTTGGCTAGACTTTTAACTTTATATATATATTAAACTTTTATTTATGCATATTCCTGAAACATATGACCAAGACAGGTGAAAAAGATATAATATAGCAAGATAATCTCATATCTAACATTGCAATCATCAATGATTTACATCCTATATATATAATTTGCATAAATTTACATCGCTCCTAATCAATTTCTTATCTATTTACAAAATGGCTATGAATATGAGGGCTCAGATCCTTGAAAGTGCTTAGCCACTTAATTAAATATATGTATTAAAATAAAATATATATATATACATTTCTTTATTTGTCTTCAGCTTTGTGTGCTTGTGCGTGTTAGCGCATTTTATATTTTGCACTTTAGAACAATTAACCACGAAGTTTAAACTGTTTGCTCATATCCTTGTATAATACAGTTAAAACCTTGGGAATATGAAAGTATACTATTTTCATAATATCCGGTTGCAATCATATTATACAAAATATGAAATCTTATATGTTCACATAATATTGCTGAACCATTTAGGGAATATTATAAAAGTTTAGTCTCAAGAACTTACATCCTAAATGTATATATATAAATATGTAAAATTGTATATCCACATAATAATGTAGTAGACTCATTGGGATATTAAACAAATTTTTTAGAAAGATGTTGATCTTTTGATCTATTATTATAAGATAATATATATTAAAT
This sequence comes from Epiperipatus broadwayi, assembly GCA_028023455.1. Taxonomy (NCBI): domain Eukaryota; kingdom Metazoa; phylum Onychophora; class Udeonychophora; order Euonychophora; family Peripatidae; genus Epiperipatus; species Epiperipatus broadwayi. The sequence goes on from JAQFVV010000045.1 coordinate 5,506,156, forward strand.
TAGTGAATCAAAAGAAAAATAAGTACATAGAAATTTATGTGGTTGAAATATGAATATTTTCTTTGCTAACAATACAATTAACAGTAATATGTATAAAATACTGTACTATCTAACTTTTACTTGGACAGAAAATAGGCATATGAGGTAGTATAGTAAATAAACTTCAGAGATAAATAAAGAAAATTTAAACAGATAAATAATAGACTACGGTGAATTGCTCTGAAAGTCATGTGACATGAGTGGCAGGGTGACCATTTAACTTATTTAACTAACGAGTTTTTTTTTTTTTATTACATTACTCGGCAAGAATGAATTCAGAAATTGAGTCCCCCATTCTACTACACTAAAATGCATGAGGCTAATAGTATACTGTCTTTGTAAATTATTTATTGTTGGCAGCTCAGACAAGAAATGAATTATGACAGATCTACAACTTCTGCACTAGCAGTCTTCCATAATTTTGAGAATTATTCTACATGAAAATTACTGATGTCTTTAAATTGTCTTGAACATAAAAATGATGATTGAAATTTTAAGTGCTTGAAGAATTTGCAACTGAAATTTATTATGTCAAGAAGGTAAATATGAAATAGCTGATTTGTCTTGCACAAATTTATATGCTGTTTAAATAAATGTCATAAAAAAAATAGGTCAATTTTTCAAAACTGAAATATGGGTACTTATTTTAATATAATTTCAATGGAATCTGATCATGTTGGATCTTTTTGAGCATTCACAATTAGTTGCTAGCAAAATTTTATTTAAAATTGAAAATGAACATGGTGGCTTTTTTCATAATATTTTGAGGATGCATAAAATGAGTTTGCTATTATGTGTCCAAAATCAATAAAATATTTATATAAAAGTGTTCCTGTGAATAAAAGTTGCCATCGATTTTTTTTTTTCTTGCTTCAGTAGAGTACATCTGAAATCTTTTAACAATAAATGGATGGTATTTATAAAAATAAAAAAAATTTAAATCACAAAATAAAAAATTACTCTAACTGAAGCATCCAAAGCAACAGATTTTGTGTTGAAGTAATTAAGAAATTTAATCTTGCATCTACCATGTAAAGTTTAGACTTCATATTTTGCCACTTTTCTATTCATTTTTTTATTTTCAAATTTAACGTAATATTTTTATGAATATGGTGCGCAGAATTAAAAGCTGAATTTTTTAAGTTTTTTCCTCCTATTATTTATCAGTATATATATATTGCACTCTTTAATAAAAATATATGGAAAATTATGAATAATAATTATATTTATTATTCATTAGAAAGTATTGCAGACATAGGAATTAATTTTTATGATTTTATAGTTGATTGATAAAATTTCTGGTATATTCTGAATCCTTTCTTTTAAATAGTCAGTCAGTTTCATGTATTTGCTAGAATGGGAAAACTTTGTATATTGGTTAGTTTTTTTTTTTTAATGTTTATTAATATATATTATAGGTATTTTAAAATAGCCTGAATTCAAAATCATCTGATATGTGAATGTAAAATCACGTCTTGAATTTATGACTTAAAAGGATTTTTTTTTACGTATTTTATTTGTAGCGGTTACGTGACCAAATTAAAACATGGGTAGCATCAAATGAAATCAAAGATAAAAGAATATTATTAGAAAATAGAAAATTAATAGAAACAGTAAGTAATATGTTTGTTTGTTTTTTATTTACTGGTTAAATTGCTAATATTTTTTTTCCATGTTTTTTATTAAATTTTTAAAAATTTTAGCAAATGGAAAGGTTTAAAGTAGTAGAAAGAGAAACTAAAACCAAAGCGTACTCCAAAGAAGGGTTAGGAGCAGCGCAGAAATTAGACCCTGCTCAAAGAGAAAAAGAAGATGTTCGAAATTGGCTACAAGTAATTGAATTTTTACATTTTAGCATTATTAAAAACTTATTTTCTGACAGTATTATTTACTATCAAGTTTAATTATTTGTGTCTGATTTTAAAAAATCATATTGCTATTTGTCAGAAACTTATACTTTTGATTTATTTTAAAAAATGTAATTTTTTTAAAAATCATTATTACATTTCCAACAATTCTTAATTCAGATAAAATTAAATGGGGTGGTGGGTTAACCAGATTTTATTATTTTAACATGAATAATGATTTATTTAAGTATTTTTTTTTTTTTTTTGTTATTAAACCTGAATATACAGCATGGTATAGGAATAAATTGATATATAAAGAGTCATTATGTCAATAGTTTCCAGAAAATAATCAAATTTGTACCATCCATCATGTGCTACCATAAGAATAATCTTAATAATATTCTATTGATACTGTAATACAATATGTGTAATTTACTTGTATATATATTGACAATAATATCCATAGGCCATATAAGCATATTAATATTATGTATTAAATAAGTATGTGAAAAAATAATTTATGAACTATGCATGCATTTTATAGAGAATTTATCAAAGTTTCTTACTATACATTTAAAATAAACTGTATGTGAGGAAAATAATAAAAATTGTTTTTGTTTCTAGAATAATCTTTTTCTAATAAAATAGGAAAATTTGTAAATGCTCTGCTGGTGAATTATTTTAAAATTATCTTCCATAAGATTATTCTATTACTACAATTTGAAGGGGTGGGGGGGAAAGGTTAGTTAGCAATTTATGCAAATAATTGCCCATATATAGGTCATTGCACATATGTGTTGCCCATACATGTAATTAAGAATATATATTTGCTCTTTCAAATTATAATGAATCGGTATTATTTTTAAAAATATTTGAAAACAAATTATTAATTAGTCCTATATTTATTTTGTTTATTTTTTTTATAAAAATGAAATGTGTTCTTTAATTTTGAATAACATGAATGATAAGGCTTTTTACTTAACATTTTAATTATAATTTTATAAAGTATATAATGTCTTTTACTAAAATATATCAGTTGCATGAGATAGAGTGAATAGCTGAAGGAAGCTTGAAAATCTGTTTTCAAATCTCCTATAATTACATCGGTTGTTTTACAATAGCGTGTTGAAACCGTCGGAGGGCGGGCTTTGTTTGTAAACAAAGATAAATATAATGTTTACGGGGACGCCGGGTTTGTTTATTATCACATTTCAAAGTAAAGTTGATATCAAATACATTTTTTGAACACGCAACAACAAACAAAAAAAAAAAAAATATGCAGAAATCAAAAAATTGAATTTAAAAAAGTACTTAATTTTTTTTTTTTTGTTATTCTTTTCATTACTTATATTTTTTTAGGGGCCGGGAATTCTTTTTTTTTTTTTATTATGTATGTTTTTGATTTTGTTGATCACATTTAACCAAAACTACTATCTATCAAATAACAATTTTTGGAACTAAAACAACAAAAAAAAAAGGGTACATCAATCAAAATGAATTTTAAAAAGTAGTTCCTTTTTATTCTTCTCATTACTTACATTTTTTGTTTTGGCGGCGGTCGGGTATTCTACGACAAAATCAGCTTTTTTTTCTTTTTTATATTTTTGTTGTTTTATAATAAATTACAAATGCCAAATCGAGTTCCATTTAACGGTACCAAACATTTACAACCGAAAGGTCCAACTTTGGGAACAAGGGGGGTGGGGGTGGGTGGTTCCAATTGCTAAGCGAACGTAACGATCCGACTCGAAGGTTGACCAACTTTTTACCCGTAATTACCAAAAACTACATAAATTTATTTATGGCAATTCAAAGCAACTTTTAGGGCTGTTCAGGAACAGCACGCATGCAGCTTCAAGGCCCTTTTTTGTTTGATAACCCGGTTCCAGCAGCAGTCAGAGAATCTTTGACATTTGGAGCAAATTTTCCCATTTCAGCCATTTGATGAAGCTCGCCGTTGTTCTCGCAGAAATGGGACTTGGAGCGTGATTTCATCCAAATCGCGCTTGTACCTACACTTGCCAAATTTTTTGAGCAGGAAATGGGGGCTAGGGAAGCATGAGACTCTGCTGATAATTGTTAGTAGACATTCCTAAAAGATGGCAGATAGATGGGGAGATGGTTTTAATGAATATTAAAATAGTTTTGACACTCGGATTTCCAGACACCCTCACTTGATACTGTAGCCAAAAGTGAAATGTGACTGCACATCGAAAATGCTTAGCACAAATCTGAGCTGTAAGCTGACACGATAGCTTCTTGCGGCAGATCCGATGTCATGTTTTTGTGCATTAGCGTAGAAATAGACACTTAGTAGCCATCCTGTACCAATGGACTATTTCTAGGCTTACGCATTAGAAATAGAACGTTCACTAGCGGTCGTAGGCTGCCTAAATGGAATATTTCTGTGCGCTATCACAGAAATAACGCCCTCCGGCGGTTTCAACAAGCTATTGTCAAACAACCATTACATCTAAATTCCAAGTATATAAATTACACCTGTATTCAAATATTAAAATGTCTTTAAATCTCACTTATCAAAATTTGCAGTTCACAAATAAATTCAGAATTAATAACTTTCAAAATGTTTAAACTTTTTATTTAATTTTATGATAATTATTATATTTTCTTAGTTTTTTTGCTTTTCTTATTTATATTAACATTATGGCAACATATAATATTTTATATGTGTGGCATGTAAAATGACATGAAAATTATACCTTCAATGAAATGCTTAAAAATTGGATATGGTACAGTGGCGATCAAAGTTTAAAAAAAAAATCAATAAATGTCATCACCTATCTCCCTTTCAATTATTTAGCAATTAGCAAATTTTACCATCAAATTCAAGTGTATTCTTACAAATGAATTAACATAAATGAATGCTATTTTCTTTATCAATTTTCAAATAACTAATGATGAAAATTTGATATTTTTCAAAATTTTCACATTTACAGGAAAGTCATGAATTATGCTGTATCCAAAAAAAAAAAAAAAAAATGTAAATAAAGAAAATATAAATAAACTAACCAAAAACACATTAAAATTTGTAAATTTAATATCTTTTACCATAAACAAACAACCATTTTTCCATCTCTTAAGACCTGTACATAATTATGTTCAAAAAAAAAATTAAAATATGTAATAAATTTTACAATACTCCAGCAGCCGATTTTTCATCTTAGAGCACCACACACAATCATGTTTATTAATAAAATTTCTTCGGTTTATGTTGAATACACATATTTTATTCTTATTTTATTACCTTTCCAAATTAAATTTGCAGATTTTGTGTAACAAAATATTTTCTAAGTATAATATTAAAAGTTTTACAAAATTTAAGACTATAATTAAAGTTGATGCCTACTGTAGAACATAAAAACAACTAGGTAGTTTATAATTTTTTGATAATAAGACTAATATTTTTACATTTTTATCACAGAAAAAAATTGTTGAAAAAAAAAGAATATTGTCGGGAGTGTACACACAGTAAAATTATTTTTTAATTTTGATTATACTATAATCTTAATTCATATATGCATACTATTTAGTATGCTGAAAAGTACTGTATGCTTGCAATTCAATAAAAAATACATATTCTATTTTATTGTAATCAAAGTTTATCAACAATGTGAACTCTTATATGCGATGTAAACCAGGGATGCTTGAAACAAAATATAGTGCAGTGTTTTGCAACTGGCTACATGCCTCGGACCAATAAACTTTTTTTTATTTTTTATTAAGGACCAAGTTAAGTATTAAACAAAAAAAATGGAAGAAAGAATGGGTGTTTTTAAAGTAAAATATAATTATTGTAGTGTTTAACAAATTTAAGATATATATTTTCAAAGAATGATATAAAAACAGAATAATTGACAGAAATAGTATTAAACTAATAAACAAAATCTGAAGAAAAACAAAGAATAATATTTAAATAACTGAGTGAAACATAATTATAAACCAAAAATTAATGTGATTATTGCGGATTCTTTTTAGTAATTAGCTCATCAGATCTTGGAGATATATTTGTGACTGTTAAGCTCAAATCTGGGTTTATTAACTAGTTCAGTTTTCAGGTGCCATATTGAATTTTTTTAAAAACTAACCTGAGACATAATTTTCACAATAATTTCAGTTTATTAATGTTAGAGCAAAAAAATTTACATTAATAAGTGATTTCTTTCTTTTGATTTTATGAATGTCATTGCCAAAAACGTCGATTCACGTATGTGATTGAAAACGCAATAGCATTCTTAATATCCAGTTTCAATTTTAAACCAAAGTTGAGATATACTTGTTGAATTAAATAATAACTTTAATATATCATTGCAACTTAAATTTATTAATTTTTCCTGTTCCAAATCATTTAAGTTTTTTTTTGTTCAATAAACAGATTTAGAATCCTCATATTATCTTCTTCCTGTGGGATAATATTAATCAAATGCACAAGAAAGTACTGTTTAAATGTCCATAAACAGTATTTTTCAATTCGCTGATACTTATATCAATTTCATTTATCATTTTGAAAATGAATGAAACATGTAATAGTTTTTTTCTACTACAAGCTTACACCATAGTTTTAACTTTTTATTGAATGCCTCAATTTAATTTGTTTATTAATGAAAATTTGTCCAACCAGTAAGTCAGTTCAGCAATCCAATTGTTGTTATGGAAAATATTTCTCAATTCTGATTTTTTTATTTTCAGAAATGTTTCAACTTCTTTTCTTAATTTATAGTCTTGTTATATTTCCCTCTCGACAGTCTTCGTACTTTTGAATGAAGGAATAAATTTTCATGTCCACATCCCATTTCATTGCATAAACTTGAAAATAGTCTTGAATTTAGTGTGTTGCATTTAATATAATTTATTATTTTTATAGATTGAATAAGAATATTGTTCAAGTCAGGGACAATTTTTTCAGAAGCTAAATGCTCATGGCGAATAACACAATGAGTAAAGATCATTTTATCATCCGCTACTTTAAATTTTTTTTTGAAACTCCTCATACTTGCCACTTCATCAGTACATAAGTCCTCACAATTCTGAACTGGTTATGTGATTAGGAAGTTCAAGACAATAAAAAAATTATTTTTTTACATCATTGATTTCATAATCAACGTAGCGAATATAACATAAAAGTATGGCATTATTGGTAATATCTGTAGATTTTTCTATTTGAATTGTTAAACAGTGATTTGCTTAGTTTTTGAATAATTGAGCTTCAACATCAATCTCGCTAATTCACTAAATCTGCATTGAATAATAGGATTTTAGAACACATCTTTTAAGCTGGCCTTAATTATGTCTTCGGCAATGAAGTAATGCTGTTTTCATATAGAAATTTTTAAATTAACTAAATATTATGATTTTACAAGAGACTTATCGACTAAAATAATTTTTTTAAAAGATGATTTTTTTTGTTTCAATTCAGCACTTTTATATTCTAAAAAAATCCAGTCACTTATTTTGTAGATTTGAATGTTTGATCTGTAAATGTCACATTAATTTTGTTGGCTCCATACATTCATTGGATAAAATTTCTCTGTAATTGATGCATTGAGATCTGGGTAAATTTTCTTCCGACTCAGCCAAAAAATGAAACCAAATTTTAAATAATTGGGATTGAATTAATGAACAAGAGTACATTTTTATTTCCTCTTAGGTGAATCATTTTGTGAATGAATGATATTTCCATTAACATTCCAAGTTGAAACAATTAAAAACTTGTTTGTTTGGAGTTTTTTATTTTGTGAAATTTATTAATTTTGTGATTACATATGATTCCTCACAGATTACTGTGATATGGCCCTGCTTTACTACTGCTTTAAATCACTTTTTTTTCCGGTTGTTAAAACTTTAATATAGTTACTTTGTGGTAAAACTTGAATTAAACTGCTCTCTGGACTACTGACATCTTCCAGTTTTTTTTTATAATTAATATATTAAGGAATGGCAGTCTACTGAGTATTGATTGATTGACTTTTTGAGTACGAATATTAAGAACTGTATTCTATTGTTTGGGATACTAGGGGGGAAGAGTACGTATTTTTGCAGTGTATTTACTTACTTGAAATTATTTTTACAAAATATTTTTATTATAAGTATTAAAAATACAAGTTAAGAAATTCAAACCACAAGCAACAGTTATTGCAGTCATCATTCAGCTCTCAAACAGCAGTAGTTCTGAATTTTTGTGGTAGCTTAATAAGTGTAAATGCAATTTTCAACTTCTGAAAAATATTTCATAAATTTGACTTTATAATAATTTGTTTAAGTTTCAAAATTGAAATTAATTTGACAAATATTTCATTTTCTTTTTGCAATAACATTACAATAAAAAAAAATCAATAGAAGTAAATGTAATTCATATTTTTATATTTGGAAATTTTTAAATATGACTTTTTAGAAATTTTTTCATTTGTAAACTTAAATTTATATCAAATCATGACCAGTTTATTGATTTATAATATTAAATAACAGTTTTAAACATTAAAATTAAAACATTGAATTATTAACTTATATCTCATTAGATGTGGATGGAAAAAAATTTGAAATTTACGATTAATTGTGTAATAATTATTAAAAATTGAAAGTGTACATTATTACACTGCGATTTTATACATATATGTTTTATCTTTAAAAATAAACGATAATAACTTCAACTGTAATGTCAACAAAGAAAGCCACTTCATTCTGATCACCTCGTCTTATAAAAATGATGGCTAATACTTCATTGCAGACACCATAATTTGAGATATTCTAAAAATTATAAAGCAATTTTAATATTTTAAGTTACAATTTTTATAATTTATCAGAGATTAACATTTATTCATTGGCATTTTAAATACAAATTTCAATTATATTCATGTTCTGAGTCATTTGCAAAAATTCAAGTGTTAATTTATAGAAATTTTTCCATTTGCTTACATATATTACAAACAAATCAAGTTCATATTATTATTTTTTTTTATTTGTATTATGCTTCTTTTTTACATGAATTATATAATTTTAAATATAGCTTTTATTGCCCAAGGATCACTCATTTTCTTAGCGTAATGTATGAAAATATAATAGCTGATCGATGCCTTTACATGTATCTGATATATATATGTGGCTGATGTATTTTTAAATCATTCTTGTATGTTGTTGTTGTTTTTTTAATTTTGTGCATTGTGAATGTTTTTTTTAATTTTTTTTTATGTGAGCTTTCAGTATGTATAGGTTTCTCTTGCAAAACAGCAAAATTTTTTATTGGGTTCTATAATTACTCGGTTGCAATTATCTATAAAAACATCCATTGCAGACATTATACATAAAAACATCCTATAAGCATATTTTAAATATTTTTTATAACAAAATATAAAAAATATTTTATTAAAAAAATATTTTTATTTAATTTGATGAGTAATGTACAAAAAGCCAAAAAATTGGGTTATTATATTTAACTTAAAATAAAAGTGTGGTCATCTATAAATTAATTGATTCATTCATTAGTTTTAAAAATAGTAATGGAATTAATTTATAGATGTCCCACGCTTTTTAGTTTTTATTGCATTACTCATTAAATTAAATAAAAATGTTTTTTGTAAATTATTATTTGTATATACTATTTTTTAGAATTTGGATATTTTGCAGTAGGTTTTTTGCAACTATTCATATTCAAATTTCAAAACTAAGAATGTAAACAACATCATGGTATTGCCAATATTTGAAATGAAATGCACACATTAAAAATGATTTACAAGGTTTTTGTGCCTATGAAAATAGTGTCTATTAAAAAAGCAAGTTTTAGTTAAGCAATGAAGAGAAATTAAGATTTCATCTTTTTTTTTTTTTATTTTAATTTCACCAGAAACACTTTTGGTGAATTAGTCGTGAAATTCATTGACTGAACCGACTTGTATGTGGTTTGAAATTTGGCCCACCAACACCGTTAGGCTTAACTTTTTTAAATATTGCATTGTCATCTGTACTTAACACATGTTCAAAATTTGAAGAAAGTCTGTTTGAGAGAAGGTTATTAGAAATGCAAAATTCAACCCAAGTAAACAAATACACAGAATTTCTGGTTAAATAAAAGCATTTAAAAAGCACATTTCAATAAATATCTGTAATGAGGTGTTATGCTTCTATTTTATCTTTATTTTATTAAATTGTTCTATTTAATTAATGTGTAAGATTTGAAATACGGGCATTCTTATACCTGGAACTTAATTGTAAATATAGGGGATTTGAACTCAGACTTTCAAGCAACCTTCAACTATCCACACCCTCTCATGCGTATCAGTAGCATAAGATAGTGTGGATAGTTAAAGGTTGCTTGAAAGTCTCGAGTTCAAATCCCCTATATTTAATTAATGGTTTTTTTTTTTTTAGAAAATAGTAACTGCAAAATTTTATTAATAATTCCACTAGACTTATATATTGTATTGAGCTTATAGAACATTAATTGATGTGAAAAGCATGTTTAAATATTTTGTCTTGTTAATTTGTCCAAGAGAATTACATAATTTGTGATTTTCATTTTTTCTTAGAAAATAACAACTGAAATCTTTAAATCACTAACTTTTTAACATTTTTTATTATAGTTGTTTTTACTATAAGAGAGTAAAAAGATAAACTTTAATTTCCTAATTGTTTAAAAAGCTAATCATTATAGCAAAACAATTTTTTTTAAATAAAGAATTCGTTATTAATGTATATCTAACTGATATTAAAATTCATAGTTAAAATATTGTTATTGTAAATTAAATAAGGAATAAGTGTTTAATACATGTTTTACAAATGTATACTTAATAGATATTAATAATTATTTTAATATTTATTATTCAATATGTTTAATAGAGTATGGCTTAATTAAAGACAAATGAAATTTACTATGATGGATAAAATCTGTATTGTTGAATTGTTATTGCATGTTCTCTTATTCCAGGAAAATTAAGAAGCTAAGTGTGCTCTCTTGGATTAACAAAGTGCACTATATTATAATTACACCAGAAATTGAAGACAAAATATCTAACAAATACGTTTTTTTCACTTTTTGAATTTAAATTAATTTGCTTATATACTCATTCTAAAAGAAAGAAAAAAAGTGCTGTAGTAATTATACTAATAAGAAACAGAAAGATCACTAATACCCGAAGATGAACAACTACATCTAATTGAACTGCAGTTTAAAAAATCCAGCAAGCTAAACAGGAAAGTTAATTATCCTTCAATGAAAAAAGGACATATTGTTAAACATTGAAACCGTGAATAAACAGTCTAATTTTTATACCTCACAATAATAAACTAATGCATGTCAGGTTGGAAACCAAATACCAAAATAAAAAGAGCAATTTTAAATATAATACTTGTTAAAGATGTTTTCTAAAATCAGATCTCACAGCATAGTGCTACAGCCATAACTATGGTAAAAAAAAAAAAAGGCAAAATCTTGTGCTGTTTTTATAAACTCTCAGAAAATCAAACGCCAACTTTTAAAATTCATCCAGAATCATTTCAGTAATAAATTATTGTAGCTATGAAACAAATTTAATGCAATGAAAGTATAAAGATTTAATATATTATTGATATTGTAAAATAAGTTAATTTACAACATTAAGCTTAAAATCTTGAGTTTGATTATGTATAAAATAAGTTTATAATTATATTTATAAAATATAAATTCAAAGCAGTCCCATTTAATACTTCCATTAATCATATAAAAACATACATTATGCAAAAATTGATGAGAAAATAAAGATAATTTATATTTATTCTTATAAATTACATTAAGATATGAGTGTTATAATGTCAAAATTTTTTGATGATTGTTTCATGTCGAATTAAAGAATTTTATGCCTTTGGCAGATTTTTTATTTATAATTGCTAAATTCCACTTCAAAGATATTGCTTTAAAAGTGGTAGGATTTGATGACTTGTTGCTCTCAGCTTTGTGATTTTTTTTTCTCGCGTTATTTATGAAAGATTGCCTTCTTCAATTGATGATATTTATTCATTAGTAGTTCTTGCCTTTTTAAATTTTTGTGATGATTTAGCAACGATTTTGTTAATAACAAATAATGATTTGATAGAATGTATGGTCTGAAACATCTGAAGTCATGTCTAAAGTATGTCATAGATACTTCTTCATTTTCTCAATTATATATGTTATCTATACTCCTCAGGATTGTCACTTTCGATTGCTGGATATCAGTTAGGCAGGATTTTGGTTGAATTGTTTTGGAACTGCCTTGGACAACAACTTTGGAACCCGGATACAGTTTTAGGTAAGCTGCCTTGAATTACAACTTGAAATCAGGATATAGTCATAGGTAAGAAACAAATATGACTTAGTGTGTTGCAAAGACCCTGTTATCCTTAAATTAGTTTAAATTATTATGAATATTAGAGTTTTTATTTTTATAGTGCAGTACAATTTATTTAATTTGAAATGTAATATGTTTTTATCATTTAAGGGTTTAACTGCCTTATTTGTCTTAAGTATCATAATTTAAATATGTGAATAGTGAAATGGAGAACTATGCTGTATCCTTCTATACAACTTCAATTATACACAAACCATTGAAATTCATAAGCTTATTAAATTTTACAAATCTCATTAATGGTGGTGGCCTTTTTTTTTTTTTTTTTGCTAAATAAAATGTTCTCGAATCTGAATTTTATTTAATCATGTTTTCTTTGTGGTTTAAGTAGAATTTGTTAACGCATTTATAAAAAAAATTTCTTTGCATCTGTCTTCCCCTCCCAAGTTTTATACAGTACATATTAAATATTTGAAAAACAAGCACTCTTCACAAACCTGGAGCTTTAATTGTAAATATAGGGGATTTGAACTTAGACTTTCAAGCATATACCAACTATCCACACTATCTCATACAACTGATATACATGACCACACACATGTAGAAAAGATAAATAATCACCAATATATGTATTTCATGCTAAATCAGCACTCATCAGTTGGTCCAGATTATCATCTCCCATACATATATAATCAGTGCTCAGTTTATATCAAGATAGCAAATCTTCACACTTCAATAGACAGGTTTCAACCTCCAACTCTTCAGCTATCCATACCATTGAAAATGTGTATGTATGGGAGATGATAATCTGGACCAACAGATGAGTGCTGGTTTAGCATGAAATATGAATATTGGTGATTATTTATCTTTTCTACATGTGTGTGGTCATGTGTATCAGTTGTATGAGATAGTATGGATGATTGGTGGGTGCTTGAAAGTCTGAGTTCAAATCCCCTATATTTACAGTACATATTAGCATATCTTTAGTAAAAAAAGTCATAAAGGACTTTAATTATATGAGAAGAAAAAAATTATTGATTTAAAAAGAAAAAGTCAGAAGTCATTTTCTTTAATTGGCCATAAAAAAAGACAAAAGCAGGTTCCTGCCACTGACGCTTGAATTCCTAAACAGCTAATGGTGTAATTAAAATAAGAGAATTTTTTATTAAAATGGGAAAAACATCAATCTATAGTTAAATAATATGAATGATAAAAACCTTGCGTCGGGAAATCTTAAATCATTATGAAGAATTTAATCAAGAATCCTGATTGCACACCTCAAGCTATTTACTGCAAATAGTGAATGGTTGTAAAGAGTCAACCTTTACTTTCTTAAAAATATTTAAGTAACTGGTGAAGCTGCTGCTGTGTTTTTATTAGAATTTTAAAAAATTGTCCGGAATAGTTATTTAATTGTTATGAAAGAGAATTAGGAATGATTGAACATATGTAGAATATTGTAATTATATATGTAAATGTGCATTACTAATTAATTTTATTTATACTATAATCTTAATTTATATATGGATACTGTACACATAAACCAACTGTTATATATGTCTGTGTGTTAAAAAATGTGGTACTGTACACCTAGAGTACAATAAATAATACTTATTGTATTATAATCAAAGCTCAACATTTGTTATATATGTTGCACATAAGGGGATTTTAGAATAAAATATAGTGTAGATCACAGCTTCACTATAATAAATTGTTTTTTATTTTGATTGACAGGATGGCAGTAGGTATGTGTCATGTGCATTTTATAAGAATTTATTAAGCTGTCCAATTATGGTTGAAAAATTGTTGCATTTATATTTATGTATTTTTTGTATGAATTTTTTTCTAAAGTTTATATTTTTTAAAGATTTTTTTTTTTTTTTTTGCCACAAATTTAAAATAAATAATTCTAAAACTAATGTGAGCATTCTTAAGGAAATGATAATTACCATTATAGAAAACATTAAAAAATTTATTATTTTTTATTATTAACAATTATCTTTCTGTAATAGGATATAAAGACTGATAAATTACTTAAAAATTACTTTTTAAAAGATTAAATTATTATTATCTTAAATATATATATATTTTTAAGTTAACAGTTTGTGCAAGCAGTTGGCTGTATGTGTGTAGGTGTGTATATAAATTATCCACATTTGAAATTTTATGTATTTGTATTTTGAAGTTATAATTTAACATTATTTTTAATAAACATTTAAGAACAAATTATTAAATAATCTAATATTTATTTTATTTGTTTTGTTAGAGAAGAAAATAATGTTGCTCACATGTCTTTCCATTTCATGATTACATCACTTCATTCCACCTTATACTTAACTATTTATTAGCAAATTCTTCTATTCTCCTTATTTTTATGCCATGAAATGTAAGTTTTAATAATCAATAATGGCAGATGTTCAAAATTTTTATTTTATAAGTAATGATTATATTTTCCATCTTTATTGCTATTTCATGGTATGTTAACTTTATGGTAACATTTATTATTTTATCTTCGCATTATGTAAAATGATGTTATAGTGAAAATTGTTTGTTCAATCAAATAATAAAAATTCAGTGTGGTACTTGTAGTGTATTAACGAGTTTTTGAAGACCGAATATAAAGGCTGTGATTTAAAATTTTGTATAATTCTCTCCTTTTTATTTTTTTGACACTGTATTTTCACATCCTAATAAAACATTTTATGATACAAAACATTTTGTTTTATTTATCAAATTGTATATGATACTAGTTTTATTTTATTTTATTTTTTTCTTTTTTTTGGATCAAGTTAGTTTCGGTTAATTAAATTGTATCCATTTTTTTTAATGCACATTTGATTAAAGTACTTTTTTTTTGTTTGTTTTTAATTAGATTTTTTTTATTTATTAATGTTTTTTTAATTCCATTGTTTTTTATTACATGCTGATGAATTTTAAAAAATGTTAATTTTAAAAAGTTTTTGATTTATGTTTTTATAAAAAAGAATAGGATATAAAATTAAAGTTGATATACCAAACAATTATATTATATGTCATTGTTTTTTTGAAAACTCTACAGAAAATTTTAGATGCGTAATAATGTTGAACTAATAATAACATTGTAATATGCTTTTGAAATATTCTTTAAAGAAAGTCTTTATTTTGGAATTAATATATAATGAATTTTAAAAAAGCAATAAAAAATTCTCAGAAATCAAATTTTAATAAATCAGAAAAATTAAATCATTAAAACTAGTAACTAAACCAGCTATTTATAAATGTTTTTTTTTTTTTTAATTGATTGTAAATAAAACTTTATCACAATGCTAAGGCTTGATGAACAAAATGTAAATGAATAACTATTAAAAAAAATTTTATGGAGACAAATTTAAAGATAATACATTTAAATTCATCTCCAATTTTTTGTTATTTGCTACCCATTTTTTAAAATGTGTTAGGTGAAGAAAAATCATTTGTCTACAAATTGAATTTTTAAGGATTTTTATATTTTCAGAGATTAATTGAAAGGTAAAATTTGTCTTAAACAAATACATGTTAGTTTATTTAAAACACATAAGTTATTTTTTATAATAAATTAACCTTATATGTATAACTTTGCTTAAACATGCTAATGCATTCATTTTTGTCATTTATCTAATCCATTCTTTAAAAGGTGATGCTTTTTTTTTTGGTTTTGTTTTGTTATTTGTTTATCTGCAGATTTAGCATTTAAAAATATTTATATTTTCAGAAATTATCTGAAGTGTAAAATTTATCAATAAAAAATAAATAGCAAATTTTTGTAATAAATTAACTTCTTATGTATTGCTTTGTTTAAACATGATAGTTTCTACATTTTGCACTTATTTTTTATATAAGTAACCATGAGTATATAGTGTTTTTAAACATAAAATATAGTTTGTATCAAATCTTAATATTTTAAATAAATATTTATTAGAAATATATATATATATAGTCTAGAAGCAAACTCCAAACAGTAATAATGTTCATATATATTATGTTTTATACATCTCCATATATATACTCTAATGCAAATTTTTTTATATAATTCCTTTAATTTTCTAACAGTTTTAACTGTCCTGCAGTCATCTTCAGTTCTACAACATTTAAACATATAATTATATAACCATTATTCTTTATACATATAAAAATACCATATTTTATTTGTAACTCTATACCTTTATTTCCTGTTTTTTAATTATTATTTTCTCATAATTTTTTTTCCATTTCTATTTTCTTTTTATTTTCTACCTTTTCTTCCTATCTATCATTCTACATTATTCTAATATATTTTTATTACCTTATTTATTTTACATTTAATACATATGTCTAATTCCTTTCTTTCCTTTTTATTATTTATCTATACTTATTCTTTTATTATTAATTTTTATTCCTATTTTTATTCATTATTCTCTTTTATAATTTACTTATTTATTTTACTCACTTTTTGCTTACCTTCCTCTTTTTTTTAAATTTCATAACTGACTCCTTAGCCTCTTTTATATACTTCTTTAATACAACTCCCTCTATTATCAGTTTCCTTAACTTTTTATCCTATTTTAAACTTTTTATTTTACGAAACTTTATATATATTATTTCTATTATTAATAATAATATTCCTATAAAAATAATGTTTTTACCCTCCGCCCTATCTCTATTTAAATTTGGTTTTATCTTCTTAATTAATATAGCTTTTTTTATTCTTCTATCTCTTTTTTTATTAATATATCCAATCATTCTTATGCGATCTCTCTCAAATATATGTCCTGTTTCCATAGCATACGTATAAATTAGAAAATTAAAGAAATTATATAAAAAAAATTGCATTAGCATGTATATGTGGAGATGTATAAAACAATATATATGAAGAATGCAAAAAAAGTAAAGGAGAAGATATAAGAATAATACTTCTAAGTAATAATGTTATTGACATAAAGTATTTTGTAGTTACTATTATGTAAGTTTTCAACATCATAATATGTTTATAAAAATAATATATACATTGGAAAAATCTATATGTAAATATCAATAGTTATAAATAAAAAGCATTAGTCTTTAAATATTAATATATATATTGAACCAGATACTTTATCCACTTCAAAAGTTCCATCGTGAAATTTAAAATGGCTTTTCTATTTATTTATTTTTAAGTTTTTAAAAGAAAGTTATATCAAAGTTTTATATTTTATTTTTTTATGTATCAAGAGTACATGATATAACACACATACTCATTTGTTTCCTTTTTGTGATTTTTTTAATTTTTAGTAAATTGTTCTTTAAAATCTCTTTTGGATTTTATTGTGTAAAAGCATTTTAATTTTGGAAAGTTTTTTTTTTTTATTGCATTCTTGTTTTGTTAAATTGTAAGCCATTTTAATTTATTTTGAAGGGAGCAGAGATTTAATCTTGCATTAATTAATTTTTAATTAAGATAAGCTCTGGTCAGAATTTTTAATTAAGATTGACTGTGAGATAGAGATTTGCCCTGGACTAAAACTTCTAATTTAAAAAAAAAGAAAGAAAGATTACGCAGGAGATAAGAGCATATAAAAGGCCCAAAAGTTTCGGACTGATTATTCTTGGCTTAACCTAGATTATTCTGGAAAGAAGTATTAATTCAGCTTCTTATTATTCTGCTATTCATTATTATTATGCATTTATATTAGTCTGCTGAGATTTTTACTCGGTTTGCAATCTTGCCATATTTTCAAAAGATTGCTGTCCACGTCGTGATATTATATTCTGCTGCCTGTTGTTAAGACATACTGCAGATCTTTTATTATTGCCTATGTTTGCTTTAATAACCTTTGCTTTCACAATATGATAAAATTACCCACCATGAGTGTTCAAATCTACAAGATGCAGTGCTAAACTGGCCTAAAGATGGACTCCTGATCCCAAGCTGTTCCTTCCAGATCATGCTTTGAAAGCCTAACTTGAACTGATTCAAAATATGCCTCTACACTTGCCACCCTGAAGAGATAAAGCCACCTGAATATGTAAATTTTTGAATTAATCAATGTAATGTTAATAAACAATTAAAATTTCTTTTATTATATTAGCTAACATTTGTCCTAGTTTTATTTCTCGGTTGTCTGAACAATATTCATGAACTCTGGCTTTTCCTGAGTTTAGCCGGTGTCAGTCATCATCATCATTAACTTCTGCTCATCATAAATTAAATTTTCCAGGTACGCAATGACCTGGTGGCATCCTCGGTAATCAGAAGATGTAAAGAAGAGACCGGTACAATATACTGCCAATAAGATATGAAATAAAATGACTCCCTAAAATCTGCTTCTGATTTTAGAACCATTTTTCTTCATCTCTGCTTACTGATCACATCTGACATCTAGGAACAGTAGCTAAAATCTACATTTAATTTCAATCCTTAACAATATAAAACTGAAAATCAGGAAAATTACAGAATCAATTAAAAATTTTTTTGCCCATGAAATCGTCTTCCCTCTATCATTTTGTACACATTGTAACTATAATTCTAATGGTTAGTGGTTAGATAAGATTATTTAATTTAAGAAGAAATCTTATCTAATCACTATAATCGATAGTAATTCTTGATTTTTTTTTAAATATATGTAATTATACTATATTAAAATTATATATAACTTAATTATACATTAAACATATATTTTGCAAATAATAAATGTGGAATATTTTGAAATAGAATATTTGAGTTCTATTTAATGATAACAGATAAATTGTACTTTACTTGTACAATATTTCAATGAATAATCATTAAATTGTTTCTTATCTATAATATTTCACATGTTTTATTTCTGTCATTTATTTTCTCCAATACTGTCTTGAAGAAAAATCATGAGTTCATTGTGAATGGTAAATTATGCCATAGACTTAGAAAAACAACTTTAATTTTTTTCCATTTACTTATGGTTTTATAATGTAATAAATATCATTGTAAAAACTATTAATAAATGCTTTTATTAATTTTGGTTGTTTTTTAGGGTCAAATCTTGTAATTGATTTTTAATATACTTTTATCAAACAAATTTTGAACACGTTAAGTATTGATGACAATGCAATATTTTAGAATTGTCCAGTCTAAATGAATTTCAAGCCACTGATGTGTAATAGCTGATGGTACATTTTTTAAAAATATGCTTGATATTCGTTCAGTAAGTTTTCACTGATGTGTAATATCTAATGGTACACTTTTTTAAAAATATGCTTTCATTGAATGAATATCATGTCTAGTTCACTAAAAAGCATTTATAGTTAATTAAAAGAGAAAAAAAAAGAAAGAAATGAAAATTAATTTTCCTTTATCGTTTATCTAAAACTTGCTTTTTTAAAAACACGATTTTTAACACATGCGAATATTACTTCAAATATTGGAAATATAGTGACATTACTTAGATTCTTAGTTTTTAAATTTGATTATGAATAATTTTAAAAAGTTTGTTGCCAAATATCCGAATACGGAAATATATATATATAAACTATTTTATAAAAACTGCCTTAATTTAATTTGATGTGTAATGCATCAAAAACCAAAAAATAATTTTTTCTTCAACCATGATTTCGATTATTATATTTAACCTGAAATAAAAATATGGGAGATCCATAAATTAAACAATTCAATCATTGATTGAAAAAAAAATTTTTTTTGCGTTTTTTAGAGTGTTACTCATCAAATTAAATGATTTTTTTTATTATAATATTGCGTAAGCTTGTGGTTAAAACACCTGTAGAGGTCCCTACTATCGCATTTTATACGCATATCGTCGAGGTTATAGCCTCAGTAAATATTACTTACGTAATCAATGTGCGTTTAATAAATTTATAATTACAACTTTATAATATTTACTGTATTTTAAAGTATTTATATATGGAAACTCAATTAATGTTAGCTGCAAATAATTTGTCTATTTATCTGTTTAAAAGAAAAAGGGGTTGAATAATAATTTAGCAACAAAAAAAAAAGAGAGAGAAATAATGTTATGGTAGGCTTTGTAGGTTGATTTTATTCAAAGAAAGTAGTCAATTTTTTTTTTTTAATTGATTTTGCAATAAATTTTGCAATGTATTCCTGTCTAAAGTTATTTTTGCTCTAATATTATTGTTTGTTTTTTAATTTTGTTTAAATATTTCATCAGTTGTATCAATTAATGAAATATAATGGTTAATAAAATAATAGTATGGTTAATTGATATTTGACCCATCCTGTGTGATAGTAATAACATGGAGTTATCACTATTCATTTATATGAAGGGGAGTAATATTTTTTATAATATTCTCTTAACTATCTGGGTCTGATCCCCATTCTGATATTTTCAGAGATGTAACTTTATGTATTTTGAATTAAGTATATTATTGTTTTTTTATTATGTGTATATTTTATATGTTACTTAATTCTTTTATTCCTTTTGTTTTTTATTGTTATTAAATATAGCATTCTATAGAGTCCCTAAATATTCAGGTGGATCAGTTTGAAAGTGAAATAGAAGCAATTATGGTTGGTTCAAAGAAGAAAAAACTTGACAAAGATGTGAGTGAGATTTGTGCGGGTTTTTTTTTTTTACATATGTGTATTTCATTGTATTGATCATTTACATCATTAGTACTTATCTTAGAATGGCCCTATACAGTTTAATGTAGTGGTAGAATTAGTCTCAGAGCTGAATGTTCCAAGTTCGTTTCCCAACTTTAAAACATATTTTTTAAAAAAAGTTGTTCATTTTAACTGATTTGGAACTGCTAAATGCTCAAGCAATTTACCATACGATTACTATAATAAAAATATCAATAAATCTTCATTATCTAATCCTTCCCAAATTATAAATTGTGGATTAACTCATGTATCTATAGTATTAAAAACTATTGTAGATATATTTGACTATTGTAATATGAAAATTTCTTCAATTAATATTACAAATTTAATTTTATTATTATAAATTTATTTAGTATTGTGATATATAAAAGTTAATTTAATATAATGAGCATTCAAATAGCTCTAAACAAGCTTTTTTTTTTATAAATGAAGTAGGAGAAAGCATTTAAAATCTCTATCTAGAATTATTCCTATCCCCAAACCGGTTTAGAGCTGACAGCTTTCATCAGTGAGGCACTAGAACATTCAGACACTAGATCTAAAATACAAACTCAAACCCAGAGTTTATTGAATACTTAACTATTAAGTAGAAAATCTGAAATTTTTAGACATTACATATCTTTAAATCCAGCTATCTAATTTAAATAGTTATTAGCACACTGATTATATTACATTTGTAAATACAAGCTTATTAAATTAAGTCACGTGATGTATGACTTGATTTGTTTATTATTAAAAGTTAATTTTTAAAATCAGTCTTAACAAATGAGTTGAATTAAATTGGAGTAGCATTATTTTTATTCTCTGTTGTTGTTGTAATTTTTTTTTTTATCATTTTTCTCATCACCATCATTTTTTAAATTTAATACTTGAAATATGATTGTTTATACTATCATTTTGTTTTAATTTTATGTGGAGGGGGGTGGTGTTTGTTCTTTGTCTTACTGTATTTTTGTTTAGAAGCAGGATCGGATAGATGAACTCAAAATGTGGTTAGAAAGGCATACGTATCATATCAGACAATTGGAGACACTTCTGCGGATGCTTGATAATAGCTCTATAGAAGTTGATCAAGTAAGTTTTAGATATATATTGATAAAACTTTCTAATATAAATTTAATAATAGTTATTATTAGATTAGCGTGATGGATTTATACTAGGATCCTTGGAAATGGTTCTGTAATTATTAGTAAGGATCTCTATTAAATTGCTAACCTCATATATGTTCTGGAGATTCAAGGAGGATATTTATAAGTTTTATTTTATAGACACTTTGATTCATGATTTCACATATGAAACAGGAATTTTTTTTTTTTTTTTTACTTGTACAAGACGCAGTTCTCAGCTTAAAGAGAAATGTAACGGAAATACATTGCATTGGAAATCATGAATGAACTTTTCTAGTTGTGTGAAGAAGACATTTAAATGTATTGCTAAAATAATTACAATGAATTGTTAAAAATGTAATATTGTTAATATACCATGTATAGATAAGAACTATAGAATACATAGGTGTTAATATTAAAAGATTTGACCCTAAAAATATCAATAAAAGAATAAAGATAGGTCTTTTATATAGTGTCCTTTTTTCTTTTTTTTTTGAGATGGGGGTGATATTTTGAGTTTTGAACATTTATTATATGAAAATAAATAATTGTTTTGAATGCCAGAAGAGCCAGAATCGGAATCAATTCATACATTCCATAACAAAGTATATTCATTTATTAGCATCAACTTGTAAATACATATGTCCATTTTAACGCAAGAGAAATAATTTTGAATATTTACAAGAAAAAATACAGTTAAAAATAAATTTTTCAGTGATAAAATATAAAAAAGAAAAGATTGGAATAAGTTATTATGTAAGTAATTAAAAACAAAGATGTAACATACACAATCCCTTTGTCATGCTTAGTCCAAAATGAAATGACCAAAGGCATGAGACATGTATGACAATCGGGCCCTATCCTAAGCTAAAACTATTGCAAGCATTAATAAAATAGAGACTATTAAAATAAGAAGTAATAATAGTAATCTCAATGGCAATATCATTCCTATATTTGTTTCTACATTTTTAAACGTGTTATACAGAAATCAGTACTACTACTCAAAGTTGTGAATACAGTATATTAGAAATTACCAACATTTACAATAATGTGACAGTTTTTTCATGCAGGAATTGATTGATGCATATAACTTTTGCACTGTTATGCAATTTCTGTATGAAATACAGTATGTTATAGATCAGAGATGGGGAATGTCTGGCTATGGAGCTAACTCTGGCCCTTTAAAGCTCGCAATATGACCCCTGGACATTTTTATAAATATATATAACATGTAGCCAAAATAAGAGTCATAGATCACATGATCCTATCTCTTAAGCTTGTAAGTTATAAACAATGAGGATTGCCAGTTCCCCAACAAGCTTTGTGATAAATGCTTAGCTAGAGCCAGCACTTAAAATATCTCTGTCAGGAACCCCCCCCCAAACCCCTGACCATGGTTTTGTGCTTTGGCACTCCTCAGAAAGGCGCCAGGATAGGTTCAGACACTAGATCTAAAAATACCAACCCAAAGCCAAGCACTTACCTAAGGGTTATCTATTGAGTGGAATCTGATAAATTTTCTTTTAGTCAATCCAATTATTGATAATAATCCATATCTAGCCTTTTTTAGCTAGAGTTTAAAACCAACATGAAAAACAGCTAAAATTTTCGGTGAACACTAAACTATCCTCACTATTCTAATTTTTTTAAAATAAAGAGGATAGCTAAGAAAGAAATAATTATTGTGAAGTATCATTGTTATCTATTACCACAGCAGGTATATTTTCAAGGATTTTGTTGAATAGACTGCTTCTAACCGTAGAAGAAGCTGTATGTGGATTTATAAAATCAAGAATCGCTATAGAAAATGGAAGAATAAAAGGTATCACGAGCTAAGAATTTGGATATTGATTTAGTTGGAGCATTCACCTCATTTATTCAGACAGATTTGTGGCAGTGGAGTTTATTTTTATAATGAAAGTAATCAAGGTTGCTGAAATATTTGAAATGAAGATAGAATATGTGCTCATACCAACTTTGGTTTCCATTTTTGGGACCATAGCCTCTAGAAACAGTATATGTGTTTTTTTAATATTTGAATATAATCTATATTTTGGGTTAGTGATTAAGTTTCAAATTTTTTTATCAGTCTAAAATATGAATTTATTAGAATATGAATCATTTTAAGTATTTTGGTAACTTTTTTTTTGGTAAAAAGGCAAACATGGATATTATGGTCTATCACAGATTCCAATATAATTCAAACTAGCCAATGATATATTTATCACTTTTCTACATTTTCTGACATGATTTCTGTGTTTCTAAACTTGCTAGTATAAATAGGATAGGAGGATATATTGAAAAGTACAATATAACTTTGTTCTTTCCATTTTATTAAATATATATTGTAACCTTCTCCTCTGATCATTGGACAATCAGTCCTACACATTTCTGGATGCCATAATCCCATATAACCTCCATCATCCCTAATCAATCAATCAAGCCACCACGTTACGTGGCATAATCCCAATTGTAACCATCTTCTAGATTGCTGTAATCGTAACTGAATCATACCGCACATTTTAGGCGCTATAATCTTCCCTGTAGCCTTCCCGCTAATCTAACTAGTCCAATTTATATGTTTGGAAACCATATCTTTCTCTATAACCTTCCTAGATACAACCAATCTAGAATATATGCCTAAAATAAATGATAAACCAAAGGTGATTTCTTTATTAGCTAAGCTCGCATGAAAATATAATCTTAGAGAAGATCACAAGGTGGATTAGTAATTTCTGGTCAAGCTAGCCTCAAAATCCACAAACAAGCAGATAAACAAAAGAAATTATAAAATAAACTTCATATTTGTCAAACTAATAAATAAATAATTAGATTGATGGACTGAATATGAAATTAGAAGTATAAATTAGGCAATAAGCGAATGAAGGATGTAAATGATTCAATGAATGATGAAAATAAGTAATAATTAAATAATAAAATTAAATGAGTCTGAGAATGAAGATGTGTAAGAGTTAATGGATGATTAAGATGAGAATGGAATAAGAGCTAATGAATGAATGATTAGGATAATGAATTAGGATGAAAAAAGAGAATAAAGAAAGATTGAAATGTCAAATGAGAGGAATGATGATAATGAAAGATGATGTACAGAACTATAAATTTGATATTGAGTTAAATGATAATAAGACAATTAAATAAAATACAGATTCTAAGCTTACTAAGACCAGAATATTCACCATAAAGTCAAAACCAACTATACATTTCAGACAAAAGAAGTAATACATACTTTAAAGTTTGGTTGACCTTATATCTCACGGTGAATGTAACACAATTCCACTCTAATTACAATAATTAACTGGATACAAATTTACCATAAATTCCAATCCTATCACAAATTGATATAATTTATCCTTCTCAGGGTTCACATAGCTTAAAGGGTGATATACAAGATATACTTGGGTCAGTGAGAGGGATTTTACCACTACCCAAGCATAACACACACAAAATAGCTCTTAATACTGAATTGAATTACTAAACCGTATTCAATAATTTTAAATAAATTCTATAAATTCCCTAACTATGCTAAACTTTAAGTTCCAATAAGTAAGAGTAATTTTTCAATAGCCAAAGTAATAGCTTTCCAACTTTCTTTCTCCATTAATTAGAAACAAGGCAACCAAGACCAGTGAATGATAGATCTGTGGATTCAAATTAACTGATCAAACCAATATTAGGTTTTTAATCTTTTAGTATATCACTTAAACTAATATTCTTTAGTTTAGTGTGTTTAATTATTAAGTTATGATGCCCTAGATATACTCATAAATTATAGGGCTTAACACAATTATTCTGATATACCTACATATAATGACTTTTACAATGTTGATTGATGACGATTTCCCTATAATCACAGGATCTGTCGATAGCAATAACAATAATAATGTGTGGGTGTGTTGATTAGCAATAAGAATACTGACAACTAATAAATTTTTAGCACAACAATATTTATTTACATTATGTACAAGTCTCTTTCAGAAACATTACACGAAACAAGATAAATCCATTCCAAAATTAGGGATGGAAATTAATGATGTGGTAAGTAATGACCAACTAATATGACAAACATTTTGGATATGTTTCTTTATTATTCTATCAGGTAGACTAAGACAGTTAAACTTATTTGAGCTATCTTAGTATTGAAATTGCAAACAAAGTGTATTAATATCCTTTGGATATGCGCAACTTTTAAATGTAAAAACAAAAAAAAAAACTCTAAATTACAATTTATTATATCAAACTGTAGCTGTTTGAGTTATTAGAATATGATAAGGGCAATTATCATACTCCCATACAAGTAATAATTTATTATAATTTACTATATAAAAAAAATCATTGCCTTGATATGGGGCAAACATCATCAGTTAAATGCACACATGACACCAAAAACATTCGCTAAGTCCACAACTTAACCATTTATTAATTAACTGATCTTACTAAGTCATCAGTAAATACCTACTTGTTGAAAACCAATCCACATTGTCCATGTACACACCTTGCTCTTTTATGTAGAAGTTCTACACACACTAGTAAGTTTTGGTTGGTCTGTGATGAAGATTACACAACATCAGGAAGATACTATTTCAATTATACAACACTATAGCTATATCAGTGTCCTATAATCTAATTTTTTATTTTATCCTTGCTATTCGATCTAAAACACACTACACTTTATCATACACGGTGGAATATTAACTATATAACTTCTTGAGGGATCTAAATAAAGGAGGCTCTACAAAACAACATGATAGTTGTATATCAAGAAACAACATAATAGTTGTATAAGAATATGGCCAATTCTGATACCTTTTCATAGGTATAAAAGTGTGGGCAGTGCCTCTTCACTGGAAAACAGAATTCAGACCACGGGATCATCCTTTTTTAGGCTTAACTATGCTCTAAGCACTAACTCTTAATCAGCCCCAACAATATCATCCTCTCATATTAATTAACAATGGGGAATTCTCCATCATCCCTTGTACAATATTAATTATTATTATATCTAAGGCTCTTAAATGTAGCCCAAACTCATCCTAAAATCTATCACAAATTCTGATCAATACAATAGCAAGGTAAAATGACACTAATAATCTAAGTGGTGTGACACTACAACTCTTTTCCTTCCCCTAATAACTGAATCTTAATTATTAGAATCGCCGCCGAGGGCGCCACCAAGGATTTCTCTCTTGGAACCTGGCCACGAAGCTGTACGTAAACCTGGTCTTATTTATTTTCGAATGGCGATTCACCGATTACAAATTTTATTTATAATCTGACAGGGGTTTTCACTTAAGGACACTAACTAATTATTATAAATAATTAAAGAATTCAAATATACGTTGGGTACAAAAAAATTACTTTCCTTTATTATTATTATTAAATAACATTATATTTCTGCCTGATCCAGAGAGACTGACTTACAATTTCTTGATTTTCAAACTGTTAACTTTCTAAGTATTCTTCCCAAATATCTACCATGCCCCCCCCCCCCCCCCCCACTCCCCCTGCCGACTATACCACCAATTTATATAATATTTTTTTTTCTTTTTTTTTTTTTTTTTCCTCTCTTTTTTTTATATATATAAATTTATATAAATTAATTAAAAATATTTATATATTTATTTTTTTTTTTTTTTTTTTTTTTTTTTATATTTTTTGTTGTTTTTTATTTATCTTTTGTTTTTTTTATAAAAAAATATAAAATATATTATTAATATATAAATTTTTAAATAATTTTTAATTAAAAAATTTTTTTTTCTTTTTTTTTTATTTAATAAAAAAATATAAAAAAAAAAAAAATAAATAATATTTTTATTTATTTTTTTAATTAAAAAATTTTTAATTTCTTTGATAAGGGGTGGGTTTTAAAATTTCATTTTTTTTTTGTGTGTTTGTTTGTATATGGATTTTGGTGTGTATGGGTGTTTTTGGTTGTCGGTCATATAATTTCTTTCCATTCCTTGACTCTTTCGGAGCTTCATTCAGATGGAGTGGCGGCCAATTCCCCAAAGGGAAGGTTTTGATAGCTTTAGCCCTATGCATTTGAAAAGAGTCCGCAAAATAAATTTCTATAATAATTTTGATTCGGAGCACGCTTCTCTCTTTTTTTTTTATATTGTCCTTGCTGGTCTCTCAAGTCAACTGACTTACTCTAAAAACGATTTTATCTCACTTTCTCTTATCTTTTTTTTTTTCTTTTTAATTAGCGTAACAGCAATTATTAACCAAATACTTTTAGTTTGTGAAAGTTTCAACAATAGAGTCTAATTACTACCAACAATCTAATTTTGTTTTCTTTCCCCCACCCTTTTATCTCTCGAGTTTTCTCCTTTTTAATTAAACACTTTTAACATTTTTGACAATAAATTATATTTTATCTTTTCTTTTTTTTTTTTTAAAACAAATTTTTGCTCAAATCTATAGCAAAAATAAAAGTTTAAGATTTTACCCTTCCCATTAAATTCAAATCATTTGTTAATTTTTATTTTACAAACTATTTAACTTCGGAAAATATCTATGACGAAATTATAAATATGTGAGCTTATATATATATGAGCTGACTTAAAATATCAGCTCAGTGGAAACATAAATATTCCATTGCACATTGCAGAAACTGTTAATGTTTTATAAACAGACCACCAATATCAGTAAAATAACCATTAATTATTTCAAAATAATAATTATACCTTTTATTATAGCAAGCCATGTACACGTAAACAAGGAGGATTAAACTACATTTTGTATTTAAAGCAGACATTTCGTTTATAAGCAATAATAAAAAAAAAAACTTATTAAATTATTTTATATAATAGAACAATGGTATCATTATGTGTATATTTTTGACCAGTTTAGGTCTATTTGTTCCCCTCCTCAATATAATATTAAGATCTGTTTTAGCAGTGAAAGAGATAAACATTTCTCTTTCTTACCAAATAAATAATATTTAACATTATGCTTTCCCTTCATTGGGAAAATAATATAAATATGGATAATAAATGTATATAACTTTATACACAGCTACATCATTACTTAGTATATTCTATACCTTGATATATATATATATAAAAAACTAATGTCTGAATAACACATGGAAAAAAATAAAAACGCATTACAATATTATATATAGCAATTAACAAACTAAACAAACATTACAGTTTCTACCATTGGACTTTATTGAAGTTTGATTCATTCTTATAAGTAAAACAATATGAAAACGGATATGATAAGCAAACATTCCTGAGTAATATATATATTTTGGTTATCCGGTTCAATATTAACATCTTCAGACAAAATTCAAACACTTCTCCAATGGCAATAGAAATCCTTTATCGGTTTGTGTACTAATGTAAGCATACTGAAGCAATATTAAAACATTTTCGGGAATAAGTCACTTAAAATAGGTTTAATTAATATCTATTGATTTGTCTATTTTTGTTTTTCTTCTTTTTTTTTATCTGCGCGGAGATCTGTTATACTCTTAAATAATCTGGGTGATTTTAAAACCGTTTAAAATATTATTACGTTGTAAGTTATTTACTAACGATAAAATAAATAAATATTTTTTTCACTTCCCTTTTATCAGCAAATTATGATTTTTAAGTTATACTGAGAAGAATCTATTTAATTATAAATACATCTTCTAGACGATTTTAATTAATATGTAACATATATTTTTCCAAATGTAGCACAATTATAATCAGTTTATTACAATCTTTGAAAATAAACTTTTAAATCATTTATGGATTTTGTTTACTTTGTTTTTGTTTTTTTTTTCCGTCCACAGTAATTGTCACAATCTTAAATAATCTGGGTAATTTTAAACATTTAAAATATTATTACATTATATGTTGTATAATCAAGAAAAAAAAATCAATATTTCTTTATTCACTATTATTGGCAATTTAGTTCATATTTAAGAATGTTAAGCAGAATTGATTTAATAGTAAGCAATTATTAATAATATATATACGTGACTTCTTCCCTGGGAATATCAGAGCAGACGATCTCTTTCCCCAATGAAATAAGAAATACTTTATGCACTTTTCTTTGCAAACTAATTACTTTATATGATTTAAAGTGAAATTTTAATTTCTTCATTATTTACTGAAACTTTTCTTAAAATGATTTAGAATATTTTCTTGAAATACTAATTTATACACAAACGGATTTTTCTGCTTAATGCTGAATTAATGGTAGCGCAAAAATTAAAATACTTCAATTTTTTTTTTTCTCTTCAGTCTAAATAACTTTTGTGTTATGATTAGTTCTGATAATTGATTAAAATAAAGAAAACAAAAATAAATGCTTACGTTTTCTAGTATTATTTTTCGTTCCAAATAGTACATGTTTAAGGCAAATACTTATTTAAATAGCTGTCCTTCCAGTGTTTCCTTCAGTAGGCAAAGTTAAGAATCTAAGATCGATGAAAAGTAGCGTAGAGATTTCACAGGGTTATTAAGTTTACTCCATAGTATTCAAATCCATATATCTATGAAATTTTGTCCCAATTAATTTTAAAAAAATTATTATTTTCTAGCTTATTTTTTCTATTTTTCTTCAGAAGTGGATTTGTAGTCTTGTTCCATTTACATTTCTTAGAGTAGTCTAACTCCCCCTACAAACTTTTATATTATATACTTTATATTACATGGCAGGATTGGTTCTGAATTAGCCAATCACTGTAAAATGTGAATAAATTAAGTTTGATCCCTCTAGTGAGAATCATCTAGACTGATGCATTTCAATTTACATTAAAATATAGTAAATTTAAAGATTGTTTATAAAAAATTTAGAAGACTTATAAATTGATTTTGCTGTTTAATTTTAATTATTGTTTAACAATATCAACAAATAAAGTGTTAAATATTTTATATGCTTCCCAATAATATTTTAATACTATTAAAACATTTGAAATAGCTGCCACTGGAGCAATGTAATAAAATGTTTATGTGATTTATATCCCCTCTATCAGACTTTCCAGTGTCTCACAAACAGTCAAGATCATCATCACTTCTGAAGATATTTCTTTGTGAGCTTTTGCTTAGTGGGAAAATTATAATCCACAAGCATTTCACTCTATAACTAGTCTCTACACATTGAGGTTCAATACCTTAACAAATTATTACCAATTAAAATTTAAAATTTTACACATTTATCCACTGCATAAAACCTACTATCTTTGAGCCAAAACATATGGTTTCAATATATATATATATAGAGAGAGAACTATTATTTTTTCCAGTTTATTGTAAGGAAATAAGAACTTGCCATTGCAAAGACATAGATTCATTGAATTTTTTTCACTGGAAAGATATGCTGGGGACAGAGTAGAGTGAAGAGCTATGATTAGGGAAGTTATTGAAGTCTTTCAAAAAATTATTTTTTCTAAAGTAGAAAGATGTGATTGCAAAATAAATACACTAAGGAACCATGAAATATATGATCGTATTTGTATTCATTTGTTTGTTTGTATAGCCATTACAAAATTCATCTTTAAATTTTTTATGCTCTGTCTTTTTTTTTTTTTCTGGAGTTAGATTGGTCATACTTGTTTACAAATGAGTCCTAATAGTATGTTATGATATTTCTAACACTAGCCATAGAATGTTTTAACATTTTTCTTTTTAAAACCTTAACATGAATATTACTAACCAAATTATGATTGTTTGAAATACAGAACATAATGTAATGGCTTTGAAAAATATTACTTTTCCATTAATAATTTGTTAGTCTTTGTTTTAATTGCTTTTTCTTTAATTGGTTTTAATAGGTCTTTGATAACTAGTTATATTATTTTAGCATATATACATAAGCATATTTTCTATATTTATTTAAAGATAAAAAGGATCAAAGATGATGTTGAATATTATATTGAGTGTTCTCAAGAACCCGATTTTGAAGAAAACGAATTTATTTATGATGATTTAGACCTAGATGATTTAAGTAAGTATAGTTTTAATCAATCGATTACAATTTTATTTGCAGATAGTGTGTGTGTGTGTGATTTAATAAAGATGCTCTGCATTGAAAACCTGGCTTAGTATTAGTATTTTTTAATTTATTGCTGTATTTATTAATTGTTTAAACACTGTTGTGGAATATAAATTATATATGTGCATGTATACATTCTTGAAAGGGCTTCTTTCATATTATTGTATAAGAAGTTTTGAATTCAAGTTGAGTAAAACTTTTTCAGATTCCATTCAAATTTAAGATTTTTTTTTTTACTGAGTAATTGCAATCAATAAATATTAAAGATATTTAGTAGTTCTTAATTAGAGGGTCAAACCAAGAAGTTGAACCTTCAGCAATTGTCCACGCAGGCATTTTCCTTACTACTGTATAATTAAAATAGATACTGCAACTTATTTTAAGAATTTA
Source organism: Epiperipatus broadwayi (assembly GCA_028023455.1). Lineage (NCBI taxonomy): Eukaryota > Metazoa > Onychophora > Udeonychophora > Euonychophora > Peripatidae > Epiperipatus > Epiperipatus broadwayi. The sequence continues at coordinate 5,538,446 of JAQFVV010000045.1, forward strand.
GAAAATAAAAACAAGCTATCATCACTGATACCTTGATGTTGTTTTCAACTAACTCTTAAATTACAGAGTTAGAAAAAATTCTATAAAATATTTTATGTTTAACACTTTATTTTAATTTAACTATGTATTTTTACTTTGATATAGTTATAAAATTGTAAAAGACTAAGCTACCAAGTTCGTATTTGCTACAAGAAAAAGACGAGAGACCATATCTCAGTAATCTAATTATTGTTTGCCATTACTATCAATATTATTGAATTTTCATGATAACTGCCAAATTTATTTACTCCACTTTATGTTATCAAATAAATACATTGACATATGGTATCTGCCTGAAAGCAGGTAAAATAAAGTGATTAAAGTTCTACAACCAAGCAGAATCCTTTGAATATGGTTTTTAATAGTTTGCCAATGCTGATCAGATTAATGGATTTCCAATAATAACAAAAGCCATCCTACCTAAACTCTTTACTTTGCTAGCATTAAAATAGCATGGAACAGATCCTGCTTTTGACCAACAGAATTGGTAATAATAATAAGCTTAGTCGGAATTTTACCTTTTCATGATGATCAGTATTCTTTGAAAATAAAAAAATGTTTTAAGTATTAAATTATATAATCATCTGATAACTCAAGTTTATAATAGATGGTGCTTGAGTATAGAAAGGAGAATGCCCTTGTTAATATAGTAAACTTTGAGAATTGACTATCATGCAGTTTTTAAACATTTTGCATAGAAAGAAAAATGCATATAGAACATACAACACAGCAGCCAACTAAACAAGAAAGCATTCCAAGGCCAGTGATGTAAAAATTAGTGTGTTAATACATATGGAGTAAAATATAAGAATAAACTCGTTCTGGTTTTTTTATACAAGGCATGTGCTTATTATTATGACAAAATATTAAAATTATACAGGGTTTCCAAATATGAAAAGCATTTTTAATCACGAAGTTTCTGAGATGTAGAATGCTTGTGGTTTTTACTAATTTAGAAAAGTAATTAAATCAGCTTTCATTATATGTGTATGGTGAGAGTTAATTCTCATTTTGTAATCTTGGAGAAAAATGTGTGGGTTAATTTTATTTTTATTTTTTTTTTTTTTTGAGCTAATTGAAGTGTTTGGGTTTGTTTTGTTTTTTATAAAAAGGACATTCTTTTGGGAATTAAAACTAATTAATACTATAAACCTTAAAGGGGATTTGAACACAAACTTTTAAGCTTCCTTCAGCCATCCTCTGATCAATATATTTATTTTGCGCTGGACCAGTTTTCAGATCATTATTTCTCCCACGTATATATAATCAGTGTTCAGTTTATATTAAGATAGCAAATCCAAACTTTAATGGACAGATTTCAATGGTCTCTTCCCTCCAACTCTTCCTACATCCATACCATTGAAAATCTGATGATGGAAACGCTCAAACCCTTGTTGATGCCAATATTATTGTCATACCCACGTTGACCTTAAGTCAACAATATACTAGTATTGATTTATTACAGATTCAGCATGAATTCTGCCCATCCCTCTGTATTTAAATGAACTTGTTAAGGTCATATATATGAGGGCTCAAAGTGACTTAAGGCAACATGGGTATGACAGCAATATTGGCATCAACAGGGGTTTGAGTATTCCATCATCAGATTTTCAATAGGGTGGATGGTTGAAGAGTTGAAAGGGTGGAGAAGATTGAAGTCTGTCCATTAAAGTTTGAAGACTTGCTATCTTAATATAAACTGAACATTGATTATATATGGGTGTGGGAGATGATGATCTTGACCAAGTGATGAATTCTGGCTAAGCACGGAATACATATATTGGAGATCATTTATCTTATTCACATGTGTGTGGTCATGTGTATTGATTATATAAGATGGAGAGGATAGCTGAAGGAAGCTTAAAAGTCTGGGTTTAAATCCCCTTTAATTATATCTTAGAGTTCTGTATTTACAATATACTAGTATTAATTTACAATAAACCTTAATAAAACAATAAATAATTGGTATCAGTTAAAATCTTGAAATAATAGGGGAAAAGAAAAAAAAAGGGGGGGGGTTCCAATAAGATAATTGGAATGGTGCAATGTTAGACTGGAAATAACACATTTTGGTCAGGGAATGTATATTAACTCTCAATGGCTACAAGTGTTACATGATACCAATAAAAATATCCATATGCTTTAATTTCTTAAATCGAACAGGTGTCCATCTCAGCATTTTTCTAGAGGTCTTTGTATTTTGCAAAAATGTAAATTTTGCTTGTATAGTGTTAATTTTATGCTACTTTTTGGAGTTTAGCAGCATCTTAAACTGCTGCAGCCTAAACATAAGTAGTTTTATTTCTTTGTTTTTTATGATCCATAGTTCATTTCTTTCTACTTTTTTATACAAATATTATATTTTATAGGTACTTTGGTATTATACCTGCTATGATGTATTACTCCAATGACATATTATTCTAAGTGTGTGATACGTTTAAATAAACTCCTCCGAGGGATGTGCAGACAAATTTAATCAATAAATAAAATTATCCACAAATTTCATGGATGTGTTATTTTAAAGACATTGCAAACTCAGAATAATATATTACTGGAGTAATACATTATACTACGTGTAATACCAAACTTCAAATTTTAAAAAAAACCTGGTATATTCATTAGGGAAAAAGAAAAATATATATTACGATACTAAATAAAACAGGTAGTTGTGAGTATTTAATATAGCACTTTTGGGGAGTTTTCATTACAGGCCTTGTACATCTTACCCAGCATGTGTAATACCGAATTTCAAATTTTTAAAAAAAAAAAAAAAAGCACATCTAATTTTTAATGATATGAAAAAAAAACCTTGAAACATTTTTTAAATGGCAAACTGTAAGATAAAATTTTAGCTTTATCCAATTTAACCATATATTTTAAATGTATTTTTAAATACTAAACCATATTACTTACAAATGATGCAAGAGATGTATTATATTGTGGGGAAGGGGGAACAATGGGGTGGGCTGAACCGTTTAATATCTTCCAAAATTGGAAAGAAATGGGTCAGTTTATTTGGCATGGATTAGTCCTGCCAGGATTCTTGAATGACATGACATCCTAAACGGAAACTAAATAAGTATTACCAGATGCAAACATCACCGGAGTAATATCTCATAGCAAGTATAATGCCAAAATATCATTTTATATAAGTAATGCATACAATAATAAAAATCAAATTCATTTATTATAATAACTGATTGTTCTTTTCCTAAAAGAAAGCAACAAATTGATCCCAAGTTGAAACAATATCAGCTGTATTCTAAATGAAAGTAATTTTATTTTTCCATTTTTTGCAATCTATGGTTATATTTTTTTATACTAATATTATAATATTTATTATAAAGACAGCTTATATACTGTATAGTAAAAAAAAAAATCAAATTGAGAATCATAATTATATCATAAAATAATACTTTTCTAAGGAATGGTGTCACCACTTTAGTTTTTACAAAATGACATAGTTATTGCAGGTTAAGAGAAACAAAACTGCTATATCCCTGAAAGGACATCTCTATAAAGAAAAAAATAACATGGCATTTATATAAATGAATTTATATAAAATTAAACTGTCTAGTTTGAATTATTGTAATGTGCTGCTATACTGAAGTTTTATTGATTGATACTGTATTTTTTAAAAATAATATATTCTTTTTAATACTAACATATATTATTAAATTTTAATATGTATATTATATTGATTTTGTATTACTTGACCAGTTTTGTTTCATTTTAAAAAAATATTATTATTAATTTTAATATATTATAACGGTCAAAAAATGCAAAACTAATATTGCATGCAGCCCCACATTCTTATGTCACATGATCATAAACTTTTTCTTTTTATATCCCGCCTGACTCAGTTAGATGCAAAAGTTTCTTATATTTCAATTGCCATTAATGATTGCAATAAATGCAATTGTGCTAGAATAATGAGAAATTACGATTTATTTACATAAAACAAATAACACAATTGACAGAAATCCGTGGGAAACATCAGTTTCTTGGTATTTTACCCAGGATTGATTTTAGAATAACAACATTTAATGATCTATTGTTTTATTTAGCTGCCCTCGCTTGTTTCATGATATGATTAGTTATTTACTGCTTCATTATGCACTGATAATATACAGCCCTATCCATCTTAATAGTCCCTGAGTAGATCCTGGCTTGCTGCACAGACTAACTGTAACTACTAATATTTATTAATATAACCCAGTTTTAAGACTTATTCAGCTTACAAACTTTAGGATACATTAAAAAATCATTTAATAAACTATACTATTAAAAGAACTACACTAATATAAATCCTTTCAGATTATAGTGCTTGGAAAACAAATACTAAGCGATTCGAATAAGGGAAATTAAATATCATGTGAGCCAGACAATCTTTAATATCTGTTTAATACTAATCAAATAATATCACCAAATGCTCGGGCAGGAATCCTACATCTACCTGGCATTAGTGACTGAAACTTACAAACAAAGTGGTAGGAATGAGCATTTAATGAGTATTTACCTGGTAAATAATGATGATAATAAGAAGTGCAAGTAGCAAGAACAACATCTGCATTACATTTATTTAAGAATGATCAAAAAATATAGAAAACATATGATATACAGTAGGAATGTGTGTCTACCAAATAAATATACAGCAGGAATGTGCATCTACTGAATATATATTTACTCAAATGAAATCGCTGACTACGAGTGGCAGGAACACATCTGTTTCACACTCATTTCTGGACAATAAACTTTACATATACAAAACAGCCTAAATAACTACATTAGTTCAAGAAAATTTAATATATGTAAATATCCTTTCACATGCCTATCTATCCTAAACCTATGAGGGTGTTTTGCTTAAAACTAAACTTTTATAACTATGAAAAATAATGTTAATTAATTTATTGAAATCTATCTAAGCAGTCGTTTACACTATCCAAAGCTCATTAATCCGCATTGTTTACATTAATGGTTATTCTAATTCTTAATACATTCAAGGCATTATCGTCATTAATAATAGTTCATGTTCTGAATTTAGGTACCTGTAGACTTTTTGTATCACAGTATGTATAACATAGCTATGATTACAGGTATTCTGCAAAACTTCTGAGATTGTTCTTGCTGATTGACACAGTTTTCATTAATATGCAATTCTATTTTTTTTCTATGGGTAGCATCTGATGGTGTTTCTAGCACTGAATGATGACTGGTATCTTTTCCAAAGCTATAGACATTTTTGAAATTAGGCAGCATGCAGTTCGCATATAATTTGGAAAACAACGATCAATGTTTAATGGTTGTTCAATACATTAAAGCAAGTTATCTACTCCATGATGGAACTAAACTCACACTCTGCCTGTTTGGCCAGAGTGGAGCAGATGGCGGACTTCTCTATCATTATATTTTAACACTGCTGACAGTCAAGGAAAGAAGAATGAATGAAGAATAAAAGCATAAGCATTATAATTCGATCTTCTGAGAGATCCCTATTTATAGATCACTGAGCTATCTTATTAGTTTTCATTGTGATTCGATTTCAAGAGTCATCCATTACAAAAATTATTTTTGAAAAGGGATTATACAAAATAAAAGACAATATTTTTCAATAAACAATATACGATATTTATTTCTTAATTAGCTGATCTGTTTATTTAGAATTTAATTATTTGTATAAAAATAATGTCATTTCCACCCATGTAATTAGAAAATACACAAAGCCTAAACTCTCCCTACCGTAGCACGCAAGAAGGTTTGTGCATAAAATACCTATCCAGTACCTGCTCATCCAATATCCCCGGATTAGTTTCTAGTTTTTGGCTTTCATCAGTGAGAAGCCTTGTATCTGGAAGCAGTCCTCCAGCAACCGCCTTTTATCTTATTAGCTAACTCTGGCTTGCACTGAATGGTGCTACTGTATGGAGAGTTTAGCCTCTGTGTAAACAGCTTGTGTAAGCATAAAGAATGGTAATCATATAATGTTTAGTGAGTTAAATTATAAAATACCTTTACAATTGGTAATTCTTCATAGCGTAAGCTTGTTTTAGAGGTCCTTACCTTCGAATTTTTCAGACGCTTATTCCTAAGGTTACAGCCTTAGTAAATATTACTCAAAATATTTTGTTTTAAATTATTTAAATCAATTTAGATTTAATGAGCCTAATATATTTTGTCCATGCATATACTTATATATATATATTCCGTCAAAGAAAATGTTGAAAAATCTTTAATTTAAAAATTCCTAACGAATTTTTTAAATTATATATCACTTCAATGTATATATATTGGTCAGTGATGGTAAATTTGTTATTACTTTTACTGAATATTACTGTCAATTTCAATGTATACATTGTAATAGCTAAAGTGAGCAAGAAGAATATTTAATAGAAATGTTTAAATTAATGAAAGATTATCTCACATAGTATAATTATTCACTTGAACTGAATATTTGAATCTAGATTTTAAACCCATAAAAATCAGATTAGAGAATAACACACTTGTTGCCATGGATAGAATTTTGCTTACTAAAATTTAAATTATTTTTATACTTTTTTAAATGTAGTTTTTGCCATAAACAGATTGCTATTAAAAGGTTCATTTTTTAGGGATTTGTATTTTTGATCTTATAACTTTATATCATTTGTTATAAATTGTTTAACATGCTTATTATCTATTATTATTAAATTTGTATTTATGCTAGCATTTAATTTCTCATCTTAAATTAGTTTCAGTATAAAATATGAAACAAGAACTATTTCTATTCATATTATATTGTTTTGGATGCTTATATATATTCATGTTTTTATTACAATTTTTAGTTTCAATAATAATTTATTATTTCTAATGTATACAGTGATGTGTAGCCATACAAATTGAGGTTTACATTGTTGTTCTTACTATCTTGTTATTTCCATTTGGGTTCTGATGAGTCTATGTTGTGTGCAATATGGTGTGAACATTAGATCTTTCACATATTTGTTATCTGATTGTTAGTTTGGTATATTGTATAATGTCCAAGTATCCTCAAATGTTTTTGACGATGCCAGGAGTTGGTCTCTCTTCTGGATTTTAATCATTGTTTTGGAAAAAACCTGTTTTATAGTAGGTTGTGGGTGTTCCATGATTAGTTTACAATGTGTAACCCATATGGATGAGTTCAGAAATATTGAGAGACGTATTATTGAATAGGTTTTAGTGTTAATACTATCCTTCAGAGATGAGATCAGTTGGAAATCTATCTTGGCGTTGGAGAGTTTCTCGGATCTCTCTGAATCCCGTACATTGTGAGAAGAGGTGTTCCGATGTCTCATCGCCGTTCATGCAAATGCTGCAAGTAGGGTCTATGTTGTGACCTCGTTTGTAAAAGAGGAAGTGATTAGTAGGTAGACCGTTAACATTGTATTTAATGAGGAAGTCTAGGTATTTGGCCTCTAGACTCCATCTTTTAAAGTTGGATACCAGTTTCTGATTATTGTAATAAAATGTGTTGATTATAGGATGTAAGATTGGATGGAGGATTGTGTATGCTTGCCATAATGATATTTTAGAATTGAATGTGGAGTCGGTTATTGGGCAGTGCTGTTTGATAAGACTTGTGTTTCTAGTGATCCATGTTTGTCTGTCTGATGGGGGTCGGTCAGTAGGTGTTACCTTTTGAAGCAAAGCTTTTTGGAGAATTGTGTTAAAACCATATGATGCTACCAAGTTGTGTATGACGTTATGGGTTTTTTGGTAAATCAATGCTTGAATGGAGTGGAGAGCAAGACCATTTAGCTTTCTTGGTCGCTGAATTCCTTTGAGGGTGATCGCGACTGTTTTACCTCTCCATGAAAGCCTTGAGCACAAGCTATTTATTTTATTTATGAAGCTTTTGTTGCATTTGATAAATGGAAGGAAGTATGATATTTTTGGCATCACATTCATGTTAATTAGTGCTACCTTGCCAGGGAGGGAAAGGTAGACTTGTGACAAGGAAGTGATGAATTTGTTTGTTGTTTCCAGGATGTTATCCTGAATCTCTTTGGTCATTGCTGTGGTAGATTTGAAGATGGAAAACCCAAGACATCTCTGTGGCATGGCAGAGAAAAGGGTGTTGATTTTCCTTCCTGAAATAATTTGCCAGGAGGAAGATTTGCTGGGGTTGAATTGCAGCCTGTATTTCTCAGTATAGCGGCTTAATATTGTTTGTAGCAAAGGAATATGTTTTTTTGATGGTAGGATGATCATTACATCGTCCATGTAGGCAAACATGTTAAATTCTCTGTTTAAATTGGATATAAGAGACCTGGTAGATTTTTTTCTAAATCCATAAGGAGAGGATTTATATATGCGATGAAGCATAGGGCACTGAGGGGGGAACCCTGAGGGAGAGCTTGGGTTGGTTTAAATCCAGAGGTGATGTTACCATCCATAGTGATAAAGATTTTCCTGTTGTATAGTAAATTGCTTATGATCTGGACAGCAGCTGCAGGAACATCATACTCGGCCAAAATATTTAAGAGTATGTCTATATGTATTGAGTCGAAGGCTGCAGCAATGTCCAGTTGAATAGCTATCGGCCCTGACTTCCGGTGGATTCTGACAATCAATGATGGAGATTATGTTGCCCATTGCATGTGCAGTAGAGGATCCCTTCTTGGCGTATTGATTGTTAGATATGTGCTGTAAGACATTTGGTTGGATGAGGTCTTTGATCACGGACTCTACAATTTTAATTATAATTGTGTGTCATGGAAATAGGTCTGATGTTTGAGAGATCCATAACCTGATTTTTTTTTTTTATAAATAGAACCAGCGCCACTGGGTGAAGATTAGGTATCACTCTATTACCAGTTGCTAGGTAATCCACCATCTTTTTCATTATGGAAACTGCAAATTGATTGAGGTGTATGATTAGGATTTTGGGAATCCCATGTAATCCAGGATGTACACCATCTGGAAGGGAAGATATTTTCTGTTGAAGTAGGTTTTCTGTGATCCCATGTGGCACCTGTGGATCAACTTCAGACCAGGATTGTGTGCCATTGAAGATTGCGGTTTGCATTCTTTGCTGGAAGTGTTCTTTTATTGTGTTCATCATGGGTGTTCCCAGCAAGGTTTTCCCATTTGCAATGATGGAGGTGGGAGTGGTTTTGTTATTTTTCCCTCCAAGTGCCCATCTCAAGTAGCCTTTTGTCCAGTGGTGTTGTTGAGATAAATAGCTTTTGGCTCTCCTAATGGATAGGTATTCCGCCAGGGATTTTTGTCTTGATCGGTATAGGTTTTTAAGACTATATATATCTTGTATTTTAATAGGTTGACTTTGGAGCATCTGAAGCTGATTCTCTATTTGCAGAAGATCTCGGAAGAGGCCACTAGGCTTCTTCAGCTGGTCTTCTCTATTTGCAGAAGATCTCGGAAGAGGCCACTAGGCTTCTTCAGCTGGTCTTGAAAGGATGTTGATTGTGTGAAAATATATATAAGATTCGAACACTATGGCCTCTGTCATGTTTGATTTTGTTACCATCCGCATGGTTTTGTGAAAAGCCTCTGGAGTTGGGAGGCTAGCCATGGTTTCAAGAGTAACTACAAGGGCCATATGGTCTGAAAACGAAACCGGTAAAAGTTTTGCATTTAGATGAAAGTGTAAATCTGGCGAATAATATAATAGATCTATTAGGGTTTGGTAGGATTTGGTGTAAAAGGAGTAGGATCCGGGAGGAAGGAATTCTTCCCCACACATCAAGTTTCTGTTTATCAGTAGAAGAAATTTTTAAGTTAAAGCGACCATATGTGGTGTTAAAATCTCCCAATATAAGTAAAGAGCCTGATTTGTTGCTAAGGATAGCATTTAAAGTCTGAGTGATTTTGTGATAGATAGTAGGATTGTTTGAAGTGTATATATAAGCTAGATTTATGCTGTAGCCCCAATAGTCTATTTCTAATAAGATTAAGTTGTTATCTAAATAGAGTATGCAAAATTTGTTTGGAGGAAATTTTTTGTTAATTAATACTTCAACCTCTCCAGCTGCTGAATGTCCAACTGAAAATTTAGTGAAGCCCATGGTGGCAATTATTGTTTCTATTTTATTGTCAGTGTTATTATGGAATTTGGTTTTCCCCATTAGAAGGATGTGGGGAGGGTTAATACTTATCCAATTTCTAATTGCGTGAGCACGGGCCAACGAGTTGAGGCCACAAACATTAATCCCTATAATTTTATAGTTCATAATATAGTGTCCCCGCCCCCTCAGCCGGCCCATGGTCTCGGGGAGAATTTGGTATTAAATGACTATAATTGTTTTCTTGATCTGATGCTTCTTCCAATGAGAGTTGAAGTTGATTTGATTCCATGAGTACTGGAAGGTCCTCATTTTCCATAGAATCTGGTAATTCCAAATAGGGATCATCTTCCATTGGTGCTGAATCAGTATCAGAGTGCTCAGAGGTTTTCCTTTTCTTTCTTTCCCATGACACTCTGTGTTTATTTTGTGATTCTTGTGAATCTTGTTTTAATGTGGGTAGTTGTGGTATAAACCCAGAATTCATATCATCATCTGAGCTTGATTTATCCGGAACATCTGGTTTTTGTTTATTAATATTTGGTATAGTTTGTCGTGTTGACTCTACTTCTTGTGAAAGATCCTGATTCCAATGTCCAGACAAACCATCCTGTTCCCCCAGGTTTGGAGTTTTGGTGTGTGATGTGTTCGAGTTTTATCCTTGGTTTATTGGTTTTGCTACTTTCTTTTTGAGGATGTGGAGTTATTGTATTTTGTTTACTTTGTGACTTTCTAGGTGATTGGGTGTTATTTTTGTCTATTTTGATTCTGGTGTCTGTTTCTTCTATTGGAAGTGACTTCAAGTCTGCAGGATTGCATAGCATTGATTCATAGCCTTTTTTTTCCAATGTTGTACTGTTTATTGGTTGAATATTATCTGTGTATTGGTTTAAAATGAGATGAGATGTTCTTGATGTAGTTGTTTGTTTATCATTTCTATTTTTGGTTGTATTGTTGTGGGATTCCATCTCAGTTTGTTGGGAAAGGTTATCATCTTGATCTTCATCTCTAGATATTATGTGGTCTGATATTATATTTGTGGGAGTTATTTCTATAGATTCAGTGTTATCATTTCTATTTTTGGTTGTATTGTTGTGGGATTCCATCTCAGTTTGTTGGGAAAGGTTATCATCTTGATCTTCATCTCTAGATATTATGTGGTCTGGTGTTATATTTGTGGGAGTTATTTCTATAGATTCAGTGTAGTTTGATGTTGCAGACCTGTGTTTATCAGTGTGGTTTTCAATATTATTGTCTGTTTTAGGTGATTGTTTGGTGTCTATAGTCGTTGTTGTTTCTATATTCATTCTACTGCAGTGGTGGAACTTGCCTTTTTTTTGATTGCAGATAGTGCAGATACGTGCCAAACAGTCTTTTATAAAGTGTGTCCTTTGTAAACAGTGAAAGCACTGAGGCTGCACCCCCCTGAATGTTAGCATTGGTGAACCTCTTGCGTTAACTGCAGTAGGGATGTCAGTGGGAGAAACGTTTTTTTTTTTTCATGGCTAGTGAGAAGATTGCTGTGTTTGGTATTATGTTTCCGCCCAAGATGGGGTCTGGGAGGAATTTAAATTTTGAAACAGTGCCGTAGGGATTGAGGATATTTTGGAGCTCTTGTTCAGTAAATCTCGTTAGGCAGTTTTTGATTTTTCCTTGTAGTAACATAGGTCTGTTCATTTCTACAGTGCAAAGTATTTTATTTCCCAGTATTTTAATATTGTTTTTAAATTGGAGCCTGTCTGCCCAGGTCTTAAATCCTATTGCCACATATCTGTCATTAGGGTGAGAGTATTTGATAAATTCCCAACTCTGAATCATGTTGTTTAATTACGGAATATAAATGCTCCATGGGGAATTTGTATAATGATAAGCATTCATTACTACTAGGATTAGAGTTTTGTCATTGTAATAATTTTGGAAAGATTTGTAGAGCATGTTTGGAATAGTTTTGTTGAAATTATCGTTTATGTTTTTATGTATTTTGTCGGTAATATTATTATAATCTAATATCGTAATTGATTGGAGATGTTGATTATCTTCTGTTGTGATTTCTTTTTCATATTCCGAGCCTATAAGCATTTCATTAATATTGCCGGCCGAGTTAGTCTCCGCGGTTTTAAAGTCTTTGTTGATACTTAAAGCGTTAGCGTAGGATATAGATTTTTTTTGGAAGGGTTTGTGAGTCTGTTTTGAAATGTTCGAACGATGTAGATATTAAAGGTTCATCTAGTTTGAAATTTTCATTTGTTTGTGAATGTGTTTTGTTGATTTTTTTTTATCTATTATTTCATTTTTTTCACCCGAAATACTGTTGACAGTCTCTGGTGTTACAGCAGCGAATTTGGTGACCTCTGGTGATTTAAAAGATTTTTTTTCACTTTCTTCGGATAGATTTTGCTGATATTTTTTTTTTGTTCCAAATTATTTTGAGAGTGTTTCGCGGTTGTGGATGAATTATGTTTATTTATGTCTCCTAAAGAAGTTTGAGAAATACGGTGAGTGTTGTTACTGTTTTCGTATGTATTATTAATATTGGCTGTTATTTCGCCTGATGCGAGACCAACGCTATTGCTTATAACTGACGAAGTTTGTATAATTTCTTGCATTTTAATGTTGTTAGTAATTATTTGGTGCTTACTATTGCTAATGGGAAGGTTTTTGATCTCAGATGGAGCCTGAGATTTGTTATTATAGCTAGGAGGATTTCGGCCATCGTTTCCGTTGAACGACTGAGTGTCACATTTTAAGTTTGAATTGCTACGAATATTATCTATATCATTGTCACATTCCATTTTTAAATATATAAAACTTCTCTTACCTTGTATTTAGGGGTTTGGAATGGGGTTTGACATCCCCTTTCCTGCTGATTTCAATTTTTTTAGGAGAGCTATTGTTCACGTTGCTTGCTGTTTAAAAACCGGAAGCAGTCGTACATTTTTTTATTATAAATCCAATAATAATACATACATTTTATTTCTTATTTTGTTTTTTTTTGTCTCCAACTGGTTGATAGATCGCATACTATAAGAATACTACATTGTATATATAAACAAAATTGCATGCGAGAAAACTATTGTATAACAAATATATTATAAATCTTTGTATATTTTACATTTTTAAAAAAATGTTCAAGAAAATATATTATTTTATAAAAATAAGTGGCAATTTTTGCTGAACTATAGTGACTGTTAGACCTTATTTCTATTAAAATTTTGTATCATTTATTTGTGAGTTCGATTATTTTATTTTCTGAAATCATTTAAGGTAATGAATGGTAACACCTTGTACATTTAGTTTAAATAAAAATTTGTCCTCTAAATTAAGCTGTTTTGTTGATTTATTATAATTAACTGTAAAATTAGACAAATAAATTCAATAAATAATAAATATATTTATTTTATATTTATAAACTTTTAGTTTTATATTGGTAAAATCAATCTATTTCTAACCAACTTTAGCATAATTTAACATTAATATTCTCCCCTAATTGACATATCACTTGAAACCAGAGGAAAAAAAAATACATATATTTTGCATCATCTCACAAAAGTTGTTTAAGTAAAGTAAGATTTTCTGTTCATTATTAGTAATAATAAAGAAATGGTGGAGAAGAATATTGGAAAAATAAGAATGCTTTCGAATGGCTGGCTCTTCTTCCATAGGCATCTATACAAGAATCCCATGGTTTTCAATAATTTCTTATATAACAAGATTGAAAAAACCAGCAAAAGAATTGGTAAAACAATGTTATAAATTTCTTTATCATAATAATTGTACAGTTTAAACCTGCTAAAGTGAAATGTAATTTCAACCCTTTTAAACAGGAAAATATTAAAGATTTTATAACATTCTTTCAGAATTTAGCAATACATTAGTTTCAGATTGGGTTGAATTTGATAGAAAAAGTTTTCTTGCTAAATAGTCAAAACTTTCAAAATAAATTAAACATCTCATAACATTTTTTAAACACAAATAAATCATTAATTTGCTTTAAAAAATGTTTTTTAATTAGATAAATGAATATTATAATAATCATAGCAAACACAAAATTCTACAGAATGATATTTCAAAGCTAATTAAAATACTTTCATCTATTTTACTTACTATACCATATTTATTAGTGATCTTCCAAATAAAGAAAATAGGAAACTCATTTATATAAATAATGTTGCCTGGATTTCACAAAAAGGTATTTTCCCAAAATGTAAAAGTTCTCTAATAGGGATATGACAACTTTGGAAGTTTACAAAGATTGGCACTTTATCTATCAACATAGTTTATGTTCAACCCTCCACCATTAACACCAGACAAATATCTTGAGTAAATCAAAATATTAATTTTGTGTAAACAAAAGGTTGAACTTGATATTATTCCCTGTCATTTGTAAGTGGCCTTAGACCTGAGCCTTATTTATTTAACTTACTAAGCCCAAAGGTTAAATCATTTTTACAGACAAACTGTATATCATTTTGCAGTCTTGTAATACAAATATTAAGAAAACTTTTCCTACTGCTTCTATATTTTGCTTGCTTGTCTTGTGTTTCTCATTATAAAAAAAAAATGCTTATTCTAAATTTTTGGATTAACAACTAAATAGTATGAAAAATATTACCAGCATCCTTTGTAAGTATTATCTGCCCTATCACATTTTCTCTAATAAATACCAGAAAAGAAATTGCTTCATAAAAAAGGCAGAGTAATTTAAAATTATTAGTATTATAGTATTATTTTAATACAATTAAATATTTATAAACGAAATCAAAATGAAATTTTTAAAAAGTACTAATAATATTATGGTAAAGTATTTTACGAAAGACAATTATGTAAAATAATCTTATCGTAAATTCAAAATACAGTTTATCACTAAATATTGTCTCAAATCGATGTCTGCTTTTTCTTTTTTCTGGAATTTCTGGTAGGAAACTTTCAAACCTCGGAACAGATATTGTATTAGACATAGCATTGTTCAAAACCATTAACACTTCTTTGTGGGGGGGGGGGGGCGTTGATAAAATCAGCTGCATTTGATTTTTCCAACCATTATTGTTCAATAGTCTATCTAAGACAGTCTTCAATCATTGTCCTTATTTGTTTTCTAATTGGAATTTAATAGCTCCATTTTCTGTAGTTGTAGATAAGTATTATTCTTTGACTATTATAGTTATTATCATTTAATTAAATGTAAAATGCTAGAATACATTGACTTAATAAAACCAGAAGGGAACCCATCTCCAAAATGGAATATTCTTTTTGTAAAGGTTTATAAAGAGCTGCCCTTCAAAAATCCAATAATATCTACTAGAAAAAACTTTCATATTTTTTGTGAAAATCAAAATTATATTATTAATTTATTTATTTTTATTTATTGAAAAAAATTTATGGTAAAGTGTAAAGCATTTGAGAGAGCAAATTTGGCTTAATATTTTCACAAAACTTTTCATCTTAAAATATTTTGAAATATTGAATATTTCATTTTTAAACTATCACTTATGATAACTTATTAAAAAAGTAATAATACTTGAAGTCATTAACGAAGAAGTTATAGTTACATAAAACGTTTGTTGTTGAAATTATTTTTAACTATAATTTATTTAATATAATGTTTAAATTATAATTATAAATATGCGACTTTTTTTTTTTTCGCATTAAATAGTGAAGCTATAATTTTACACTATAATGTTTAAAGTGAATAGACCCATTTTAAAGAGAAAAAATAAAAGTACCATTTGTGTATTATAAAAGTTTAAAATCTTTATTTTTGTAGGTAATACACAGTTTCAGGTCGGATTAATAGGCTCAAATCCAGATGACGATAATTCAACAAATCTTTCAGGAACACCTCCTTCCACAAATTCAAGTTCCCCTATACCTAGTCCAGGATTAACTAACCATTCCAAGGAAAGGCTAGAAGATGAAAAGAAAAGGCATAGGTCAGCAGAAGACAGCTCGCCCCCTGTAAAACCTGTTGTTGTAAGGCCTCCAGGTGTTACAATATCAAACTTAACGTCTGTGTCTTTGAGTAATAAAACACCATCAAGTATACCCTCCAAAAACAAGTACGTATTTGGATTTAATGTTGAAACATTTTTTAACTTGTTGCTAAAATTATTTTATAAGGTATATTTATGATAAGCAAAAAGTTATACTTTATTGACATGAGATATTAGTAAAACAATAGTCACTGATTTTATTCTTTTGAAAATTTTTAAAAATTTAGAATTATACATATATATATATTTATAATTTTCAAGTATTGTGAATTATCAAAACAAAGTAAAATTTAAAACAGGCAAAACTCTCTATACATATGATGTTTAAAATAAAATTTACCGTAAGTGGTTTAGCTTAATGATAGACTTGGGAGCTCGAATTGAGTTTTGCATCATGTCTATTCTCTAGCTTTTGAATCTATCACAATCTAAGTTAAATTACTTAGGGTAAATTTATTTTATGTTTAATAATTTATAGATCATTAATCGAGCTTTTGAAGAAAGATTGCTTTATTAAAATTAACTTCACAATACTAAATATTCTGCTTTGGATTGGCTTTTGGAACATTTAGCAAAAAAATTGGATAGCAAAAAAACTGAATTGGGAAGGTATTGGTGTCTTTGAGAACTCTTGACAAATATATAACAACAATACACATTTAATGTTTTGATCAAATCAAAACTGAATTTTTCACTTGGAAGTTCTAATAAGAAAACTGAAGATTTAGTTTTTTATTTTAATCTGTTTTATGAGATTGTTCTAATTTCATTGATAAATCTGTAATATTGGACAAAGTTGAAGATAAAAAGATAATCAGAATAGAAGAGATGTGATTGAGTCATCATAAACAATGAATATCTTGCATTGTTTAGGGCAATGATAGAGTTGCATATTCTGGAGTTTAAGGACTATTGATCGCGCCTCTACTATGTCATTTCTATTGTAGCTTCGTAAAAACATGCAAACAATAAACCATTAAGTTATTTTTAACAATGAGTATACCATTCTGAAAAATGCAACAAATATAGTCATTAGAAGTAGATTGATTTGCTTAAATGTTATTAAAAATCTATGTGAACATAGAGTTATTATTATTATTTTTCATTTTTTTGAATTACCGATATATATTATAACAGACAAAACTTTCCATACAGTAGCACCTCTCAGTGCAAGCCAGAGTAATCAATGAATGCCAGAAGGCTTGTGCATAAAATCCCTATCTAAAAAAACCCTAAGATCTAGATGCAGTGCTCTCAGATCCAAAGCTCCTCACTGACTAAAGCCACAAGCCAGAAACTAGTATGGAGATATTGGATGAGTAATGGCACTAGATAGGGATTTTATGCACAATCTTTCTGGCATCCATTGATTACTCTAGCTACTAAGTGGCACTACTGTATAGAGAGTTTTGCCTGTTTTAATAACAATTATGAGCAAGTATATGACGTGGTGATCATGTGATGTTTAGTGATATATATTATAGTTGTTCTCTTAAACATAATGTAAATAGATATTAGTAATAATAACAAGTCAGATGTCACATGACTTATATATAGCTTGCACTTACAAATATGTAAAATTAAGAGCGTGCTAATAGCTCTAAACAAGCTTTTTTTTTTTTTTATTTATGATAAATGCTACTACAAGAGAAGGCATTCAAATCATTTTTATCTTGGATTGTCCCCATCCCCAGACTGGTTTCGACCTATGGGTCTCTTCAGTGAGGAGTTGGGACATTAGATTTAAAAAACCAACTCAAGCAAAGCATTTATCTAAAAGTTAATTGTTAGAAGAAGATCTGAAACTTTTAGACATCTACATGTCTTTAAAGTCAGCTCTCCAACTGAAAAAATCATATGGGCCTGAACTTAATTCAGATACTCCATATATTAGTAGGCTTAGTTCTTTAATTTAGCTAAAGCCACAACAGCAAAATAATAATAGTAATAATAACAAATGGGGAACCTTTGGTAACCAAAAATAAGTGTTATTATCAATAAAATTGTTCCAGGAATAAATGATAGAAAAATGCTATGGGTAGCAGAGTTTAGGCTGGTTAGTATCATTAGCAGTGAAAATAGTCAAAATGAAAGAGAACAATCAGTGATATATAGACAAATAAGAAATTGATCAAGACTTTAAAACAGGAAAAAAAAATTAGATAATCTCTAAAGATAATAAAAGTGAAAAGTTGGGTCTTAAGAATGAATTGTAGAAAAAATGAAATGTA
The DNA here is from genome assembly GCA_028023455.1 of Epiperipatus broadwayi. Lineage (NCBI taxonomy): Eukaryota > Metazoa > Onychophora > Udeonychophora > Euonychophora > Peripatidae > Epiperipatus > Epiperipatus broadwayi. The sequence goes on from JAQFVV010000045.1 coordinate 5,556,749, forward strand.
TAAGTTATTGCACTCAAGAGGAAAAATAGTTATAGTAGTTGTATGCGAAGGTTTGTTTTTTTTAATTTTGGATTTTTTTTAAAAAAACCCGTTTTTATTAGTATTTATATACTGTGGACTCTTACTTTATTATTTTTCAAGGAATCAAAGATAATAAACAATAATTACATGAAAACAAAAAAAAACATAACTCTTTTAAAAAGTATATATATGAAAATATTTAATTATTATTCACTGACTACACATAAAGTATAATTTAATTGTCGTTTTATATTTAATTCATATATTGTAACTCAAAATATTATTGTATTTACAAAATAAATAATGTCATGTTTTAAAAATCAAAGTTAATATTAATTATCTATAATAATACTTTTTTTTATTTTCATTTATCTCAAAAAATGGGAAGATTTTTAGTAGAAAATTACAAACAAACAAAAATTCCTTTTTTTTTTAATCTTCTTATAGGAAATATCAAAAGATTAGACAGGGTGGGTGGTGGTTGCCTATTTAAAGTAAAAGAAATAGATGCTGTATCTGAAACTATGAGAATTAATAGGAGTAAAAAGTATGATTGTTGTTGTTATTATTATTTTAATAAAATAGTATGATTGTTGTTATTATTATTTTAATAAAATAAAAATGCCGATTCAAATTTTAAAAAAAATTATATGCCAACAAATCGTAATTTCTCAATGATGGATGCACATTTCTTAAACATTGATTTCTACAGCTCTAAATTTGGAAGGAAAGAAAGGAGATGGGTACTGAAAAATTATATATATATTCGATGCATTGAGAGTTCACCGTAACTGTATCTCAATGCATGTTTACAAAATTATTATTCTTAGACATCTATCAAAAAAGTAGTCCAACTGATCATCCCAGATTTTTTTTTTTTTTCAGGACATTTTTTTTTTTACATAATTCTTCAAGCTCAATTTCTTGCACACACAAATTGTATTTGATAATCTTGGTCACTTATTGAATCAATTCTACCTGTCGTTAGATATTTAGAAATGAATTAAAATATAATGAGATTACCCTAAGTTGTTCATATTATAGATGATGTCAGAAAAGTAAATATAAACTTATCCTCAATAACAATACTAGTTTTACATGCATAATAACTAAGATCAATCTACTTTATTATTAGACCTTGGCAGTGATTCTATTTAAATTATATACCAACCTTTCATTTACTAAAAATTTTTGTGAAATAGACTATATTAAATTAATATTATTATGGCAATTATTTAAAAAACACTTTATAATTTGATTATTTTTGCATATATTTTAGAATAATTAATTTCTCTATTTGACTATTACAATAAATAAGATTTCATTTTTTTCAAGCTAGTTGCAAAATATAAATGTTGGGCTAACTTCATTTATTAGTAGTATAGAAAACAAATTTAGTATTTTAAAATAAATGCTGACAATCCTTTAATAATAATTGTTTATATTTAGCCAGTCAGTGGCAGATGTAATCTAGCTGAAACATTGATATAAATATGAATGAACCTGGATAACTCATGAAAATCTTTGTTGTAATTTAAAAATAATGAACTAATATCTTGGTCGCTGCTACGAAAATGAATCTATATACATGAGATCACTTTGTCAATATGATCTCATGCATGGACTGGAAAATCATTTCAATTTGGCCAGAATTATCTTGATTTAGAGCTTCAAGCACTGCATCTTTTGATAATATTAAGTTACCACTGATCCAAAATCTTTGCCTCCAGCAGTTTTTTTTTTTATTACAATAATAAATTTAACATTCTCATTGTAAACACAAACTCTGATGAAAATTTGAATTAACATTAATTTTACTATCTATACTTTGTATAAATACTTATATACTGTATAAATTTATTTTATTAAAACAATATAATACTTTAACATACAGAATAGTTTATATCAACATAAGATTTGTATGTAGCAGTAATTAAAACAATACTTTGCAATTTTGCCTGCCTGGGTAGTAGAAGTTTTTGATTTGAAAATGTTTATATTGGTAATCGTGTCCTTGTATCATATTTTGTTTTGATAAGAGAAGCAAAATCTATCATGTTATTAATTTTTACTGAAATCTTTCAGATATATCAAAAATCAATTTTAATAGCAAGAAAAAAGTGAGAATTGAAAAATGTTTGTTGTTGTTTAAAATATTTATAATGCATTATTCATTAATTTGTGCTGTACATTATTTTTAGTAGAATTTCTTAAATAATTATTATTTAGATTATCGTAAAGTGCATAATCTTTTATTTTATTAAGAGATCTTTTTAATAAAAGTTTCATATATTTTTGATCATGAACACAATGTAGATGAGTGTGCATGTTTAGTGACTTGACTAATGGCAGATTGAAAGCGAGTCTTACCTTCATATCAGAAATATTTTTTCTTCTGTAGAACCATTATATGATAATGTGAAGTTATTTTAAGAAAAGATTCAGTATCCAAAATATATAGATTATCTTTGAAATGCTAAAAGTCACTACTTTTTAGCTCAATTTACGCAAATATAATAATTTTATACAATACTTGTAGGATGGTGAATGGATTTTTCTGCCATTAAGTGAATTATACTTTTTTTTCATTTGCAGGTGCAAATAGTGAAGTTACTTTATATTAAATTTCTTAAGCAATGCAAAAAATGAATATGTTTTAACCATGTATTTATTTTTCAGAATTTTTTTTGTTTACATTTTTGTTACAAATAAAGTTTTATTTTCTATTTTGCTGTCCAATTTCTGTATTTTTCATTAAAAACATAAATTAGTCTAAAAAATAAAATATTAACTTTACAAATAAAAAAGAAAAACCAGCTAATAAATAGAAGTAAATTATCAAAAATTAAAGGTGCTATTTTAGTCTTAACTATAAAAATGCTTTTGAATGAATAAGTAATGATTCTTACAAAATTTAATACTTTTCATGGATTTTTTTGATAAAGCATAACTCTGAATAATGAAAACTTTTCAAAATTTTTAAAAATTGAAATTATAATATATAAAAAAATTATTTTAATATATACATATAAAAACCATTTTCACAAGGAGTGTTTTTATTATCTTTACTCTCTTACTTCTATGGTGTTTTATTTGAATAATTTGCCCTAAGAAAATACTTAATTTATTTTATAAATAATAAAAAAGTAAACAAAGTATATATTAACTTTTTTTTGTTTTGTTTTAATAATTGAAACAAAAGTCATTTCTTTACTCTTTGATATCAACGGTAAACCTAATTTTCTCTAAAAATTACAGATTCATTCAAATCTAATACCAATGTCATCTGCTTATTTAGAAATGAATATTTAATTTTTTTTATAAAAAAAATAAATAATAAAAAAGATAAATATATTATATATAAACTTATTTGTTGTTTTCACAATTAAAACAAAAGGCAAAGTAACACACAAGTACATTGATGTCCTTTCACTTCTGTGCAGTATAAGTGCACCTTGTCTTTTTAATTTTCATCGACTCCAAACACATACCTTTGTTTGGATTTTTAAGTTACTGTAACTTCTGACATTTAGGTATTTTAATTAATTAGAACTAATAATTCATAAAAATTCATTTTTTAAATAAAATTTCTACCGCTTTCCATTGAAAACAAATTCTAACTGTTAATAGCAGGCACTTTAGACAACAGCACCACAGACAGTTGAAAACAATATTATACAAAGAATTACACTAATTTTATTAACACAGTTTATCTTATTAATTATTTATATTTCATTAATTATTTTAATAACAAGAAATTATAAAAAATAATATTAGCAAAGTCGTTTCCATAATTTTTGTGTAATCTGATTTTTTTTTATTGTAAAAACATATATATACCTATATTAAAACAATTTTTTTTGTTGTTGTTGAATGGTCATACAATTATACAGCATTACCATATGTAGCTGTAAATCCTATATTTTTAAATCGTATTCCTAATAATATTTAAAATAATATGTTAATAGCAAAAAATATTTTTCTGTAAAACAATATTTTACTTGTATATGTATGTTGGTAAGATTAATTTATTATTCTAGATTAATGAAGTAAACATTTTTCTGTTAATAAATGAAATGTTAGCTCCCTCTCGTCCTTTTATTTTAAATGGTGAAATAAAAAAGTAAAATTACCTTGTTATACTGAATTTGTTGCTAATAAAAGATATTTATTATTATTCAATTCTGAATTGTTGATTTATTAGAATATTTATGGCATTTCACATATGTTCATATTAAATGTTGTAAATTTTCTACATGATTTAGTGCAGTGGTAGAGTATCATATTCTGGAGTTTCAAATCCTTGAATTGATTGTAATTCTTCCACTTCCGGCACTTGAATTTTTTATGAACTCCCACAGAATGATTTTTTTTAATATGGCAAATCAAAAAGATTTTTAAAAATATGCTATAAATAATCAAATTTTAAAAGAAAATAAAAAACTTTTACGATGTAAAAGTATAAATCATTAAATTAGTGTAAAAATATTAAATGTGATATATAATACATTGTATGATTTGAAAAAAATCTCCTGCAATACATGTGAATATTGTAAACAGGTTATAAGTGTTGCTTGGCATTATTCTAGCGATCACTTATGAAGTACATATTTCTAAAAAGTGAATGCACATTTAATTTAAAGTTGGCACTATTACAATGAAATGCCATAATTATGAAATACTACTCTACTTTCAGTTTTTTATGTTGGGATTTAGTAAGGACAAGCATACCTAATATGTTCTGAATTAATAATACGCTGATGCGTTGCGGTGAAACTTTTCTATATAACAATTTATGTAGGCTTAGTGCTTTCATAGTTTTGTTACTCCATAATCATAGCCTCTTTAGATTATCAACGTCATTATATGTAAAAAATATAAATCTGTCTTATGTTTGTCTTGGTGTTTATTGTTTGTAGAAAAACTACCTTTCTCTTTTGCATGAAAAATTTTTAAGCATTGGATAAAACTCAAATTGGATTCACATACTTAAGAAATAAATTTTCCCTGTTGAGTGTTTAGGATTAAAGAAGTTATTTTTGTAAACTTTCAGATCAAAGAATCAAGAAAATCATGTAGCCAAATTTCAGAAGTATCTGCACAAATATTCTAGGAGAACAGAAAGCAAAAAGTATATCATTAAACTTTTTTTCTTTGACTGTCATTTGGACTTTTTCTGGGAAATCATAATGTCTTTAAAAACGAACATGTTAAATACTTTTGTCAGTACATTACTAATTCTAACACAGAAGAGAGTCCTATGAAGGCCAATGCAATCTCATTATGCTGACTTATTATATCAGACTTTTAAGAAAGATGTTTCTGAGCGAAATATAACTAACTACAAGCTTATCCTTACAATCAAATTTTAAAAATTATTTCCAGAAATTATAGAATTATGCACTATTTAATAGAGTAGACAATTCTGAATTTAAATTCCTAATAAACTTTCTTATATCCTTATTATATATATAAAATGATAAAAAATCAAGTCAGATGTCCCATGACCTAATTTTAATAAAGCTCGTATTTACAAATGTTATATATAGAGTTCTCAAAACAAACTCTTAACAAGCTTTGAGTTTGTTTTGCGAACTCTATATATAACATTTGTAAATACGAGCTTTATTAAAATTAGGTCATGTGACATCTGACTTGATTTCTTATCATTTTATTTTTTATTATTAAGGCTTTGGCAATTTTATATTGCTAAAGCTATTAATATATGATGTATCTGAACTTAGTTCAGTCCCATATGGCTATTTGAATTAGATAGCTGGATTTCTAGACATATGGATGTCTGCAAGTTGCAGATTTTCTTCTCAATAGTTATACATTAAATAAAGTCCTGGGCTTGTCCTAGTATTTTTAATCTAATGAATATCCTGGCACCTCACTTACGACGGTAGATACAGAAACCGGTCTGGGGTTGAGAATATTCTCAAAGCTTGTTAAGAGTTTGTTTTGCAAACTCTATATATAACATTTGTAAATACGAGCTTTATTAAAATTAGGTCAATTAGGTCATGTGACATCTGGCTTGATTTTTTTTACCATTTTATTTTTTGCTATTAAGGCTTTGACAATTTTATATTGCTAAAGCTATTAATATATGGTATATCTGAACTTAGTTCAGTCCCATATGGCTATTTGAGTTAGATAGCTGGATTTTTAGACATATGGATGTCTGAAAGTTTCAGATTTTCATCTCGATAGTTATACATTAGATAAAGTGCTGGGCTTGTCCTAGTATTTTTCATCTAATGAATATCCTGGCACCTCACTGACCCCAGAAGCAGAAACTGATCTGCGGTTGAGAATATTCTCAAAGCTTGTTAAGAATTTATTTTGCGAACTTTATATATAACATTATATATATTTATGTAATTTCAATTTTGGATTATATAAGCAACTACACACAAACATGTATTTATAAATTTGCTTCAAGGTGTATACTTACTTTGTTTTTGCTTTTTTTTATCATTTAAAAAATAATTATTTCTGTATCTATTTACGTTATAAATTCATTGACATATATGTATAGATTATTGTAATTTATAATTGCATTAATTTTATTATAAAATGATGATTTCTGTCCATTTCATTACATTTTTTTTGTAGTAAGTATCAATTTAAAGTTTATTTAGTATTTTGTATATCATATTTTTTTTATAATTATATTATGAAGTATTATTTTATTTAGTCACTCAAATAATTCAGCGGGTAACCACACAGTCGCCTCACCTCCTCCTGGTCCAGCATATGCTGTAGCAGCTGGCGCACAGCAGAACAATGCAGGTGAGTAATTTTATCAGGCATTGTTTAACTTGTTATCATTTCATGGTCGTTGTTTTTTTCATTTGTTAAAACATAAAATAGATAATTATTTACGCTAATTTTAATAAAAAAAACTTATTATTCATATTGTGTAAGCTTTTTTTGCAAGTTTTATTTGGTGTATATGTGTGTGTGTGTGTTATAAGTTTTCTATCCAAAGTAGTCAATAAGATATGGCCAAGGGATAAAACTTGATCATTATCAACACCGTTCATCCAATTGCCTCATATTTAAAGCTATAGCATATATTTTGTTTGATTATACATTATATATATATATAAGTGTGATATTAAATATTCCAGCACCATTATAATATACAGTTACTTGTAAATGAAGGTGATTACATTTAGAAAGTTAAGAATAAGATTTGTGAGGTCTATACAAACCAATCTATGAAATGCAAATATATTTACATATATCCATGATGTTAGATTGACTGAAAAGCTAGTGGTTGATAAAATTTGGCTTACATAGTGTGGTATCAGTGATTATTTTATTAGTGCATATGCTCTGACATTAAGTTTAGAGAATTCTGAAAAAGAAAGCTTTTATTCCTTGCTGGATAACATTATTATTGCAGTACTAATAATAGATTGATTTTTTTTCCCTTCTTGGACATTTTAATGCTTGTGCTGGGACAGAAAGTTGACTTAGGACAAAAGTTGCAGGATATAATGCTATTTGTACTGTATATTCAAATGATCTGCTGTTATTGAATTTTTATGCAACACCTAGATTGACTTTTTCAAACATTGTGTTTAGACAGAAAAATTGCAATAAAGAAACATAAATGCATCCATGCTCAAAATGTGGCATTTATTAGATTACAATACAAGAGTAGTTCATATTACACAAATACTTACAAGCACATTGTGGGTGAATTAGATTAGTATGCTTCAAAAATAAAATGGTAGTTGCATTAAAAAATAATTCAGATTTTAAGTATACAAAAAAATTCATGTTTGTTTCTTAGAAGTATTTATTATGTATATTAAATTTCAACAACTAATTGTACACTAAAATTACTAATTTGAACCTTAAGATTAAAATTATCGAGGCATAAAATTCTCATAAGGAGCGTATTATGGATACACGTAAATAAATTTTTGGATTGGCTTTAAACAATTATGATTTGTTTTTTGATAATGATCTTATTAGTTATTTATTTGAAAAGACCACATTTTTTGCTTAGCAGAATAATGAATTAAATGTGATTTATAATAAATGTAGAGATTTAAAGAAGGAAATTCAATGACTGTTAGAATGTTTAAAAATAATTAGAGAATTAAACTGCAATCGAGATTCAGACATTTATCGATCATGGTCTCTAGATTTTTTTTATGCATTGATATGGACTTCAGAAACAATATTACTAGCAATGGCACTGTCTTATATGATGACAATGATATTTTGACAGGTAGAAGGGGTATTTTTGATCATATTTTGAATAATGATATACAAATTGAGAATATATATATTCTTCTCATTTTTTCTCATTTAGATTTGGGCAAAAATATCCAGCTTGGTGAAATCAAAATCGCTCTTTGTGAATCTCAAAAATAGAAAGGCTGCAGATGCTGATGAAATATTTGAAGAAACTTTAAAATAGAGTAATGAAATGTTAGCTTCAAAAATTATGAAATTTGTAAGAAATATATGGACTTATGAAGTTGAACTGACTGATTCTTAAAGATACTTTCATTGTCCGATTTTTTAAAAATAAAGGGAATCATCATCATTATTATCAACCATTATCAATCCACTGCAGGATGAAGGTCTCTCCAAGTTTAATCCATCTTCTCCGATCTTTAGCTTCTCTTCTCCACATCACCCCAGCACACTTTCTTATTTCATCCATCCATCTCACATGTGGTCTCTTTCTGGGTCTTTTACAATCTCTTGGAATCCAGTTTAAAATTTCAATTGTCCACCTATTATCATCTCTTCTAGCAATATGTCCAGCCCAACTCCACTTCAATCTTTTAATTTTTTCAATGATGTCAGTAACACCTGTTTGTTCTCTTACCCATACATTGCGTTTTCGATCTCTTCTTGTTACTCCCAACATACACCTCTCCATACTTCTTTGAGTGGTCTGAAGTCTCTGTATTGCTCTTCTATTAAGTGTCCAAGTCTCAGATCCATAAGTAAGAACTGGCAAAACACATTTATTAAAAACCTTCCTTTTCAAACACATAGGCATATTTCCTTTTAGTATCAAGTTATTTCTACCAAAAGCACTCCAACCAAGTTTAATTCTATGATTAATTTCTCCATTATTTTCATTTATTAATAATCTGAAAGTATTTGTAACTTAACTTCTTTAATTCATCATAACAATCTTTATTTTCTATTTTGACAAACCCATTAAACATTACTTTAGTCTTTTAACATTTACTTTGCCTACTTTCACTATAACCCCAACATTTCCACCTGAAGCATATTCAAAAACAACTACACATCTGGAAACTAAATGACTTAAATAATCTCCATTTACTTCTCTTTAGTTTCCCATTTTAATCCACAAAATACTTTTGAGCACGCTGTAAAAGTTTTGGAGATATGGACCTTGTCTTACACCTTTCTCAATTACTTTCCTATTATTATGAATCTAATTTTTTATAAATATTCTTTAAAATATGACAATATCCTGGATCTATACCTTGATGATCCAATGCTTTAATCACTGAAGAAATGTTTATAGAATCAAAGCCTTTTCATAATCTACAAATCCAAAACATAATGACAACTTATATTCATTTGTCCTTTCTATAACTTCTCTCAATACCTGAATATGAGCTACTGTACTAAAACCACTTTTAAATCCACTTGTTCTCTTGGTTGGTGGAAATCCAATGTTCTCTGTAGACGAGTTGTAATTATTTTGGTAAAAATTTTATATAAAACTGATAAAAGGCTGATAGGTCTGTAATTTCAATATCTTCTTTATCACCTTTTTAAATATTAAATATACGCATTCTTCCAACATCCGGACACTTTATCATTTAGACATTTGATATATAACTTTGCAAAATTTCTGTTTCTTCACCCTCTTTTAATATATCAATTAATTCCACATTACCCCTTCCTTCTCATTAACTTTCCCTTCTCATTAAAATTCTGGGCAATTCGAAGAGTAAAGAAAGGAGGACTGACTTTATTACATATAAACTTGATATAATAATTAACATGGAATATCATTATTATCCACTACAGCAAAAAGGTATTATTAATGGTTTGATTGATTAAGTTGCTTTCAGTCACAGATGAATGGTTATCAGAGATTCAGGGTGGTTTTAGGAATCAAGAAGCACTATAGACATGGTTTTTGCTGCCAAAAAATGCTAGAGAAAAGTATCAGGAACAAAAAAGTGCAAACTTATCTACATTCTCAAATGAATAAGCATTCATGCCCAAAAATTGATTGTAATTTTTTTGAGGAATAGTCGTTAATCCAATTTAATATCTTGTCAATCATTCTTTTTTTGGCCTTTTCCTGTACTATAAAACCAATCTTTACTAGTCATGTTATTAATTGTTTCAGTAGTGTTCAGTTTCATTATTATTATAATTGTTTTAAAGATGCCAAGTTAAAACTAATTGGAAATTATCATTTAGAAAAATCTAAAGCAGAGTTCGGCAAACTTTTTAACATGAAGAGTTATTTTGTTTAAATCCCCTCTTCCCATAAAAGAGCTGCAATGAAAAAGGTGAAAAATAGATTCCCCAAAAAAATATGAATTTCTGAATGGTTATGGATATATTTGAATAATCATTTTAATAATAGAACATAATAATAAAATCTGTATATATCCTAATGAAAATTTAAATTCTCTTAAAAAATAAACAAAGAAAAAAAATTATTTTGACAGTTTGATTTATTCACAAATTTCTACTAATATTTAAACTTTCATCATATATAATAATTACTATTCTACAATAAGGTTGAATTCAAGAAACACTATTGTTTTTCCTCTCCTAGTCATCAAACTATTTATTTACAAGAGAAATGAAAAAGGGCTTTATGTTTATCATGACAAGAAGAACTGCAAGATTGGGATCAAACAGCTGCATATGGCTCACAATATAGCCAAATAAGGAAGCCTATTGGATAATTATTGTAAAAAGTTGAATTTGAATGGGATGAATAAGAAACAGACTGATTATGATCATATCATAATAAAGATAAAATTTTAAGCTTATAGAGTTTAATTATCTTTTCTTACCAGTCAATAGAAACTAACCAATGTAAAAGTCTAAAATAGTTATCAACAAAAAAAGATAGATAACTTGTATTAGTCTTAAAATTAAGATAAAATATAGTCGGTAACTAAATTGCAGTACAATAATTGGTATCCACAATATTATCATGGTGATGAATTACTGTATAAACTTATACCCTATGTGAATATGTATTATAATTATTTTTGTTAAGCGAGTGAATATTGCTAACTCTTTAAATTTGATTGGTTAGAATTGAAAATTTGTAGAGATGTTTTTATGGGTGAAGTACATATAATTATGCATTCTGAAAAAAGGTTAAATTGTTTTACATTTAATGTTGTGATTTTGCCTTTTGATATTGTAAAAAAAAATGCTATGTTGTATGGAGAAGATAGTAACAAACTATAATGAGGTAAGATGTTAAATGTTATCAAAAATTAAAAGTGTTGCAATATATAAAATAAAGATTAAAGGCCCATCATGGTTTAATATTGATTTGTCCAGTCATTACAAAACTTATTCTTGTCTTGTTGTCTTTCCATCGGTTTTTTTTTTTTTTTTTAAAGAGTTGGAATTGCCATTCTAATTTATGAAAGGTGATTATGAATAATGGTAGTTTTCCCATTTTCTAGAAAAGCATTGAGGATTAAATTCCAGCACAGAATCTTAATTTAGATTTGATGTTTTTCAGGAATCATTGCATGTGAATTAATATAGCCAAAAAATGTATTTAAAGTGTACTAAATGTAAATTTCTTATGCGTGTATATGTATTCCTACCACACCCATGGAATGGTCTGCTTCCAGATGAAAAAAACTTAAAACATTTTTTCAGATTCTAATTAGGCATAGGATTTTTTGCCCATGTAGCTGATGTACAGTATATGGTCAGTATAAATGGGTTATCTAGTTATTTTTAGCTAGATGGTGAAACATTAAAAGCACCCAGATAATATTTTCTCTTCAGTACTTCTTTATGAGGAGCTGTTGGAAGGATTTTTGCCCTTCACTGTATTATGTGTTTAGAGTTATCATGTATTTGAAGAAAAAATATATTAAATAAATTATATTTAAAAGTAATTTAAGCTTTTAAGACAAAAAATGAAGTTAATTAATTAATTAGAAAAAATGTATATATATATTTTTTTCTTTTCATTTATTTTAGGTTCACAAATGCCACGACCAACAATCTCAAATCCTTTATTGCCTCAAGGAATCAAACAACAAATAAGGCAACCCAATCCTGCAGAAAACAGTAGTAGCCAAATGAATGGTATGTATGGTATACATATTACTAAAAATTACTCTTTAATTGCTGATATATATATATATAATAAGAAAAAATTTACAGATTTTTTAAGTATAAAAATTAATAATTTTAATGAAATTTCTCTGTGTATTTTAAAAAATTTCATTAAAGTTTTATTAATAATTGTATATACATTGTAATTAGTTTATTTCATATTTTCTTCCTCAGACTTGATTGTTGAAGCTAAGTCTTTTCTTGTATAACTTAAAAAATCAAATTAGTATTAGTAAAAAACAGACAAAACTCTCCATACAATAACACCATTCAGTACAAGCCAGAGTATTCAATGGATGCCAGAAGGCTTGGGCATAAAATCCCTATCTAGTGATTCTTCATCCAATATCCCCAGATTAATTTCTAGCTTGTGGCTTTCATCAATGAGGTGCCTTGGATCTGAGAGCATTGCACGTAGATCTTAGGATCTAATACAAAAAAAAAAAAAGTGGCTGCTGGAGAGTTGCAGTAGATCCTAAGATCTAGATGCAGTGCTCTCAAATCCAAGGTTCCTCACTGATGAAAGCCACAAGCTAGAAACTAGTCTGGGCTATTGGATGAGTAGGCAGTAAATAGGGATTTTATGCTCAAATCTTCTGGCATCCATTGATTACTCTGGCTTGTACTGAGTGGCACTACTGTATGAAGAGTTTTGCCTGTTTTAACAGCTGGAGAAAGCATAAGAAATGGTGATCTTGTGATTTTTTGTGATTTATTAATATAAAGATATACCCAAGAGCAGTTACTTCCAACCCAAATTAGGGGGAAAAAAATTAAACTTTTGCTTCCTAATATTTCACCACCATGATAAATTATGTCTACTTTTGTAATGCAACTTTTATACAATAAAGCAAATTTTAATTATTGAATTTAGTGGTTTACAACTGATATTTTTTGAAGGTGAAGCAAGATTAACAGAAATAGAGAAGTTAGGGAAGATATCAGGATGTAATAAATTTATCTGAAGTTTGGTAGAAGAAAAAAAAAATGAAAAGTAGACATGTAAAGAAACAACTGATGGCAAAAAAATAGAGACATAAAGATTTATTTTTGGTAAACAACAGAAAAATAAAACTATTTGTATTAAAGATTAATGGTAATAATTGCCAATCCACAAAGCATGTAACATTTAATTACATTGCCAAATGTTCATTAAATTTAAATAAATTGTAAGTTTAATGAGAGCAAATTGAATTAGGAAATGAAAAGAAACATAAAACATTTTAAATCCACAAAGAAAGGAAAATTATTTATATTAATTAAAAGAAATGCAAAAATGTTCATTTAAAAAAGAAATTGTACCTAAATCTTGACTGTCCTTATTTAAATCCATGCTGTGAAGCTAGATGAACATTAACATTAGAATTGGTTACAATGCTTGTCCATGTGTAATTATGCTTCAGGTTTTTTTCAGTTTGAAAACAATACTTTTTATCACTCTTAAATTTTAGTTTAAAATGTTAAAAAAGTTCTATCGCCAAAAACAAAAAGTGAAGTTACCTGTTTATTGTATGTTTTCCACAAATACAAAATAAATCATTTTTATATTCTTGTTTTTGAAAGTAGTAGTAGTCGTATTTTTAATCATTATGTATTATAAAATTATCTTAATCAAAACAGTGGCAAACTATTGTGCCACCAATGCAAGCCTTAGTAATCAATGGATGTAAGAAGGTTTGTGCTTAAAATTCCTATATAATGCCTACTTATCCAATATCCCCAGACTAGTTTCTGGCTTTTGGCCTTCGTCAGTGAGGAGTCTTGGATCTGAGAGCACTACACCTAGATCTTAAGATCTAATGTAACCCTTCAGCAGCTATCTTTTATTTAGTTAGTTAAGTATAAAGCTATGAGCCCAAGATGAAAACACAATAATATTTGCATTCCAAGCTTATTTGCTTATATAGTCATATAGATCTGAACCCAGTTAAGTATCTATGCATTTTGGTGTCTGCGTTTTTAAAAAACCACAGTCACCCTCATCCCGTGGGCAGGATTGGTATAAAATCACCAAAACACAACATGATCACCATTTCCTTTGTTTACACAAGCTGTTAAATTAACATTAACAAACTCCTATACAGTTGTATGGCTGTTGGTGGATTGTATTAGATTCTAAGATCTAGGTGCAGGGTTCTCAGATCCAAAGCTTCTCACTGAGGAAAGCCACACGCTAGAAATTAGTGTGGAGATATTGAAGGAGTAGGCACTAGATAGGGATTTTAAGCACAAACCTTGTTGCATCCATTAATTACTAAGGCTTGCACTGGTTGACACTACTTCGTGGAGAGTTTGCTATTGTTTTAACAGCTTATGTAAGCATAGGAAATGGTGATCGTGTGAAATTATCTTAATTATATATTTGTTTTTTAAATAAATAATACTATTTCTTGTTTTCAAAAATATTACATTTTTTCTTTTTTTTAAAAGAAAAATTCAAGTTTCTTTTTCAGCCACTGTCTGTTATAAAAACATATTAAATACATGTTTGTTTTCTAAATAAATTCTATTATTTTATATATTACATAGTTTGCTTTTTTTCCCCCTTATTTTTTTACCAAAAAAAATCAAGTTATGTTAAATAAATTATTTTTATTCCAAAATAATTATTTAAAATACTCTATTAGTAAATTGAAGAATAAATGTGAACATTTTTTTTACTGAATAGTTTTTTTTTTCCATTCAATTTTGAATAGTATATAGCTCCATTCAGCGGGTAAAGTTGATACAGCTCCCCGTTTTTATAGTAATTAAATTTGTATGTTGCAAAGATAAAGTGTTATATATTACCATAAAGTTAAAATACTATGAAAAGGAATAAAGGTAATGACATATAGATAAAATAAATAACAAATCAAAAAATTTAAATATTTTTACAAGTTAATAATGTTATATTTATTTATAAATTATGCATCTTGATACTTAAATTTTACAACTGACAGTTCAGTATCAACTTTGTTATATTCTTCGTAAAAGTATGGATAAAATGATATCTTACCTTTCATATTGTATGTTATCAGAAGTCAAAAATCAAATGCTTATATACTTTTTATGCTATTCCCATGTGTTCTACAAATGATACATGAGAATATCATTTCTTTTCTAACAGCAAAATTAAAATCAGTATAAGACATTGAAATTAGTATGAAAAGGATCACTTGCACCAGAGTGATTCTACTTTCCATTATTATTAGCAATTATAAATGTTTTTAATGATTTCATTTGGAGAAAAAACACTAAAATCGGTGCTAAAGATTGTATGCAAGTCTCTATGAATATTTTTAATGTATGGCGGCAAAATGCGGGGTTTATTCTGTTTCAGTTCATGAATAGGACCTCGTTTAAATTTCCTAATAATATTGTCAATCGCTCTTTTATTGTATTTTGCATTCATAAGCTCATTTCTGTCAGCTTCAAATCTGCACAGATTATTATTTCTATATAGGATTTAAGGCCAGTCATTTTATATATATATGGAGTGTTCGATGAGTGGTGTATGTGGCATCTAACATTGATAGGTTTAATGTCCATTCTGTAACAGAAGCGATGGGCCTCAATCATCACTTGAAGGTCTAAATATTTAATACTGCTAGGGGCTTCGTTTTGATTTGCATTTATGTTCAGACCTAATGCTGTTGTGAGGCCTGTTTTAATGTCATCTATAGTTTCTTCTGGCGCAGCTACAAAAAATGTCGTCAACATATTTGGTATATAGCACTAATCCGCAGTTCACATATCTCGGAATGATAATCTACTCGTATGCGTTCATTACGATGCTGGCCACGATTTCGCTCATTGGAAGACCCATCAGCCAACCGTTGAGCATATGATACCATTCATGATTAAGCACTGTGTACATGTTTCTGTTCATCCAATCCAACAAAGCCACAACAAACTATACTTCTTGAAAATGAAGGTTATGCCTTTGAAAGCGCTAGAAGAAATCAATAAAAGTTTGTCATTTATTTATTTGATTTGATTTGATTTATTTATATATAGTCGAATTATATATGCATGTGTATTCTTGATATTAACACAAATATTAAAGTTTTTACAATTTCTATAAATTGTCATCTGTTTAATCTCTATTCTAATATGTTTTATTGCTCAGTATTGCCTATTTATATTTTCACTTTATTAATTAATGGGTTTGTTTTTCTATCTCTCTCTAAACAGTCTTTTATGTTACTTTATGTCAGGAACATCCGGAAATTATTTGAAATAGTCTCATATTTTTTAATGTCTCATTATGTTTTGAAATATTGGCTAAATCATTATGAAAATGTAATCAACCAAGAGTATAAATCTTTTGAGTTTTATTTAAATCGTTTGATTTATAAATATTACATATATATTTCTACATATAAATATATATTTAGGGTGTTAAGATATGTGGGTATGTATATATATATATTGAAATAAATATCTCTGTGTTTTTTCCATTCAGGCATTTGGCCGTCACTATTTCTTGGTTTGGACCGATCGGACAGTGGAGATTCCTCTTCACTTGCCATTCATAATTCTTCGGAAAATAAATCAACTATTATAAATTCAATAGACCATGTATATTCAGGAAGTGTATCGAGTCATACACCTGTCATCTCTATGTCAAATCCAATGTTGGTCAGCCAATCAATTCCTCCTGCACCATCACCAATCACATCAGCTACATTTTCAAGTCCCAGTTCTGGAATCCCAACTATCCTGCCACACAATACTAGTGCGACAACTACGATTACACCTTCAACATCCATTAGGTCAGAAATAATTATGAATGGACCAGTTAGTCCAAAGGTAATTTGAGTATGTGTGTGTGTTACGATTTATTTTATTAGTTATAAACTATTGATATCTTAGAGTAATATTACATTTAACATAATTATTTTCAGGATTGACAAATAAAAAAAACATGTACAGGATTTTTAAAACAGAAATCTTGGAATCCTGAAATTTTCCATTCATACTAATGTATTTGATCAATATTCGTATTTACTCCAAAATCTCATGTATTATGGTTCAATTATAAAATATACTGACTCATTTATTTAAAAAAATGAATTCACTTTGAACTTGATTGATATGAAAAAGGAAAACTTTTACCACCTTAATAAGAAAGATGTGATGAAACTAAATTCAGTAGTTTGTCGTTGCACTCAGTTCATATATTTTATTTTCAAAGATTAACTCCATACTGTTTTAATTCCAAAACTGCTCAAAGGTCAAAACATTCCTATTTTTTTTTACAGATATTCTACTTCCTCTAAATACCTGAAAATCATTATTACATCCCATTATTACATTTTTATTTTCCAATACAATTAAATATTGATTAATTTATATGTTAACTTTCCTATCTATTGCTTTCACATCTACTTCTTTGTTTCATCTCAGCAACCCTGTCATCATTAAAAATACCAAGCATTGGTTCTTTGAACTTAAATATTTTTAACTTTTTGATAAAAATCGTTCTTTAGTCTCCTTTCCTCTAATGCCATCTTGTCATCTAAGAAAGAATTTTACATTATCGCCATATAAAAAACATATGGTCAAAAAAAAAAAATTGTATGCCACTTGTTTTTCATTTACTCCAGGTTACAAAAATATAGGGATACAATCATCCTTAACATATTCATATTCAACAACATTAAACACACTTATCGCTAACATTGTCTTTCTTGACTTTAGAGCCACAATTAATTTTTTTAACACATGGACCATTTTTTTCTCCCTTTATTACATTAGTTATATTATAATTAATATATTGTTGAATTATATTCTTATTCCCGCATCTTTCGCTTGAGGTCAATCCTGTCACAACCATCCATCAGCCCAGAAGTCAGACCCAACCTTTTATGCCATAGATATAATAGAAGCATATAATTTTTCAAGTCATCTATATAGAATGTTACAATTTATTTTCAAATACCTTTTTTTTTTTATTCGAGATATAAGTTTAACTTTATATAATAAGTATTTACATATTTTTTAAACTTCTATTCCACCCCGCATTATCGAAACATATATTCTAAGACATGAAAAAGATAAATGTTCGCCAAGGTGTGCATTTCAAGCTGAATCATTACTCATCAGTTGTCCCAGGTCACAATCTGATATATATCTTCATCATTGCTCAGTATAATTTTCTGCACTCACAACTTTGATACAAACCATTTTATTGATATATATTAATTAATTTTACTAATCATTTATTAAGCTAGATACTCCTAGCCTGAATGTGTAGTGAATAGTATATCTGCAGTGTTGTAGAGGTATTAACACCTGATTACTTTATAGCTGTTTGGAGAGACGTTCCTTATGAAGATTGTTGGAGAAAGGAAAACGAAATTATAGATTTATTATAAGATGAGAATACCAAATTATTTCACTTCAAGTTCTCCATATCTGTATTTACTATTTGTTAAGCTTCATGAGGCAAAGTATCTTTAAGAAATATGTTTAGCATTATTAAACATCTATATAATACTCTATGGCCTGCAGTTTATATAATTTATTTGAGCCAAATCAATTTATAGTGAAAAATCAAGAGAAAAAAAATGTATGAAGGTTTATTTTCTCAGCAGCAGGATTGACATGTTGTGTAGATAAACTTTTTATTATGTTCAAGTGTATTAGTATTTAAAATAATTTAAATATTATTTAAAATAATTTAAATATTATTCACTGATAAATTTTAATTATACACTATATTGTATAGTTGCACCCGAATGCTAGTCAAAAGATAATGATTTAAAACTGTTGTTCATTATTTGGATTCATCTATTTACAAATCTTCCATTATTTTCTTAATCAATATTTTATATTGTCATAGATATATTCACAGTTCAATTACGGTGTTTACTTACAAAGCTTTAAATTAAAATATGTAACTTTGATTTAAGCTTATGTGATGAATAATAAATGCTTTTAAATTCATCATAAAAATAGCTTGTGTGTCTTAACTACTGTAATTTGCTTTTTCTTTACTTATATATATTTTTATTTTTATGAAAACTAGGAAACAATGTCATCGTTAAAGTCCATAGCGCAGCAAGCAGTTGCAAATGCAGGTCTTCTGAATCAAGTACCTACATCGCAGTCCAGTAATATTGATAGTAGAGGTAAAAAAATTTTATTTACTTTCAAGTTTGTTTGTTTTATTTTGTTTTTTTAACAATGATTTATAGTTAATACAAACTTTTGAGCAATTTATTTGTTGTGAAAGATCAATGTTTAAACTCTTTTCATAAAAGGGTAAACTTCTCTAACCCATGTGTTAAAATAATTGGTGGTGAATTAAAACAAATCTTTAATATCCATTTTTTTTAACCTATTTTTTTATATACAAAGGATAGTTTAGGATAAGTAGGTGATTTTAAATATTTGTTTTGTTTTAATTCTCCATCAATTGTTATTTCTTTTACATATTTTAACTATATTAGGATCTTTGGTGCCATATTGAATTTTTTAAAAACTGATATGAGACACAATTTTCACAATAACTTCAGTTTTAATAATGTTAGAGCAAAATGCTGTATATTGACAGAAAATAGAAAAACTAAGGAAAACTATAAGGCTAAGACAAATAGTGATTACCATTAAAAAAGTAAGAAAAAAAAAAGAAATTTCAACATCTGAAATAATTATTACTTTATTGTTTGTTCATAATTTCTAATTTATCATTAATTAAGTTTAAATTATATTGTGATAATTTCTTTGTATTTCTCACAAAATTCTCATTTAAATCATATATAATACTTTTTATCTGAGATATTCCATAGCTTCAGAATCTACAAAAATAGTTGCATAAGAATTCTTCATTTTTGTCTTGTGCCCCAAAAGTTAACAAATCTCAAAGCTTCTATAAGAAAAAGATTCATTCTAATAAAAAATACAAAATAAAT
Source organism: Epiperipatus broadwayi (assembly GCA_028023455.1). NCBI lineage: Eukaryota > Metazoa > Onychophora > Udeonychophora > Euonychophora > Peripatidae > Epiperipatus > Epiperipatus broadwayi. The sequence goes on from JAQFVV010000045.1 coordinate 5,577,034, forward strand.
CATTTCCAGAAGTTGGATATGCATTTGTCATCATAGCAATTGGCTTTTTATCTATCCAAAATCTAGAAATTAAAGGCTACTTTCTGTATCAATGATAAAATGAGAATTATCTCTTCATTTTATATTTTTTGTATATAGTAATGATGTTTATATTTTTTGTGCATATCAGTGATGCTATCTTGTTATATTTATTGTACTACAGAGATATAACTTATTTGCATATAGCTGGCTAGCTATAGACTTGAAAATAATGTGATGCTAGATGTGGTAAAACTACTGACTCCACAGCATGAATACCAAGGCATAGGCAAGAATCAGATTTGATTCTTTGCCTGCATACAATTCTGTGTGGTATGCATAACCACTGTGTCTATCACCACACACACTACTTGAAACCTCTCTTTTTTTATTTTAAGAGTTTATATTTTCACATGGTACTATGCCCCGTAAATTTTGTGATTGCTTTACCAATTGCAACCTTTCTGAACATGTGATATTCAGTCTTAAAATTTATATTGCACTGCTCTATAATATCTTAATTTTTTATAAATAAATCATAACTTGTTATACAAACACACTAATACAAATATAAAAATACTAATAAATTATTAAATCTTTTGAAAATCATTATGTCTATAAAATAAGATTGCCTCAAACTTGGATTAGAGCCCCAAAATTACTTTGTACATAAACTATTTTCGTTATATTTGAGTACAAGTATAATTTCTATACTCACAGACACACTAATACAAACATCAAATACATTAATAAATTATACATTTGTCAAATAAAAAAAAATTTTAAATAATACTATTCAACTAATAAAATTAAAATTGAATACTTACGACCGATTTTCCGCGATTATGTTTTTTAGCAGGCTGAAGACCTTGAAATTATAATCATTGTGAGTCATCTTTAATCCAGTTTAGTAATGAGTCTGACCAATAATAAAATTCTGCCTTTGTTTTCTTTGTGCAGTCTAGTAAACTGAGCAAAAAAAAAAATTAAATTGACTTATTAATAAAAATATTACTAAAAAATTCAAATTTTATCCGATTTTAACATTCATATGCCATTTTAAAATAAACTCAAACCTCAGAGAATGCTGGTTTTTTATGTAAAAGTCATCCTATGGTTTTCCCACAATTTTAAAAACAAAACAAGAAATTTTAATTTCAACAAATCATCTGCTGCGAGCAGCAGTCACATCACAACTACTGAAGCCACTAACAGTCTTCATATTTACATTGTTAAAATATATTTAAATTTTGATATCCGAGTGGGTCTTGCAAAAACTAAGCTAACAAAATATTTTCATTAATAAATTTTAACCTAATTGACATTTTTCATTGAGTTTTTCATCTGGAAATGGCACTAGTTTAACAGAATAATATTTTTTTCTTTATCTAAATAAATAATTTTTTTTACATAGCAAAAAACAAATCTGATTCAAAAATTTTTATGGAAGAAGTTATATATATATAAAGGAATTTTTTATATAATTACATGTGACAAATGCAATGAGATATACATGGGGCAGTCAGGGAAAAGTGAATTGAAAAAGTTAAATAGAGCAATAAAAAGAAAGTCTGCATTATATAATCACTATTTAGAAATAGGATATATATTAAATTGTGAGGAATATATAAAGGTAATAAAGTATAATAAAAAATTTTAAAAACAGGAAATATGAAACATTACATGTTCAAAAAAAAAAACCAGACAAATTAATTAATATGGTCAACGGTTCGATAAAATTGGGAGGGAAATGGTCACTATTAGATAATTGGAAGCTATAATATATATGAATGTATTGTACCAATATTGTGTTGGCACTTAATAATTTTGTTTATAAAAAAATTATTAAAATAAAAATCTTTCATAAAAGAAACATAAAATTAAAAGTTTAAGAGTTCTTGAAATAAAAGTTACAATTAATTAATTAAAAGGGGGGAGGGGGGAGTTTGCTGTAGAAACAAACTAAAAGTTTCATAAAAGAAGTAAAGAATTTTTTCTTATTATTATTAGTTAAAATATAACGTAAAGTTTAAAAATATAAATCTCTTTTCATTCAAGTTAAAGAAAGAAAAAAAAGTCATCTTAAAACTAAATAGTGAATGGATCTTGGGTTATATATGTGTGTGCGACTGTAAATATAATATATGCATATTAAATATTAAAAATAAATGAAAGTTAAAAAATTAAAAAACACTCTGCAGTGGCTACTAATAAAAATATAAAAACAACATGTTTGCATGGCTACTAATTAAACGATCTTCAAAAACATGAGATTATCAAAGGAATTTCGACAACAGATATTGCCAGAGGATATCAAAAATGACAACACGTCATATGTATAAATAGCCAATTTTTTATCAGACAGTTAGTCGAACTAGTTGCATTAGAGTTGCGTTAAAGTTGAGTTTGAGTCAGTTCAGAAAACAGTCGAGTTAGTTGCGTTTAAGAGAGTTATATCAGTCAGATTATTATGCATCCAGAATCAAGAATGCAGTGTTAAAACCTCGGAAAACATACGACTTTTTCCAGCCTGAGTCCAGTAAAACAGCAAAACCTGCCCGTGAATAGGATAATGTTTATATAACAACTTAAAGAGTCGCCGTCAATATTTAACTGTTTCCAGGAATGATACCGATGAATAAGAATGAAACTTCAAATCTAACCGGTTAGAAATATCTCAGTAGAAGCAGCCAACAGCAAGAAGTCCTCGTTCTAAAATCCTAGGTAATAACATCTTTCTTATTTTCATTTCTAAAGTAGCCATCACATTTGTGTGGATCCTCCAAGAGTCAAGGATATGAACTCTATATCATACATAAAATGAACTATTGATATGTGTGTTTAAATTTCAAATACTATTAATGCTTTATTATGAAATATTATAGTGTGTGAATTAAAAGTGTGCGTGTGTTATATTAGTAAATAAGATTTATAAAATATTTAAAATTAGTTTAATAAATGTGAATTAAAATAAATTGTCTTTAAACTTAAAACTTTATTTGTTGGTCAATTCTTTTCACCACTAATTTTGTATAACCTGTTAGTGATTACCAGTAGCTGAGCTAGTCTTGGGTGTAACTTAGGCGTTGAGTTAGTGGCCATTGTTTAAAGTACGTTATTCATCCTCTGGATAAATAACTGGCGCCTGTATATACAAAACAAAAAAGTACTTTGAACATGGTGTTGAATTCAACAGTCGAGAAGAAGTTATGTCCTGGAAATGTAACGCTAGTTATATATTTTATAGCTATCGTTTGGACATACATACTCTCCGAGTATGTTCTTCTTTGCCTAAGAGGCCAGTATTAAGATCTCAACGGATCAAACCCGGTACAGTATGTATAGTATTAGACAGGAATTAATTGTTTGTTTACTAATAGATAGTAGTTATATGATAGAAAAAAGATGGATAAGAGAATATATAGTGGGTATATATATTTGTGTAAATTTATAAAATAATATTTTTTATTTTTTCATGAGTTTATATCTAGTTATGACAACTAGAGATGACATAAAGCTGTAGAACATTTATTATCATATGATAAAGACAGAGTTGCAAGTCACACATGACTTTAAATAAATATATTGCCTAGATACATATTAAGAGATTTAGAAAATAAATGCAAAATTAATATAATGGCATAAACTTGAATAAGGACCTACATAAGAGGGCAACAAAGAATTAGGACCTTGTCTCTAGCCATACAATATGAGAATAAATTATCAAATAGAGAGGGACTTGCCTAAATATAGCATTGTATGCTTAATATCACTAAGATATAATAAAACTAACTGGCATGATATAGGGATAACGCTACTGTCTTCTATAACAATGACAAATCAGTGATGTGTAAAACCGATAAAATAAGGTAAATAATAGCAGAATATAGCTAGCATATAAAATTGTGGCAAAACAATTCAAAAATGTACATCAACTTCCTCTGCCAAACATTTGTTCACATTCTAAATAACTCCAAAAAGGAACATATTTGTTCCTTTTTGGAGTTATTTAGATTATATTTAATCTACTTGGAAATATTATTACTCTGGTAATATTCTGAAAACTTAACATGAAAATACATGTTAAACCTATACATAAAATAATACAGAGAAAAATAAAATGAATATAATGCATGTAAAAATAAATATTAAAACTAAATATTTTATACTCATTTACCAAATAAAATAAACAGTCCTTAAGTCTTGATTTTTCACACCATTACACAGGATACAATCAAATAAAAGTCCTTGGATAGATACACTGAAGATTTTACAGGATATCTGAACAACATTGGAGATTAAATTAACAAACGGCCATTAAAATAGGAGATATTAAAACAGGCAAAACTCTCTATACGTATTACCACTCAGTGCAAGCCCGAGTAATCAATGGATGCCAGAAGGCTTGTGCATAAAATCCCCATCTAGTGTCTACTCATCTAATATCCTCATACTAGTTTCTGGCTTGCGGTCTTCGTCAGTGAGGAGCCTTGAATCTGAGAGCACTGCACCTAGATCTTAGAAGCAGAAATTTAAATTACCGACACAAACAAAATAGTCGTTCTAAATAAATGATGTAGGTTAAACAAGCAGTAAGACAAATGATGTAAATATTGCATAAATTTATAATAGTATGTTGAATAATAATATAATAAGCATTGTAAATTTTTAATAACACATTGAATAAATAATAACAATATTTGCTTTTGTAATATATAATTAGTACTTTCATGAAGAATATAAATGGAAAGCACACGTTTTGCATAGAGCATGGTACGGAGGTATAAAATTAATATTCTCAAAGAGTAAATATTAATTTTAATTATTTGGAATAAACATATCATAGATAGACTGTTCAAAAGCTTTAATAAATTTAAGAAAAGCACAAAATTATCTTTGGTGAGCAATACATATGCTTTTTTGACAATAAATATTTTTTTAAACAATAGATACGCGTATTTAACAATAATAAAATATTGTAGACTCAATAAATATTAAATATAGTTCAATAGTATAGTTTATCATTTAGGATAAACAAAAATAAAGTGGAACAATAAAGTTTATTTGAGTATAATTTAATTTTCTAATCCTAGGAAAAATAAATACACCTGGGTCTCGTTTTACGCAATAGATAGGTTCCTCAGAAAACACGCGCAAACGAAATCACGCAAAAATAGACATAACTTACATTGAAAAAGGGGGGATGCGGTCTGTGATTTTTCAAAATTCGCGTAAAAGCAAAGCACCAACGTAAAATTACTTTAAAATTCGCGCAAAAAAAAAAAATAAGGAAATGAAATATGACTAATAAAAAATTTCAAATTTGAAAAAATTGATACAAGACAAACTTTTTTTAACTATAATATTTAATTTTATTCAAAATAATATATTTTTATGCATAATTTACAGTACGATAATTTACATTTTTTTATACACGTTTTAATTATTATCGCTATTTGCCGAAACACACGTTCGTTTGCACTCTCATGTTGTGTTAATGTTTTTCTGTTGACAACGTAATTAGTAATTAATCTTTGAGACGATGATTTTATTAATTGTTTATGAACTTAGACTTATGATAATAAAAAGACATTTATTCACCACTGCTGGGAAAAATTTAATTAAAACTAACAACTAAAAATTAAATTCTTATTTTTGTCTTTAATTTTCAATTCCGTTTAAAAATCAAATTTCACATCAGATTATTTCAAGTCACCATAAGTAATTTTTAAATTGTTAATTACAATTAAAAATCAGATTTTAATTTTTAATTGTCAAATTTAATTGTGCCCACTGCTATTACTGACCTTTTAAAAATAAACTTGTGGACACTAAATGATTAATAATTGATTACGTTCTTTTTAAAAAAGCAAAAACAGAATGTGATTTAAAATGCAAAATTAACATGCACATTGTTTGAACAAATTTACATTATAATCTTGTAAAATTTAATGTGTGTATACATAAAATGTGGAAATCATGATTTTAATTTCATTATTGCATAAAATCTTACTATTATAAAGCACTGAAAATATTGAAATTACTAAGTTGAAAGTCGAATTCCATTAATGTGCTATTACTTTCAATATAACGTAACTGCGCGAAATTTATTATTTAAAGTAATAGTGCAATATCGGAGTTCGACTTCCAGTGAAACACGAATCGTGTAACTTCAAAATCGTGTTAAATAAGTCCGCGTAAAAAGAGACCCATGTGTATTTCATATCAGCACTCAACACTTGGATATTATTAGAAATAAATGCATAATATTGTCAATTTTTTTTATAAAATATTTTTTTATTAGATAATTTATAATATTTTTAAAAATATAATATGTATCCAATTTTATAAATAGAGAAACAAATGTTTCATTTCTTTGAAAGTAATGTTAATGCGATAATAAATTTAAAATTAGTATTCATAAAAATGCATAGATAAATGATTTATTAATGACGTTCATTAAACATTCATATGTTGATAATTAATATTTTTGAATTCCTTTATCACTAAAGGGTTCTACCATCTTATCTTAAAAGTATCAAATTTAATAAATACTACTAAATTAAGCCAAAAGAGAACACACTGGAAAATGATAATAATATTCAACATTTTAAAATGAACATCATATCTAAAGTTATTTTAGAAACGGCAAAATAATTAGAAAGTTCTGGCATTTCATTTAAGGATTATTCTTCTTAAAATAAAGTTTGAGTATGATAAAATAAACTGAAATTAACAAAATGTTCTTACAATGCAGAAATAATAATATCTTCGATAAAAATCTACTGTTTTCATAAATTTTCCAGACAACAGGGCGCTTTCTGCAATGTGCACACATTGTTTAAAGCAATTTTCCATAGTGTAAGCTGAGTAGTTTAAAGTATGAAGAGGTTAGGTTACAAAAACCAGAATAGGTGGTCAGTTTGATTGATATAGAGTAAGTCATGTGATAGAAATTGATTGGATGATTTGTCATTCTCCTATTTAATTTATGCGACCTAGATTAGCTGAAAGATCACAATTCTTAGTTGCTAAATTAAGATTCTAAAAATAGATCTAATTAAAATACTCTGGAAAATCTCAGACAAAGTAATTAATGCATCGTCTTTTAAAACAATTATTTAAAAATAAATTATTATACATTTAAAATTATTTGGAAATAAAACTATTACAGTAATAAAAAGAAAAAATACATTATTCAAGTACATTTTATTTCTTTAAACTTTCTCAGAATATTATACTATTTTTTTAAAAAAAAAATTGACGTTAAAAATATATCTTTTAAAAATAGATACATTTAAATATATTAGCTATTTAAATTAACTTTGAACATTAATTTTATTTGAACAAGAAAGTGTTTTTAAATAACTACCTATTATATGCATACTCTTACACAGAAATATGATAACTGTTTTAAAATAATTGATTTAATTTTTAATATTTCTAAAGGATTTGAATACTATTAATTAGCATTTATTAATTGTACTTTTAATTAAACTATAAATGGACTAGCTACAATACTAAAAATTAAATAACACCCTTTATTTAAAACTAGCTTAAATATTTAAAAATCTATCTATATTTTAAACCTATTAAAGTTCATTTATGATATTTTAATTTAATAAAAAGATGCGGCAATTAAGCTGAGAATATTTTAATTTTACTGCTTCGACATGTGTAAAACTAAGTTATGTTTTAAATAAATAATACTTTATGATTAGGCACTTATAATTATGAATATGTTAATAAGTTTAAACATATTGAAATATACTTATATAAGATTATTTAAAGTTAATAATATCTTATGGTAGCAACTATAACATGACTAAATAAATCATAGATGTCCTTTATTGCAATAACTTTTATAGTATGAAAAATAAACTATATTTATTTTTTAACATGTACTATTACAAACTTAACTTGTAGTTGTGCAATGAAAATTAAAGGTTACAATATATATATATATATATCAGATGGTACTAAGGAAACACCATGAATATAATCTTTCTTTATGATCGCTGTTGCATATTTGACCATATAAAAGTGATATAAGTATATAACATTTTACAATTCTAGCTCATGATAAGATAACTACTCCAACAAATAAGTATTTGCAAATCTAAAAAATGTAATGAGATCATATATACAGTATTAATTATTTTTTAAATAATATATGTCATTATCTTATAAAGAAGAAATAAGTATTAGACTAATATTTATAAAATATCCAAATGTTATTCTTTTTTATATGAATATACAAGACCAGCTAAACTTTTAACAAGCATATATTGTATATTTGTTTCTGCCAAAGAATTGTATTGTTTTGTTGGGTTTTTTTTTTTTTTCACTTTAGTATATATATATGTTCTTCCAGCATTTCATTTGACAAATGCAAGGATTATAATATCTTTGAAATAAATGCCTTATTGACATATTTTATTTGAGTAATAACCAACTTCATAAATTCAGGTGTATCCTGTAACAACTTCTGTGTTAGAAGGGACTTATAAATTTTCATAACTGTTTTTATTATTTTTTATATTTAGTCTTGAATATATGCATACATCAAAGTATATATACCTCTATAAATTAGTAAGACTAATTGCCTTGAGCAGCATGTTTTTATTTTATAACTTTAATCAGGTTTTTTTTTCTTCTTCATAGCGAAAAAGCAAAGGTTTTCATTTGATTATAATACTTATCAAAGTAAAAAGTTTAACTTTTGCAGTAGTCTTTGTTAATACAAATGTCTTAATTGTATAATTTATTTTTTGCATAAATGATTTTCAGTTTAATAGTGTGTTGTACATAATGAAATATAAAATGTTTAATAAGTTTTTATTAAAAATATATTTAGAAATAAAAAATTTAAAAAAAAAAATAGTATTACTGATATAAACTATTTTATGTTTCGTAAGTTTGAAACAGCATAATATAATTATAAACATAGAACATATTTTTAAGAAAGCTATGTATAAACATCTACTTATAAAAATTAAATATTTAATAATTTCAAAGTAAAATAATGATAAATTATTATTTTTCTGCAACTATTGATATAAAGTATAAAACTGTTGGTATTTGCTTTCTATAGTTGCCCTCTAGGAAAAATAGCTAAAATTAACATATAGAATATCATATTTTAGATTCAATCTTTAATCAACAGAAAAAATTCTAATGCTTGTTCTATGTCTATGAGAAATAGTTTGACATGCAAAGCCATTCAGCACTCGCATTGAAGGCACAAAAAGTGTTAAGCAGTTAAAAAAACAATAGTTAATGATCTTCCAGTTTTTCCTTGTCGCTTCTTCACAAGTGCACTTTAAGAAGTGGATTCTGGCAGTTTTCCTACTTTACATCGATATTGGCAATTGTTTTTTTTTAATTTAATTTTTTTTTTACTTTATTATTTATTTTGTATACAGATATAGTTGATAAAATGCAAAAAATATAAGATCTAAGTAAGATTAAATTATATTTTTAATATTTCTTTTATATATAGATAGGATATGAAGGCAATTCCCAACAAATGTGATATTTTTTTAAAAAAATTATTAAACGCTTTTATTTAACTTAAAATATCTATTTGTTTATCTGGATCCAACTTTGTTACACATATTAGGTATCAATATCAATGCATTATGACATGAAATATTTCAGAGTTGTCCAATTTAGCAGTATTAGTAGGCTGAATTTTAAAATGCATGATAGCAGTTAAATAAGTTTATAGTGATACGAAATGGTGGATTTTTTTTTTTTAAAAAAAGGGTGCTTTCATTATATATTCAGTAAAAAGCTTTTATAGTTAATTAAAATAGAAAGAAATGCAAATGAAGGATAAAATCTAAATTTTTTTGATTCTTTAATTCTAAAACTTATTTTTTAAAAAAAAACATCGCCATCATAAATAAAATAAAAATCATGTAAATAATTTTTAACGTGCATGGATTTCATTTCAAAAACTAGAAATACGTTGACTTTGTTTTTATTCTTAGTTTGTAAGTTTGAATACAAAGAGTCTGTTGCAAAATATCTGGTAGCTAATAAGAAAAAAATGATATATATAAAATATTTTTTACATATATTATTATATAACAATTTTGAAGTGTTGGTATATATTAAATCTATTTAAAATTGATATAAGTGGTATGTCTTTTTTATTTATTTTGTTTTTCCGGATATATAACAATTCTAACATTCTTTTTATATTTGAGTTGTTATAATGCAATTTATCTCATTTTTATTTTGTTATTGCTATAATAATAAGTTATAGTAATTGCTTTTTTTATTATTATTATTATAGATATTTGTTTACTTTATTGCGATATTTGTGTTTTTATTTTTTTTAAAAAGTAAATGCTATATTTTTTTTACTTTCATTTTTGATTAATGTTATTTCTGGGGGATTGTTTCCGCTTTTTTTTTTTTAATATTTATTGTGTTTTTCATTATCATAATTTGTTCAGCAGCAAATTCTATTTTTTCTCATCACAGTTATGCCACCTAATGTAAACTTTAGTAATCAATAGATGCCAGATGGTAGCGTTTAATAAATCCCTATCCAGTGCTGTCCTATTCAATATTCCCAGACTAGTTTCTAGCTTATGGCTTTCATCAGTGAAGAGAAATTTGCTGCTGAACAGCATTGTGTAAGATAGTATCATGATATTTTATTGGTTTTATCATAATTTATTGTTATTAATTTTTAATTATTTAAATTTTTAATTCTTTCATCCATATTTTATTGTTTAATAAATTTGATTTTATTGTATTCAATTTTTTTTTTTTTATTAATTTGTTAATCAATAATTCTGCTTTAGCTTTTATTTCTAATTTTTCTGTCTTAATAGGTGTTATTTTATAAATTGTTTCTAAATATGTAATGGCAAAGTTTGGATGAATGAATTAATAAATATTTAATAATAAAATCAATGATAATGAAAAACATGATACTTATAAAAATAAGAAATATATAAAAAGATAATATCATTTATCAAAAATATAGGTAAAAAAATGTAACGATTATTTTTTAAATAGATAAAAGCATCTATAAGATAATAATTAAAAAAGCAATGGAAGTATTTTTTAAAAAAACTTACTAGAAAAATAAAAAATGGTTATAGCAATAATAAAAGTATAATTATTATAAAAATACAAAGATAAATATATTTTTTAAAATATATAGCAATAGAACTGCTAATATAAATAAATAGACATCTAAAAAGGACTTGTTAATTAAATCAATTATAAATGAAATAAGCACTTATTCTAACACAAAAAGGGTATATAATAGTATTAATTAAAAATTTATATTTATCACAAAATAAATAAATGATAATATTGAGTTTGGAATCGAATTTAAACAATCTATTAATGACAATAATTATAAAAGTATAATGTTTGTTATACACAGAGACTAAACTCTCCATACAGTAGCGCCATAAGAAATGATGATCATGTGATGATTTAAAGGTTTGCTATAATGATCATAATTGATTGCGGATCATCTGTTTATTTTACTTTCATTGAAATAAGTAGATTTAAGAATTATCCATTCCAAACCTGCAACCTAATTGTTAATCCAAAAACAATTCTTTAATTAAGAAAAGCATAATACAAAATCAAAAATATGAATTTAAAAATACATATAATATTGATAGCTGCTCCTACTGTACAGCTTGATTTCTAATGAAAAGTAAAATCTAACTTTTAAAAGCACAAAATAAAATTATAAACAGACTTAACTCTATCAAAAATTCACAGATCATTGATTTAACCATATCATATTGTAAGTTAGAACTTGTACTTGCTTGTTTGGATTTTTTTTTCTCTCTGTACTATATTCTGACACTTGTTCTTGGGGTCATGCTGATAAGGCTGACTTTTTGAAAGCACAAACACATTTACACTAATAAAAATCACTTTTTTACTTCTTTCACCTTTATTTTTTATTATTATTAATATTCTCACTTTTTCTGCCTCTTAATGAAATTTTAATTTAAAGGCATGAGCAAACTTACACTAATAAAAATTACTTTACTTTTTATCTTTTCATTTGACAATTATTTCTTTTTGATGATGTTAGTCTGTTTTTAGAAACATTGAAGCAACTTATATATATATATCCTATGTAATCAATGGCTTTTGCCATAATATTCATCTTTGTTGATAATTTTTTAGAATTATAGTTAAAATTGTTCAATGTATGCAGGATAATAACATTTCATTACTAAAGGTACAAATAAACAAGTATGCGAAGTTAATTGGAAATTTTAAATCTTACAAAACATGACAAAGCTATCTTTATTTTTAAATGTTTGCTTTCATTGTACAATAATAATTTAGTGTGAAAATTGAATTATTGTACAATTTTTGACAGCAGAAGTTTTGTTGTAGCAAACCGCACTGTCCATATTCTGCAGAAAATAGTAACATTTGCAATGACTATCAAAATATGTAATTCAGACAAAAATACAAAAATAAAAGTAGAATTAAAAAAAGATTTGAGTGAGTCTTTAAAAAATGAAAGAATTTTTAAATAAATATTTTAATTACTGGTAACCAATATTCTTTGAAAAATTTTACAATTAAGTCTAAAGATGATAATATCAAATTTAAACTAAAAGAAAAACAAAATAAACACATTAATTTTGTGTTTATATATGTAAAACACAAAGGTAATAAAAAGTAGAACATGTGGTCCAACAACTTTTTGTTCCAAATAACAAATGATTTTAAATTGGAATAATGAAAAAACAATCACTAGCAATTTTTTAAAATATATAATTAAACTTATTTTTAAAATAAATTTAAAAAATGTAAAGCAACCATGAAAAATATTTTAAATATATATAATATGTGTATAAACAAAGCAGAATTTAGAAATGAATAGGGTAAAAAAAGTAATTATATAACCAGCTTAAAGGTTCCTGGACTGAAACTCAACATGTCACTTTGAATACTCAAGCATCTTATGACTTCCTGAATGACTTATCATTTGATTATTTAAAATGTAAATCAGAAAACAAGATTGAAAAAAAAGTCTCAAAGTTATACTTATCATTCCTCAAAAACAATGTAAAGATAATAGCATTTAAATGTTAAAAAGATTAAATAATTTTACTGAAAGAAGAATACACCATAAATAATATGTTTTGAAAAATATAAAATATTTTTTTTTAATATCAGTAGTGGAAAATTTTAATTTTTTTTTAAAAATAATAATAAATTTAAATATTTATATAGCAATAATAATTTATTTAATACACATATCCAGTGAATACAATTATAGAATACACCATAAAAAATGATACATAACAAAATTTAAAATGTAAATATATATATATTGAAAAGAATTATTTTTTCTCATGTTTGCTGCAGAGTAATGTATCTGTTAAATAGGAATATAATTAGGTTATATTTGTTAAAAAGTTAACAACATGAAATGTTTATGTGACAAATTCAGGGACACAATAATAAAGTTGTAAAAGAAATTTTTAAAAAGAGATTTTTTTGTGTGTAATTCATTTTTTAATATATATTTTTGTAAGGGGGGGGGAGTTAAGATGTAGTATATAAATAGAATTATTTTTCAAAAAGTAAAAAAGCAAGAAGAGATTAAGATCTTTTGTTTTTCGGTTAATGTATAAATACAATATTTTGTTTTTTGAAAAATAATAATAATAAACAAAAAGACATTAAGATCTTTATCTTTGAAGAAATTAAGTCATTTTTCAATATGTATACAAATAGAATTTTTTTTAAAAAAATCTTGTAAAATGTAAATCAATTGGTCATGTTTTAATGCAATAATTTCTGAGGTAGCTATGTGATTGGATGAAAGATTGATACCAGGGTTGTATTTAAAAAAACCAAGTGCTTGGATTGGAACTATAAAAAGAAGTTAATCTGGAATGAAAATAATTATTAAATTGAAAACCTGGAACTACCTGTACTATTAACAAAAAGAGACCACTATGAACAAAAAAAAGAAGAAAAAAATTCAGAGGTCAAAAGATATAGTCATGTGCTAATCTACATTTATAAATGTTGCTTTATAAAGAAATGAATGCTTGAAAATATTAAAAAAAAAATTTTGTAGTTTTATTTGAAAGATTTTTTTTTCTTTTATTGTGAAAAATATGTTTTATAGAATTTGATTATTGTAAGGAAATAGGTCATTTAGATTAAATGCCAATTAATTGAGTTGAATAAAAAGGATATAATAGTTGTATGTGTTATTTAAAATTACATTTATTCAGAACTGGCCCAACCAAAAGTGGAGCCCTGGTGCAATGTTTTCTAGTTGGGGGGGGGGGGCTTTTATATATGATATATTTTATTTGTAGGTGTAGATATGTTGCTTTCTTCTATATTCCTTTTTTTATTAACCATAATGATAATATAAAAGCTTTTGTGGTGGACGGGGATTATAAAATATTTAAAATACAAATTTCCACTTACATTATTAAGCAAATATTTTTATTTTAAGTTAATATTTAATTGTTTCAAAAATTATTTTTTTAAATATTAGCTTGGTTTATTTTATTATGTGTGATTTAATCTCCTGATTCATTTTATTATAAAAGTAAATGATATAAGGTACATACCAAATACTAAAATTACTAAAGTAATATTTTTAAGTTTTTTTTTTTTTTTTGCAGAAATGCAGAGAAAATTTTTTTTTTATGTCAAAACTTCAAAAATTAAATATAATTTATAATTACAATATTGAACAAAATATAATAAATACAATAATATAACATTAAATAATAATTTATTTATTTTTAATTTATGAATATCTTAATTTTAATTCTTCAACATCACATTCCGCATTAATATTGAGAAGCGTTTAGATATATTCATTGTACATAGTTGAAAAATCTATGCCAGCCTTGAATTAGTGCATACTTTAAATGTGATAGGCATTGTAGAGCCTACAAACCACAGATGGTTTTTTTTTTTTTTTTTTTGGGGGGGGGGTTTCACTTATATGTTATCCAACCTGATCAAATGAAATTAATAATCAAATTCAAGCTAGACAAACACTTGATAAATTCAAATACACAGCAAGTTAACTGCTTAAATGAAAACAATTACAATAATAAATACACCAAAAAATTATTATGCTACAATTTAGTTGGTAATAAAATATTTACTAGTTCATCGGACCCAAAGGCATTTATAAATAATAATAGACTAAGGAAGCCATTTTAAAATCCTAGATCCACATACAGACATAGATGGATTCTTGCCACAAATACAGTTAACGAATATGAATTTGAAGTTCAGCTAGGAATTTCTTAGCAAATTAATAGGCAGGAGATTGGGATAAATAAAAAGTCTGTTTTGCTTTTCTAATTATCCCTTATTCTTTTGTTCTGTGTAGAAATTTTAAATACAGGTAGGGAATAATAAACCAAAACCAATTCGACATGGACAAGATTTATTAAATTCCATGTAAATATATAACAATTTAGCAAGATATGAAATGTTTTTATTTTTACAGAAGTCATATTTCATGCAGGCTGGGCCTTTAATAAGCTTATTGCCTAGAACTATAGCATCATTCACAATCCTCCCCCCCCCCCTTTCATTCTTGGGCCATTTTCGTGTGTATTGTATGAAATTATGTGCATTAACTTTAGATTTGCTACAGTATCATTTTTTAAATATTCTTGTATTTATTAGTTTTTTATGTCTTTATTCTTTCAGCTTTCTGTTCTGTAAATTGCTAGTGTATGAGAGAGTTGTGCTTTAAAGAATCTGTAGGTTTATCTCAATGAAATTATTAAATAATGGAATAAATTAAGCATTTATATTTTGTGTGATTTGCAATCTGTAGGGTTCTTGAAATCCCAAAACTAGTTCAAGCATAGTGTGAATGGGTGTGTGGACATCCAGATAGTTATCCGTAGAATTATTTGGATGGTGCAAGAATCCTAAAAGTCACTGTTTAATTAAAATTATATATCTCCCTTTATAGGTTTTATGATGACAATTAATTTATTGATGGCCAGGATATTCAAAGAACCAAATGGCTCAGAATATTGATATAAATGATATCAGCATTTCTGATTTGTTTATTATTATAATTTTAGCACTTAAGTATTACATGCATGCAGATGAAATATTAATTGCTTTTATAATATTATGTCCCAAGTTTGGCATTGGCCAAATGATCATTAGCCTAACATTTTGTTTAAGTCTCTTTTAAATCCAGTCACAGGAGTTGACTGTTGATTCTTAATGATTATTAATGGTGAAGCTATATTTAAAACCTAACCATTATTTGTATCATATTCCATGCACTGATTTTTTGCTCATGCTCATTGATTGTAAGCTTTTGAAGATGATTTGTTTCACCCTGGTTCCATCCCATTAACCATACTATTTCCACCCCATTAACCATACTATTATAACATAAAACACTACTGAAGTAAAGAAAGGGATAAAGAAAATATATATAAACTGTTGAGTAACTGAAGAAGAATAGTGATTTTATATTTTTATGAGAACTTTAGAGAATCCATCAAAATTCTGATCAAAAAATCTTTGTTTCTGAAATCCTTATTATATGTATAAGCAAAGATGGGGTGAAAATTTTAGTGTATAATGAATGATAAGAAAAAGAGATCAAAATAACTGGAATAACTGATTTAATTGTAATAAAATAGTCATATTTTCATCCTAATAGGAACACATCATCTTTTCAAGATAGTCTTGTAAATCAATTTTTTTGCATTAGTCAGTAGTTATGATGAGTTTCTCTGTTGAAAAATTTAATTCATTACTCTCGATTCAAAATATACCATAGATTTTACATTTGACACCTAACTGGAATTAATAAATACACCTGGGTCTCGTTTTATGCGGTAGATAGGTTCCACAGAAAACCCGCATTAAAAAAAATCGCGCAAAAATAGACTTAACTTATCTTAAAAAATGAGGGATAGGTTCTGTATTTTTCAAATTCGCATAAAAGCAAAGCAGCAAGGAAAAATTTACTTTAAAATTCGCATTAAAAAAATAAGCAAATAAAGTATGACCAATAAAAAATTTCAAATATTTAAAAAAAAATAATACAAGACAAACTTTTTTATTAACTACAGTATTTAATTTTACATTTTTCATACATATTTTAATTATTACCGCTAGCGTTCGTTTGTAAACTGATAAGAAATCAGTTTCGTTGTGATGTGATATATTGTGGCTTCTCCTTAAACAAAGTCAAGAATCTCTCAGCAATTATGTCCAGAGAAACCTGTTAGCCACTTTATTTTTATTCGTGATGTGATGTACAACTAGCGCCATTTTTTGTCTTGAACTGTGTTAATGGTTTTCTGTTTCTATATTAAAAAAATGAGATCATAATCAAAACAAAAAGATTATACATTATCATTAGAAAGATTATTTTCAGTTTATAAAATCTTCGTTTTTTATTTTAAAAATCTAAAAGATTATTTATTTCTGTTATATATAACAAATACATTTTAAAAGTTTAAATTTTTTGAATATTTATTGCGATATTTTTTTATATATAAGTATAAATCTATTATTATTATTTACTCATTAGTATAAATAGGTTATTTACATACAGCTTCAGGCCATATTCACGTTAGCTGCTAATATAACATTATATTTTTGAAATAAAAAAAAGTATTTCAAGTCAAAATAAGTTATTAATAATTTAATTTTCTTGATATCTAATATAGTGAAATATGAAATAAATTAAGAAGAAATATGAATCGCATAACTTCAAAATCGCATTAAAATAATCCGCATAAAACTAGACCCAGGTGTAAATGTTTAACTATACTATTAAGTAAAGGCAGTAATCCATGAGTAAATATAGTATATACAGTATTCATTAATAAACACAAGTATACACCTGGGTCTCGTTTTATGTGGATTATTTTAATGCAATTTTGAAGTTAAATGTGTATTTAATAAAATTACAGCTGATATCAATAAAATATCTTCTCCGCATGGATTCATACCCAATAAATCAGTTGAAACACTTCTTAGTATTTTCTATGATGACATAGCGCATGCTCTTGAGCCTCAATGATGACTAGATAACATATATTCTAATTTTTCTTAGTCTTTCGATATAGTTGATAACATTCTCCTTCACAAAGTATACAAATTAGGCATTGGTTAATTTGGATATTTTCTTGAAGACCATATGGCATATGTTAAAATTAATGACAAAATCTCCCATGCCTGCCTTTTAATATCTATATTAATAATTTAAAAGATTGCTTAAATTTTTTTGTTGTGGTGTGCTGATGACTGTAAAACATTAAAAAGAATTATGTCTTTGATTGATTGTATTTCAAAATATTTTGTTTTTTAGTAAAGTCTAATACCATTATCACAGACTTTCAGACCGTTTTAATATATTACCATCTTTATTACTATTAAAATATATTTTAGAAGCTTATGTCAAAATTTCAGAATTAACATTTACTGTAACAAGATATCCATTAATCTAAATAAATGTTTATTTGCTTTGTTCTTTAACAAATCAAAAGTTTTTGGCTCTGGCAATGTTCTAATGATGGGTCTATTTATCATCATATTGAATATAATGCCAGTAAAAAGTATTGGGTGATTTTTTTAGAAATTATCTTGCTGTGTCTCCCCATTTTAGAATATGTTCTAATCATCTAAAATCCTAATTATAAACTAGATTCATTTAGTTTTTAATAAATTGTCTTAATATATCTTGCTGTATAGTAAAGTTAATTTTTGTATTCTAAATACTAATTTAGATAGGATCTTAAGTTTTTTTTCAACCTTATTATTCAACAAGTTATCTTTTTAAGTCTCACACATAATATCCTGGATTTTATCTTTTTATGTATTTAATCTTGTCGCTCCAATTTTTCAAATTGTTTTTTTTTTATTTAAACTACCCCATTTATATAAATGCATAGGTTTTTATTAATCTTGATCATTTTTGCCTTACATTGGCTAAAAATGTGTAATAATATAAATGAAGTTACGTGTGTGTGTGCAAAACTAGTCAATATTAAAGGTCACTCTAAAAATAATTAAAATGTGTAATAAGCTCTGCAAATTTCAAAATAACCTGGATATGCTAATTTGGATGGAAATAAAAATGAAACTATTTTATGCATATTATATCTTCAAACAAAACAAATTATCTAAAATATCAATAAAACATTAAGAACCTAACCAGAGAGCAGTTTTGTGTTAAGAATAATGGGAGCAATAATGTGCTTACAAACCCAGCAGTCCATAAGCAACATAGCCAGCAAGCAGTTCTGTGCTAAATATAATGGGAGCAATAATGTATTTACAAATCCAACAGTTCATAAGTAGTGAAATATGCTGAAGAGATCATTGTAGTGTAAAGTTAGCAAAGAAGAGTTAATAAAGTACTTTATAAGAAATGCAATGCTATAGTTAAATACTATAAAGAACTATGTGTGTGCATAATTAAGCCTGATTAAATTTATGCAAGTTAAGCTGCAAGTTGCTAGTTGAAAGCCTAACCAGCTACTAATATATATTTAGAGCAATAAACTGGTTAAGGTAAACTTTTTGTGTGTGTATTGTTTTCAAAATAATTAATGAGTTTTCAAGCGGCTTAGGTCAAATCTGGCCTCTGTACACATAGTTTGAAATTAGATTCTATGTAATGTTCTAAACCTAAATATTTTTAATTACTTTTTGATTTATTTTATATCTATATACTTTTTATTGCTTTTATTTTCTGTGTATTATTTATATGTATTCTTTATTGTTTTTGTACTTAAATAAATTATTTACATTGAATTTTCTCATTTATTTTCAATTGCACTTTTTTTTTTTTTTTTACTGTGAACTAACACTTTATGTACAAAGATAAAGATGTGGTCACCATCTTTGAAAGATCACAACAGTTAAAGGTTGTTAGTTTTTTTTAAGTACTGGATATAAATTTATGATGCTTATTACAGTGAATCCTTAATTAACTAAAGAGTATAAAAACATGTTTTTTTAATATGCTTTTATTTAACTTATTCTGATTTTTCTGTCTGTTAAATCTTGTAATTCAAATTTCATTCATTTCCCAATTTCTAATCTAATTGAAACTTTGCATATATATATATATTCTTGATGATAATACATTTTTTTAAATATTTGCAAATAATTTTGGCTTTTATGTAGAATTTAATATTTTTTATGGTACTGCCATCTAAGAGTATTATCATAGTAAGAAAAAATTAATAGTAAATAAATTAATGGGGGGGGGGGCTAGATCATTAAATAAATACTATTCACCATTCTACATAATAAAAGTTATAGTTACCTAAACAAAATGATAACTGAGAATAAATATCAGACTAGAAAGAAAACTGAAACGTCGTTGATGTTTAACCAAGCCAACTAACTTCTTTATTTTCTCCAGTTAAATAATTACAATGAATATTTTGCAGGAAAAAAAAATGATATGCTCTACATCAGTGGTCTTCAACCTTTTCACACCTGCAGACCGGTAAAAATAAGGATAAGGTTTCGCGGCCCGGCAAAAATAAGAATAAGGTTTCGCGGACCAGCAGAAGTCTATAGATAAATTTTCTTATAGATGCAAACTGCTTAGCTTTAGATGAGCATAATTGTTATAACTGATCAAAACAACAATGTTCAATATACAAGATGAAATTATATATATATAAATATGGAGTTTGTATAATAAAAAACTTTTTTTTTTAATTTTGAATTTTTTTGAAAAGTAATAAAAAATTTAATTCTACCCCCTCCCCCATAAACATCTGTGATAACTAAAAAAAAAAAAACATTTATTTATGTATGATTGATTAGATTTTGTTTTCGTTCTGTTTCTTTTTTTTTAATTGAGTAAAAATGAGATGAAAAAATAAATAAAGATTGTTTATATTAATTAAAAGCTTAAACTCTTATTATTTTGTTAATACAAACTTTCCTGCGGCCCGGCACCAGTCCGCAGACCAAGGGTTGAAGATCACTGCTCTACATTATTAGTAAAATACTAACGTTTGTTGAGACATCATAAATTTGTAGCATTATATGACTTGGAAAATGACCAGCTATGCCAGAATGAAAAAGACGAAATATTAAGTTTCTGAATTATGGAATGTTTTTTAAATTAAACTAATTTTTATTAATTTTATTTCAGTTAAATATAAGAAAATATTGTTGTTGTTATTAAATTAGATGCATTTAAAAAGTTTCTTTGACATTTAAAAAAAGCTTTAAATTTCTCAATAAATTTTTGTTTTGTTTTCTAGTTTGAAAAAGTTATAAAACTAAAAAATAGAAAATAAAAATTTTTCCTTAAAGAATTGTTTTTATTCATTCACATCAATGCACTAAAACATAAAAAATAAATTTTCTTCAATATTTTTGATATTAAGTAATTAAAATAGAACAATGTGTTACTCATGTTTAGAATTATTTTTATTTTGGCACATAATATCAAAAATATTGAAGAAACTTTATTTTTTACATTTTAGTGCATTGATTTAAATAAAAGCTAGTCAGCTGATTAAAATAAAAGGGGAAAATAAATATGTTTTTATAAAACTAGATAGCAAATTTTTTACAAAAACGAGCAAATTGTTTAATTAAAGCATTACATATGGAAATATATAAAGTAAAAAAAATTAAAAAAGACAAAAATATGTTAAGAAAAGTTTGCAATTGCAGAAAATTGTTTAGTAATAGATCGTTTATACTTTATTTTAATTAGTAAATAATTTTAAATTATATATTTTTCAACCGTTGGAATGTTTAAAATTTATATATATATAAACAATAACTACAGTCTTATTAGTGCCAACTTTTTTTTTTTGTTTGTTTGGAAAACTTTATTTATGCATGCAATTTCTACATGTGTAAAGCTTTTTTTGTGTGCCCAAGTCATCGTTGCTCAATCACCATTACAAATCTTAGAGAAACTTATTTTCTAGAATTCAGTTAGTATGTGTTTAAAGAAGATTGATGCAAAAACTACAAATATGAGCTTTTAAAATGAATTTAATTTCACTTTGAGATTTTTAACAATTGCCACTTGTCAACTGTTAAAAATTTTCTACTCAATGAAAGGCACAGTGATGTTTCAAATTGACTACAAATATGTATTATAAATATATAGCACTTAACTATTTATCATCAAAAGAATATAGCAGATTATATTATAGAAATGAATATGCTTATTAATACCTCAACAAGTTTATGAGTATTTATGCAATAATGTTATCATTTTTCTTTTATAATATTGGTACTCCTTGTTTGTAGGAACTCTCTTCACCGAACTTACATCTACTTATTATTTCTTTTCATAACATTAATTGCACATCACTATTTCCAGAATTTTTGTTTTCATTGTCTCAGATGTGTTATTAAACTTTAATCGCACTCTTAGATTCTTAATAAACCATTTATTATGGCCCTGCTTGTTTAGAGAAACAGTGTAGACTCTAGGACTAAACTGTCAATTTTGTGCTCGAACATCATATCATTTTTCAAACAATAAACCATTTTATTATTTATTTTGTAATAAAGGTGATTTATCTACTTATTATGATAAAAAATAAGCATCCGTTTTTTTTGCCTGAATTATTAGCTATTTTCAGGTGTTGTCTTTTTTTTCAAAACACTAGGTCTTGGTTAATTTTTTTTTCAGAATCCCAGAGTTCATCAGTTATAAACTTGTGACTTCAAATCCTTTAATGATTATACATCAAAAATGTATAAATTCGCTGATTTTTACATTTATATATATATAGAAATATTAAAAGATATATACATTCACTTTTTTAAAAATTTTCAATAGCTTTGGAATAAAAGTAGATCTTGATGAAGTCCACTATTACAATCAAACCATATTAAGAATTTAGTGAGAAAATCACATTTTAGATGTACTAATGAAAGTGTTACGAAATGCAAGAAATTGCAACATCTTTTGCTGCACATTTTCCATTATTATTATTTTTAAGTCTCGTTTATTTCGGTATTTCTTGTAGTTTATGAAAACCAAATTCTTTGTCAAGACACTTTCTCTTACAGATCAATCAAAATAATAACAAGTAACGACTCGTTTTATGTCTGTGTGCGTTCATCCAAATGATCATATAGTAAAATTTAATTTGAATTTATAAGCCTTTTCTTTATAGTAGGAATTCACAATGCTTTCTAAGTTATACTTAGATTATTAAATATAAGAATAACTTATAAAGTATTTTGAATTCCTACTGTAAAAAAAAGATTGATAAATTCCAATTAAATTTTACAGTATGATCATTTGGATGAGCCCACAAAATCAAAAAATGAGTGTCTTGATAAAAAATTTGATTTTCATAAACTGCAGGAAACACGGAGATGAATGAGAATTAAAAATAAAGTAAATAACTTTATAATAATTTATTTTTAAACAAAAACTTTAATCAAGATATATTTTGATCATTTTATCAAATGTCGATGATTTTACCCCCAAATTGTTTTGTTAATAGACTCATTTATGAGCTGTTTAAGAATGCTTACTTACATAGATAACTTCTTAAATTTTGGGAGTCAAACATAATGGCCATAACATATTACTATTTCCTTCAGTCTAGGCTTGACTTTCTTGGCAGTTATCTCAAATTATTACAGACACTCGCCTATGGGTTTCAGAATAGATCAAGCTGACCGTTTAAATTATCCATGCTTTGAAATTTAAACAGTCATGTGATATTGATTATAATTTTTTAAGATCTGATATTTTTATTATTTTATTTTTTTCTTCTACTTGTTGACAACAAACAATCACAATTCATGTCAAACTCTACTGGAGAAAACAATCAAAAAGTGCTTCCATATTTATATATTATTGCTGAAACAATTTATGAACAGGAAGGACAAAAACCATATTCAGTATATGTTACTAGAAGTTGATAGCTCCTAATAATAATTAGATACTAGTATGTTGATGCACCCAAGCAAGCACTTTTACTATTTTTATATTTACTGTTATATTTCTTAACAGTCTTAATAGGAAACATGTTTTAAATTTTGTAGTTCATTTCATTGTTTTTTTTTTAATTTGGGTGCTAACTTACGTTTCTACTGTACCCTAATTTTACCAAAGCCATTCAACTTACATAAAAATATTTTGTTAACAATAATTTTATAGTGAATTTTAAAATAATATTTGTGTTATAATTAAGTGAGTTTTATTTTTGATGTAATGTTACTATTGATTCATATTTTTAATTAACCCTTCCCCCTGCCCCTAATCTTTTTTTTTGTTGTTGTTGTTGTTATTATATTGTTGTAACTTGTTTTGCCTTATCCATAATCTTATTATTTGATCAGTAATTTTTATTAATCATTTCAAAAGATGTATTTTTTTTTTTGACTTTCTAAAAATTTTTTGCAAATTATGTAGATATAATTTTTTTTTTTTAATAAAAATAATTAATTTCCAAATTAATGTTTTTTATGTAACACGTATTTATAATATACTAATTCAATCAGTATTAAACATGAATTTAAAATATGTCAACTGTTTTTGTAGCTTTATCATAAGTATAAGTAATATTAGAATTTATCTCTCATTATTCAATTTGCTGATTATATTTTTTCTTTCTTTTAATAGTTGCCACAGTTTCAAATATGTTTCCACTTTTAGCATTATTTGATGGCAGTAATCCTGTGGTTGTACAACAACCAGCACCGAATAGTACGGCGCCAACACCTGCCACCACAGAAGCACATATCCCACCTTTACTAGGAGTTGCTCCTTTAGGTCCTGTTCCTTTGCCCAAGGATAATTTATATCATTCTGCCATGTGTGAAGCTGCCTATCACCATTTGCCTCATCCTTCAGATTCGGAGAGGTTAAGGTGTGACTGCAGGTTTTATCACTTTTATTATTATTATTTTTAAACTAATTTTTGAATACACAGGCAGATCTCAACTTAAATAAGGGAGAATCTCTGTTCCATAATTAAATCAAATTTTCTCTTACAAAATAAGCACAATGTTATTTCACAAGAGATGACTACACAGCATGAAACAAATAAATACTGAAAACTGTATTGCTTATATATTTTCTGCACTTTATATGCTGCGAATTGTTAACTTCGGTCGGGTCTATATAAGTAGAGGACTGCCTGTAGGTTTTTTTAATTAATTCTACTAATCATGTTAATTGAATGCATTGCATATATATGTTTATATTTTAATTTGAAAGATAATTACATTAGTAGATAAGAGAATAAATTAACAGTAATTTTAGATTAGATAAAAAAAGTTTTTATGATTCTGACATGAAACATAATAGTCCAATATAAAAATACAACTAAAACCCCATCATCGCAAACTTTCAGGAAGACATAAAATAATTGCATTTTAAAAAATTGACCTGCTTCAATTGAGTATAGATTATATTTATTCAAAATAATTAAAAATTCTACTACTACATTTTCGATACTTTGGTATATACATATATAAATGTGTAGATTTGTGTATAATTAGAAAAAAGTGATCAGTATTTCATGTTGCTAAGTAACCATAATTAAGTTGCAGTTGGCAAGCTGACCACGTATGTTATAATGTATTGCCTTTAAGGCAATAAACTGATCGTACGACCAGCTAGCAGCTCCAATTTAGTTGAATTTACACAGACAAAACTTTTTATACAGTAGCACCTTTCAGTGCAAGCCATAATAATCAATAAATGCAGGCTTGCACTGAATTGCGCTACTCTATGGAGAGTTTTGCCTCTATGTAAATAGCTTGTGTAAGTATAAAGAATAGTGATCATGTGATGTTTAGTGGTTTAATTGAGTTTATTTAGCAACATTAATTGCTTGACACTCTTTTCTAATTATACATGGATTTACCTGATTTTATCTATTTGTTTACATCATATATTCATGAAAAATATTCAATTTGAAATACCTACATACCCTTACAAAATACTAAGAAACAAAGACACAAAAAAAATCTAAAATGATTTACTATAAATTATTTGCATATAAAGTTTTAAAAAAACTTCACGATTACAATATTTTATATACACAGATGCATGCGTTTCATTAACAATAGTTGTGCTGTAAAATAAGGATGGAATAAATATGATTGTACATCAATATCAGATTTGCTACACATTCATATAAGTATATATGCATTTTAACTAGTTTTGACATCACTACTTGAAATTTCTTTTTTTCCTCTAATTTTGAAATTGTCAAATACTACAACTTGCATAGTATTAAAAGTTTCATTAAAAATAAGTAATCATGCATGTGTGGTTTTCCTAATGTTAATTTTTTCTTTGAAAATATTTTATTCAGAATTGTTGAAAATTTTCTCATATTATTTATTTTTTGCTTTCAAATTCTTCTGAGTTTTTAATAATCTCATACTTTGATTGTTCTTTCCACCATTGTTTTTTTTTTTTTACTCCAACAATATTTATTATTGTTAAATGCATACATTAATCGAAAAACAATTGGACAATTCTT
The DNA here is from genome assembly GCA_028023455.1 of Epiperipatus broadwayi. Taxonomy (NCBI): domain Eukaryota; kingdom Metazoa; phylum Onychophora; class Udeonychophora; order Euonychophora; family Peripatidae; genus Epiperipatus; species Epiperipatus broadwayi. The sequence goes on from JAQFVV010000045.1 coordinate 5,603,556, forward strand.
TCTAACTTTTTTATTTAATTTTAAATAGTCTATTTTATCATAACCAAATGAAATCGCTCGAGAGGTCATGCAACATTCAAGAATCAGAAATAGTAGTTTGAAAATCTATTCACGAACTTTTAGCTTTCGAGCTGACATTCTGTTACTGCACCAAACCATGCAAGATATAGTTATTTTAGAATTTATTATTAATACAATTTTTTGACTTATATTCATTTTTAATTTTTTTTTTTATTTACCACACCCTTTTAAAATATTCGTTAGTTTAATTCAAGAAATTATATAAATTTATTTTCTTTCATTTGTATACTTTTCAGTGTGAGGAGTTACTAATATGTTTAGATTTAAATGTGTTAAATATTGGTTGATATTATGATTTAATTCATCATCTAGACAAGTGAATTAATTAATTATCAAAATCGAAATTGTTGATATTTTTCGATGTTGAATAGTTAAATGTATATATTGTAAAATAGTTTCATTTTCACTGTTAATATTACTTTTTAATTAAGTTCATTGCTGTTTAAGATTACTAATATCCATCACCTGTCTATCTTGACTTTGCTTTAGACTGCTAGGGATGCTAAATTTTGTTGCATAAGACATACACTATCGCAGTTAATATAATTTTCAGCATAACCATTTGAAGCAGCTACAATTCTGTATATATAATGTGTCAAAGTTAACAATGTAGCATTCAAATCTCAATTGAGAAAAATAAAACATTGAAATCTGTATTTAACAAAAAAAAAAAACTCTTAATATTCCTCTCTGTAATTATGTAAATATTGTAGGGAGCTCAGTTTTGAAAGGCAACAAGAATAAAGATTTTTATAAATTTTTGAAGAAATTGCATTGATTAACGCCATTAAAATAATGAATACTTTTATACGGAAAATATAATAGAATAATGAACTTTCTTTAATAAGTTATGTGAACTGGTTTGACGTTTTTATCAGAATATAATTAATGGTTATAAATTCATCTGTCTTGAATTTTCAAAGCCTCCTCCATACAAGAGCAATCGGTTGTGTTTATGGAATATCATTGAAACATATTTAACTACTTGTTTATGTAAAAAAAAAAAAATGTATCTGTTGTTGTCCAGTAACGAAGAAAATACTTTAGCTTTTCAAATTTGAAATCTCAGACCTGTAGAGATTGCGGTCAAAAAAGTTGCAGCGGGCGCACGTATCCAAGAAATATATTCATTACTAGAAATATGTGCTGAAATGCAAAAAATAATTTTAAGACACTGCTAATTTGTCTTTACTATATTTATGTAATAAAATACATGATTTTTTTTTATTTGTTATTCATTTACAATCTAGAAATTATTAAACAAAGAAATATAAATGAATAAATTTTATTTTTAATAGTAGAACATTTTGATAAAAAAATATCCTTAACATTAGTTAATCAGAACCTTCAATAATTCACTTTGCACATTTGTAAAAATCATTGCTAACACTATTGCTATGCCAATGACATAAATACTTTTTACAACTATGTCAATCCTATCTTTGGAGTTCATGATTTTTCGCAGATACAGTTTACTATTGAATACCACACAACCTTATGAGATAGATATTAATCAAACTCATCATTATGGTTTAAGAGTCATGTCCAAATGCGCAGCTGAACCTATGCATCCAATCTATATAACAATATTTTTTTTCATTTTCTGTGTCAATATTTAAGGAAAGAGTTTGTCTCTCAGATCAACCATAATCTCCAGAAGATTAATGTTGTAATAGTACACCACATTGAAGATTAAATATAATTATATACACAACTTTTCACTTCTTTTTCTTTTTAAATTATAGTTCCATGATAATAAATATATAAATTCAACATTCCTTTTCTTTTTAAAACTTGTTTTATTCCATACTATAATTTTTTTCTCTTCCATACAACATTTCAACTACATTCTGTAGTCATTATCAAGTTTCCTTAAAAAATAATAATAATAATAATAAAATAAATAAAAATAAAAAACAAAAATAATAACACAGATAAATAAAATATTAATACATTCCTAATATATAATATTCAAATAAAACCATAATATTATTATAATCTACAAATACAATTATTTACCTCCTTCCCTATCTTTAATTATTTCTTATAAAATACCTTTATAATTTAATACTCTTCTTATATAAATTTATTATCTATTCTCTAAATCTTTACCCATTAACATTCTTTTTATACCCCTCCCCCCTTTTTTATTTTTATATATTATTCCTATATTATCTTATTTTTTATCTTTATTTATTAACATTCTATTTAATACTGGTTTATACTGATCTCTATATACTTCCTCTTTTTTTATTCTCTCTTTAAAATTTTTAACGCATTCCAATGGTCTTATATCAAAATTTTTATGCTTAAATTTCTTTTTATGAATATATATAGCAGATTTTTTATCATATAAATGCTGCCTTAATCTAGTTTTTAATTTATTTTTACTTGTTCCTGTATAAGTCATATTTACATTACTTTTATCACAATCCATACATTTAATTATATATACTGAATTTATACATTCTAAAATATCAATTTTATCATAATCATTTATTAACTCACCCAAACATTGTTTCCTTTTATAAACAGGGCAAATTAATGTATTATATCTCCTATTAAAATACCTAAAAAATCTCTTAATTTTAAAAAATAAATATCTTGATACCCTAAATCCTATATAAATTATTTTATTTTCTCCATTTTTATTCAATTTAATCTTTCTTTTTATATTTTCAATATTATAATTAGATATCGATCTTTTTACAATATATTCAGGATAATCATTTTTAGTACATCCTCCCCTAATATTCTTTATTTCATTTTTAAAAAACATTTCATTTGAACATATCTTAACAATCCTAATAATCTTATTATTAACAATATTAAGCTTGCAATGTTTTTCAATATCAGAGTACCAATTATTAGCTAATCCAAAATACGTATTCTTTCTAAATACTGTTGTATCTATATAAATTATTCCATCCATTCCAAATTTTTTAAAAATACTTATATCCATATAATCAATTACATTGTTATTTTCTTTTTCCATTGTAAACTTTATTTTATCATTTTTTTGTATTTATTCACCCCAAAAAATTATGTTAGAAAAGCAAATAATTTTTTGGGATGTATAAATACAAAAAGTTTATAAAAGGAAACAATGTTTGGGTGAGTTAATAAATGATTATGATAAAATTGATATTTTAGAATGTATAAATTCAGTATATATAATTAAATGTATGGATTGTGATAAAAGTAATGTAAATATGACCTATACAGGAACAAGTAAAAATAAATTAAAAACTAGATTAAGGCAGCATTTATATGATAAAAAATCTGCTATATATATTCATAAAAAGGAATTTAAGCATGAAAATTTTGATATAAGACCATTGGAATGCGTTAAAAATTTTAAAGAGAGAATAAAAAAAGAGGAAGTATATAGAGATCAGTATAAACCAGTATTAAATAGAATGTTAATAAATAAAGATAAAAAATAAGATAATATAGGAATAATATATAAAAATAAAAAAGGGGGAGGGGTATAAAAAGAATGTTAATGGGTAAAGATTTAGAGAATAGATAATAAATTTATATAAGAAGAGTATTAAATTATAAAGGTATTTTATAAGAAATAATTAAAGATAGGGAAGGAGGTAAATAATTGTATTTGTAGATTATAATAATATTATGGTTTTATTTGAATATTATATATTAGGAATGTATTAATATTTTATTTATCTGTGTTATTATTTTTTAAGAAAACTTGGTAATGACTACAGAATGTAGTTGAAACGTTGTATGGAAGAGAAAGAAAATTATAGTTTGGAATAAAACAAGTTTTAAAAAGAAAAGGAATGTTGAATTTATATATTCACATTGAAGATTACGACAAGGATTAGATAGTCGGACCATTATAAATTTTTTTGAAATGAATTCCAAAAGAGCGCCGCAAGCTAAATTAAACTGCACTGTACAATGCAGGAGGTGTATTTTATGTATTATTCAACTTGCTAGAGATAATCCATTAATGCTGATGCTTTTTTTCTGACTTATTTATGTAATTTAAACAACTAATCTTACATCTTTTTCCTCTAATCCTGATAAATTAATGATGGATAAGATAAGGTATTTTACTTTCATTGAGAAGATTAATGCAACTAGGTCTATCATAAAAAATATTTTTAGTTTATATCAAATAGTTTTAGCTTTTATGTTATAGACAAAAGAGCTTTGTCCAAGAAAAACGTTTGCAAATTATTTCTATTTTGCATTTAAAAAGAGATTACTTTTCAGGCTTATCAATGTATTTTGAAAAATGTAGAAATTAAGTCCAGTTAAGAAATAAAGTTCTGATGATACTTATTTTATTTGTCAAGTTGCTATTCCAAGTAGTCTGTTGTGCGTGTCAATACATGTGAAAATGTGTTATTGTGAATACATCAGTATTGGTAATATATGGTTACAGGATTTCCCATAAATGATAAGTAATTTTAGCACCTGTAATAGAATTATGGGAAATTATGGTCTTGACACCCATAATAGTATGATGTATTTTGAATATTTTGTACATTTTCTGCAATTTTGGGGTATTTCAGATGTTTGTTTTTTTGTATAAATAATTTACATATATTGTACTTTCATTTTTGCATATTCTTTACTTAAGATATTTCATTCTCCGTTATTTGTTAACAACTTTTTTTTAATTAATCGTAATTTTTATGTTCTAGGGATTTTACCATTATATATTATCGTATAGATAACTTCACTTTATACATTTAATTGTGCACCTACTTTGATGTTATAATAGTTTGTGATTCCCTTATTCATTTATATGATGATATCAATTTTAGTCAATCTGATTATCCAATTCACAAGTATTTTATTCCATTTTTTAGTGCACATTAATTAATTGTTAGTTATACTCCATAAAGAACATGAGCAAATTAATATTTACACTTCTTAGATAGATCTTAATGTGGTTATTATTTTTTATTTTCAAGTTCTCAATTGGTTCTTACTTGAAGTATGTTGCATAATTTTTCAATTATTGTTGCTTTCATACAAAAAGTAATAAAAAAAGTTACTTACAGATTGTCATTATCAGGAAAATATGTGGCCTAAATATTTTAATGTGCTTTTATGAAGTCTTGTAACTCAATTTTTTCTCTTTGAAATTTTCTAATTAATTTTCACCACTTTCCAATATGCAAATCTAATTGAAACTTTGCATACATATATATATTCTGATAACAATACTTTTTTTTTAGAGTTTGCATGCATTTTTTAACAAAAAAAAGTAGCAAAAAATTTTAATTTTATATGTGATGTGATGTACTGTAGCTTCTCCTTAAATGAAGTCAAGAATCTCTCAGCAATTATTCCCAGAGAAACCTGTTAGCTACTTTATTTTACATTCCCCAGTCTAAGTTTTCACATATTCTGCTCCATCCCATTTCAACAACATAATCTTTGTCAACTCCATGGCCTTCATATCTAAATCCCATTATCTTTCCCCAAACCCAGCATAATAACCAATAATCCACTTTCTGTATAATCACTTTTTTCATATTTATTCTTCCATAACTTCATTATATGTACCCTTTCTGTTTTCAAGCATTTACATTCAATTAACAAATGCCTAATATTTTCTATTCCTTCCTTACATAATTTACAGACTAAATCAACCATATTTTCCCATTTACATGTATATTCTCTTGTTGCTAAAGATCCCATTCGAGCCTTATTAAACAATAAACTACTTTCCTTACTATTATATATTAACTCGCACCTAATAGTCTGTTTATTTCTATATATATTTAAACTCTTTTTACTCTTCATACTATTTCTCTAACTCCCTAGTCTTTATTAATAAATTTATTCTTTTATCCCATTCCTTACTACTATAACACTCAATAATCCTCTTAACACAATCATCCCATCTTTTGTACAAATATACTGATATAAATTCTTTATCCAAATCTTTTGCATACTGCATTACCTTTCTCACCCATCTTGTTACCTGCCCTTTATTCATAACCCAATTAAATACTGTTTTGGCTGTTCTTTTATTATCCATAAACTGCAATCTACTAAACATTTTCATTTTACTTTTTGCATCTCTCATATGAAAACTTGACCATCCCATTTCTCCTTGAATTGCCTCCCTTGCTGTCCATACATCTGCATCCAATGCATGTCTTCCTACTTCCCTTTGAACTTTTTCTAAGTAATTTAATACCCCTTTACTAACACGTAATGCATCATGACCATATGTTAACTCTGCTACTGCAACTCCTTTCCATATAATTGTTTACAGTACTGCCATCTAGAGTATTAAATTGTATTTAAACTTTTTTTATTTTAACTTGTAGAACTATATAAAACTAAAAAGTTGAAAATAAAAAAAAATTTTTTTTTTTTGAAAGAAGTGCTTTTATTTACATAAATGCACTAAAAATAAAAAATACATTTTCTTCAGCTTTTAAATGATTCTTTGGGAAATCTGATTTATGAATTTCCAACATAATCTCATGTTTTGTGAAAGTTAAAGAAAATTTATTTGTATTTTTTAGTGCAATTATTTGAATAAAGGCATTTCCTTAAAAAAAAATATACACCTGGGTCTCTTTTTACGCGGACTTATTTAACACGATTTTGAAGTTACGCGATTTATGTTTCACCGGAAGTCGAACTCCGATAATGCGCCATTACTTTAAATAATAAATTTTGCGCACTTACGTTATATTGAAAGTAATAGCACATTATTGGAATTCGACTTTCATCTTAGTAATTTCAATATTTTCAGTGCTTTATAATAGTAAGATTTTATGCAATAATGAAATTAAAATCATGATTTCCACATTTTATGTATACACACATTAAATTTTACAAGATTATAATGTAAATTTGTTCAAACATTGTGCGTGTTAATTTTGCATTTTAAATCACATTTTGTTTTTGCTTTTTAAAAAAGAACATAATCAATTATTAGTCATTTAATGTCCGCAAGTTTATTTTTAAAAGATGAGTAATAGCAGTGAAACGAAATTTGATTTTTAAACGGAATTGAAAATTAAAGACAAAAATAAGAATTTAATTTTTAGTTGTTAGTTTTAATTAAATTTTTCCCAGCAGTGGTGAATAAATGTCTTTTTATTATCATGAGTCTAAGTTTATAAACAATTAATAAAATCATCGTCTCAAAGATTAATTACGTTAACAGAAAACCATTAACACAACATGAGAGTGAACTTGGTGCTAGTTGTATTTCCTCTTGTGAGAATCTGATTTTTTACCAGTTTGCAAACGAACGTGTATTTCGGCAAATAGCGATAATAATTAAAACGTGTATAAAAAAATGTAAATTACTGTAAATTATGCATAAAAATATATTATTTTGAATAAAATTAAATATTATAGTTTAAAAAAGTTTGTCTTGTATCAATTTTTTTCAAATTTGACATTTTTTATTAGTCATATTTTATTTCCTTATTTTTTTTTTTGTGCGAATTTTAAAGTAATTTTACATTGGTGCTTTACTTTTACACGAATTTTGAAAAATCACAGACGGCATCCCCCCTTTTTCAATGTAAGTTACATTTATTTTTGCGCGATTTCGTTTGCGCGTGTTTTCTAGGGAACCTATCTATCGCGTAAAACGAGACCGAGGTGTATGTTTTCTATGTATATGTTTTTTTTATGTACACCAAAGTTTCTCTTAGAATTATATTTTACATTAAAGTCACCAAATTTTAATCTTTCAATTTTTATTTATTTAGGATATACTTTATCACTTCAGTAGATAAATTGGGATGCAGTTTATAATGTTGTCTCATATATATACAAAATACAAAAACTGTATTAAGAGCACAGCTTTATTAACATTAACAATACTGTAAGTGCTTAGCATGCTTTCGACTGATAATCATCATAAGTGTAGCAATGCTTGTAACGGATAGGGGAATAAGGCCCTGTTTAAAGGCTAGAAAATTAGCATATTGTTTGCATAGTGCATTAATTAGTTAAAGCAAACCACTTTTTGGAAAGAGAAAAGCAGGATTCTTTCCTATTGATGGCATAATTATCTTTGGAAATGTTCCAAGCCTCCTTGACCTTTCACTTGGCATTATTGCATTGTGAGCAAACAACGCTGAAACATGGGCTCAAATTGATGGTTTGAATTATTGAAATGCTTGGAAATGGGATATAGCATGTGTTTTTGCCCGCTTGTACATATATTTATGTTGATCCAATCTGATGGAAAGATTAGCCCGAGATTCACTATAGTAAACTGATGGGCATGAATAATTCTGGCATTTAATTTTATATACAATTTGAGAATGAAGATCCGGTAGTAGTCTATTTTCCAAATTATTGATTAACCCGTACAAAGAGAAAAGAGTGCGTAGTCCAACTCAATGGGTAGGAGTGATAATTTTATGAATCAAATGGGTGACTTTTTTAGTCTTTAAACAGGGTCTTATTCTTCCACCTTTGTTACAAGCATTGCTGCATTTATGATGATTATCAGTTGAAAGCATGTTAAGCTCTACAGTATTGTTAATGTTAATAAAGCCTTGCTCTTAATACAGTGTTTGTATTTGTGTATATATTACATTCGCAGAGATAAAGCATTTATAAATTTTACTCCTTACAATATTATCTTAAGTGCAGTCTTCTACATAAGTATTTTGTTAAATTATTCTTTATACCTACTGCAAAAAGCTATAGTAATTTTTATAAATGGAATCATAGTAAAGTTTGGATTTCAGTATATTTAGACAAAAAAAAATTGCCCTAGTTAAGCAATTCACTTGTAATCGTGACTGTATTATCATTACCTAACATGAATGCTTTACTGAAAGATCAACATATTCTGTCTGCGAAATCTTATTTTCTATCTTTGAATTTTGTATTTAAAAGTAAATACTGAAGTTTTGTTGTTGTTCTTATAATTTTTTTATTGCCAATTATTATTATGAAAGAAATTATACAAAAATATAAATATATGTGCAGTTAAGACTTCTTGCTCATTTTTATTGTTTTTGTTCAAAATTTCTTTTAAATATGTTTAAAATATTTGCAATGAAAAGTATCCCCTTCTCTATCTTAATATTTTAGTATGTGTGCATAATGTAAGTATGACTGAGTTAGCTATCATACATTAGTCATAACATTATAAACAAGTGCTATAATAATGCTTGGGGGGGGGGGAGTTCCTCAGTAATATAACATTACTATTTTTTTATTATGTTATTTTCTAAGCATTCAATTATACAATCATTAAAATTCTAATATTTTCATTAATGTATAATTATTGCACATTAACATGACACTAAAATCAAATAACTATCGTGACAATTTAACGTTTAGATTCAACTATCAGCGCTACTTGGAATTACAATGTCCAGTCATAAGCAGATGAAAAATGGAAACCATTTCTTATTTTCTTGTGATTTGAAGATAGCGTTGCTGGATAAATTTAAATATTAGGTTGTCGTGATATATATATAGCAATGTATTCTTTAAAAACTAATCAATAAAAGAGAAAAAAATTAATCTTTAAATTTGCGTGTGTGTGTGTGTTTTTTTAATGGATTTTGTTTTATTAATATTTTAATTTATCTTTATGGAATTTAACTATGTTGCTAATAGTATTTTGTTTTTCTTTAGGAATTACCTTCCACGAAATCCATGTCAAACTCCTTCATATTACCCTCAAGTACCTCCTCCCCATTCAGATACTGTGGAGTTCTTCCAACGGCTGTCTACTGAAACATTATTCTTTATATTTTATTATATGGAGGTAATAATCTATAATTTATAAAATTTGTATTTATTTATGAGAGTGTATGATTGAGCTTGTAGTGTAAAAATTTATTATTTACTCATTATTTTAGAATTAGCTGTGGAATATCCAACATTTATACTTTAGTGTGAATTATTGAAGAGATTTTTTTTCATTTCTGTGATTTCCTGAATCTCTTGAGAATAGCTACTGTTATTTTGTCTTAATAGCAATATTGTAGAAATAATTTAATAGTTTCCATTTTTGGATTTTTAAGAATGATGACTCACCACTTCTTTCTCTTGCCGTATATACCAACCAGTTTGACCTGCAGTGTTTATTTTGTCATTTAATTTCTCTTGTATACTGATCAGTGACATATTGTCATTTTTATTAGGCCTTCTCTTAGCATTTATTTCTAGCATAAATTGTTTTCAGTTTTTGTTATAGTTCATTTTTGTCTGTGATATTTGTTTCTAATATAGAGTTTATTTTATTTTGAAAAATTATTCATATCCCAGAATTTATAATCATACATCCTAACATTATCGTACATTAAAATATTAATAATTAGATAGTTATAGGCCATACATTTCCCAAATGTTGATTTATTTCAGTGACATATCAAATTTCTTTAATAACACTTATATATAACTTTCTTTTTATTTATGAATTATATTAAAGTATTACTTAACTTTCTTTTCTTCTCAATTAACATCAGTAATACACTTTAGCATTATATACTAGTGTCAAAACAAATTTCTGATTAGTATTTTGTTTTTGGCCTTTGTTAGTTATGTCTTTTATGAAATTTATCTCTCCAGAAGCCATCTTTACGTTATTTATATTATAATAACAATAATCAAATAGTTTATTATTTAGAAATTCAGAAGAAGTTTAAGCAGCAGATTTGATAGTGCTGGAATCATGATCTGTAGATTTGGAGCTCTCAAATCTGACCCTTTACCTTGCGCTGAGCTCCAGAATCTGGCACTTTGTCTTCCACTAAATCATTCAAGACAAATAGTTTTTTGTTTGGAAATTTATATAAAAAAAATTCTAGCATTAGAAGTGACCGGCTTGAAGCCATGATTTAGGGATCTTGAGGGCCAAAGTCTGCTTTTGCATTAAACCATACAGGGGAAAAATAATTGAATGGTTTGTTATCAAGAATTTAAATGACATTTGAGCCCCAAAAGGGACAGAGTCGAGCTTCTATTCATCGCTCTTAAGTTTTTGACTATTGCCTTAAATTATATAAGACAAAAGTAATCGAATTGTTTATTGTTCAGAGTGAGTTTGTAATGAGTTCGAGCACTAGGAGTGATCAAACTGGAGTAGTGATCCATGATGAACTCCAGATTCTCTCAAAATTGTGATTTATGTTTACACTATTCATTGAAGATTTCAATGTTGTATGATTTTGAACCCAAATGTATTTACAGTTATCGTACATCTTATTTCATAAAAATATATAATTCAGAAATATTACCAAAATGGCCACTTTCTTTATTTTACTGTAATATTTTATATAAATACAATTTATCCACTGTACTTTGAATAATACAGGACAGTCAAAACTTAAGATTGTATATGCATATATGTACAATAAAAGATTTTTGCTGAAAAGTGTTCAAAGTAGAGTGGATAAATTGCATTTATATAAAATGTAGAATTGTTAGTCTAAGGCCAGATCTATGTAGTTATATTTTTTAACTATTTTAAAAATCTTAGAATATTAAAACTTTTTAAGTTGTTAGCTTGAATAATATAAAAATAGTGATTGGGATTGCTGGATAGATGTACGCAACTTGATGCTTTTTACTGACAACAGTCAGCAATTAGTAAGGAAATTTATTTGCCACTATTTTATGATATTAGTTTATTACTCAGGTTTCATAGATAATTAATATAAATGTGGATTAATGCTGTTTATACAGATTTTTATATGTTGTTGTATGTGTACATACAGAATTTTATGCATATACCATGAAAATTGTTTAGAAATCTTTTGATTATCTTTGAGTAGATAAAATATATTCAGTTGTTGCTTTTATACAGTCTTTTATTTATTGTGCCAACTTTAATTTTGTTTGCAATTACAAATATGTTTACTAAAACTGATTGTGCAATGTGTTGTTTTTTACATGTTTGTAGAATCGTAAAAATATATCCATTGTTGAAAAATCAGTCTTGGGGCAGTAGTTATCTGGATGGATATATATATTTTTTTGAGTTGACATTTTAATTTTATTAAAAAATAATAGTAACCATGTTTTGTTTTTTGTTCTTATAATTCAGAGATGCAGTTATTTATTTATTTTTTGTTTATTTTTACTCTCCCTTCTCCCACAACCAACTTATTCTCAGTTTCCTATAAGTTTAAAAACATATTTTTTTTGTTAAACAACCTTCTACTAAAAATCTTGACATTTTCATAAATAATTGAAGTGATAAAATTTGTCATAAAAAAATAAATGTTACTTAATGATTATATGTAATTAATATTATCTTCAGCTTTTCAAGTATGTATAATTATTGTATTAAAGTTATATAGATACTGTAGTTTATATATATATATATATTCACACATAGAAATACATATTTTGCAACCAATCAAATGGGGAATGTTTTGAATTATAATATAATGAATTTTACTATAATAAATAGTCTATTTATATAGCGTAAACTACTTATATAATATAAATGATCTGACTAACTTCTAATGCTCATGGGTTAGTGCACATAAATCTATAAAAACACAAGACTAGAAATTAGTCACCTTATTTATAATACAATGAATTGTATTTAAAGCTAACATCACTGCCATTAAAACTTTTTAACGTCACACACCTTTTTTGTCTTTCAAAAATATATACAACTTATAACGTATAATGTTCTTTTTACATTAAAACTAATTAAAACACTTTCCAAAACTATTTTTTTCATCACCATACATATATATATTTACTTGTTTACCACATCCGTTTCATCTATTTTATTTGTAATCATTTTCAAGGATTTGCTTATTTCCTCTTCAAACTATAAGTTTGAAGAGGAAAGTAGCAAATCCTTGAAAATGACTACAAATAAGATACTTGAAATGTTGTATGTGGTAAATAAGTAAATGTATATGCCCACCTCGACTGCTGGAATAAAAACCCTGCCATCCAAAGATTTTTTATTTGTTTTGAGGATCAAACTCAGTCACTAGCCGGACAACAGGCACACAATCCAGTGCTTGAAATATCCCAATTACCTCTTACTTTAAATCAGAGGGTCCAGCATATTAGCTTAACACGTATAAACATCTCTTAAATAAGTGGTGACATAGTGACAAGAGAGAGAGAATAGACCAAATAACACTTAAGCAAACATTAGTATTTATTTAAGCATACATATATAATATAACAATTTAATATTTTACAAAAAGAAATATAAATAATTAATTAGGCTAATTTTTATAGTAGTCCTTTGGTTTATTTAATTTTAAAATTATAAATGGTCTATAGACAGTTATGTTATGGAAAAATATATTTACCTAGGCTTTCATGATATTAAATGACACAATTCATTTGGTTTTGGTTTCATTAGTGTTACTTTCCAGCCAGTTGGCTTTTTGTTCTCCGTCAATGGTTTTAGGGCTTGTCTTTTATTCTGCGACTTGCCAATGAGGGGGGAGAGGATAGCTACAGCATTTATTTTACAACTTAAGCATTGGTTCCAGGCATGGACAGTTGATTTTGGAAGAGGACTTTGGGCAAGGAGCACAGTCGAATACTTCTAAGGCAGTCTAGTAATGCATATTGCTAGTTCTGTGACTTCAGCAATAATATTTTTCGCAGCAGTAATGACTGGCTCTATTCTGTCCTTAGATTTCTGAATCTGCTAACTAAATGAAAAAAGCAATGAAGCACATAATGCCTCAACAAAATGAAGACCAGAATGATTTACAAACTCGAGCAGAATAATATAACAATAGATGATTGTAATTTTTATACCTTTCTCTCCCATTGATCTTTTCCTTATCATAACTTAAACTTATATTTTAAATATTTTTTTTTAATTATATTTTACATTTTCTTTAATCTAATTGATTTTTACATTTTTCCTTAATCTAATCTTTTTTTCTAGATTAATCTACTATCTCGGTTTTATCCTGAAGAGATAGCTTACATAGTTTTTAATTATTTCAATATCATTATTAGCGAGGACTTTTTTTTTTACTGGCATTCAGAGGTTTGCTTTCACTAATTAGTTAATCTTTTTAGTTTCGATTTTTCGCCAACATTTATTTTTACACATTTATTCTTTTAACTTATTTTTACTTTATAAAAAGTAGAGGATGAGTTCTAAATCTTTTTATTTTAGTTTTTCCCCCACCCACTCTTAATACTAAAACTTGTATATTTTAAAAGAAAAAATATGACGCAATCTTTTGCTTTTGCAAAATTATTTCTTAAAAGAAAACTACTCTAAAGCATATTACTTTTTTTTCCTATTTTTGTTTCTATTAATAATTTAATCATTTATTTTTAAATTATAAATATGTAACACTAGTATATATGGTTGTTTCATAACATATCTTGCTAGCATTACAATATGTTACTTTAATAGATTTATATTATACCATTTTTACAAATGTATCTATTAATAATACGCTGATGCATTGCGGTGAAACTTTTTTATATAATAGTTTGTAGGTTTTTTTTATATATTCTAATTTGCAGAATTAGCACTTTCAGAGCCCTTGTTGCTCCATATTCATAGTCTTTTCAGATTATTAATGTATCTATCTCTTGAAAAACAATGGATTAAAAATTCACTACATTGCCAATTGTTTGCATAATAAATATGTAATCATAATAATTTTATATGTTAAAAAGTTCACTTCATTATTATAGATCCAAAGTATACCTTAAACTTTGATTACATTACTGAAAAAACATATGTTAAAATTAAAAAAATCAGCATATTGTAGTTCCATAACTTTTATTTGGTACTGTTCTAATAGATCGTGTCAGCCGCTTGATAACATTGTTGCTATGCAAAAACACATCAATATAATATTACTGGGCCCACCCCGTTCTTTGTGAAAGAATAATAATCGTACGGGTTAATGTAATTCATTTATTTCCTGAATAACATTTATTGGAACAATTTTACATAAACATATGTTATTGCAAATATTCTATTATAGTAGAATTCTGCATGTACAACAGAGCTGACTGGCCAAACCATCCCCCCCCCTTCCGCAAACGTCTACTAGCTTTCCTTGAGACATAACTAAGTACATCGTGTTGGGAAAAAAAATGCTGAGGGGAAAAAAATATTTATTTATTAATTTATTGATTGATTTATTACAATAGCTATCTTTGAAAGATTATGTGTATGGATATTAATGTCACATCTATTAAGAATGATTACTAATTTCCAATTTGATGGGGGGGGGGTATTTTAAAGATTAATAAATGTATTCTTTGGACAATTTCTTTTGGTCTCTGGATAGAACTACGAGAATTTTCAGTCATACTTTTTTTTTCTCAAAGGCTTAACGTAATTCATTGATTTTCTTCATCAATTTCTGTAATTTAGTCGAGAACAATTTTACGCTACCAAAAACTTTAAAAAGCTTTAACTACAAGTGGCCCAAAATTTCATCTTAATCCTACAATGTAGGGCAGATGGTATGCCTTTTCACATCCGCAAGAATTAAAATGTTATCAATTGACCTACCTTATTGCTAAGATTCTATTAGAGTAAAATTAATTCACTCCCCGTGCATGCCAGCTTCTGTGTACGGCAGTTGGCCCGATTTCGACCTGTCAGCTATTTTATTTGTCGCGAATGGGTTCTTGCGTAAACGTGACTTTTCGCGTGAGCTGGTCGAAATCTTGCTTGGACGTACTCTTTCTGAATTTTTTTGAAGGTTCCACGTTCAGTAGGGAAGCTTGACGATGGGTTGATAACTGTTAGGAGGTAACAGTAGGTCAGATGACTTAAAGCTAATTCCTTTGACATGCATATTTGAAGAGTTGTGGCAGGCTGAAGTCCAGACACTTTCGCACGATCCTGTAACAAACATTGAACTGTGAGCATTGGAATAAAGTGTGTAACACTAGAGCAGGCCTGCCGCTGGTGTAAACGGCATCTTTTCTGTGCTTTATAGCATAGAAATAATGGTGCCGGCTGGCTGCCGCCTATTAAACGATCTCTTTTTGTGTTTTTGTGCATAGATATATATATAGGTCTAGGCGGCGGCCGTGTAATATAGCGCCATAAAGCCGCTGACACAATCTAATAGAACAGTACCTTTTATTTTAGTTTTTGCAGTATGAATTACAAAATAATCAATAAACAATTGAATCAAATTTAATGTACTTTCCTAATTTATTTTTGGTATAATTTATTATGTTATTGATATTATTGTTGTTTGATTTTTTATTATGAATTCTTACTTAAATACTTGTCATCCATATTACTTTAATAAGGTTGCGATTCTGTTGTAATTACGAATCTAGTTTAAATCAGAAAAAGGTTAAGTATAGTTCATACATATTGGATCCTGAATAATATATTTATACATTACTGTATATTATTTTGGGCACTTTCAAATTATTAATGTTTTGGATAATTCATAAATTTATTTAAAAATATGTAAAAACACAATTAACATGTTGATGTCTGCCATTTTTGAAAGACTGTTGTAATGAACATTTGGTGGGTTTTTGAAATAGGGAGTATAAATTTATAATGTGTGTTTTAGAGAATATATATATAGCATAATAAAAACTTTTGGAATTGTTAATATAATTAAAATGAACTTTCTATTAAAGGCTTTTTTTTTTAGAATTTTTGAAAACATGTAGTTAAATAAATTCTTATTTTCTATAATTACATGCTACAAAAGATTGAGAAACGAATCTTTCTTTTGCAAATAACAAAACCTTTGGTTTATTTTTTTTAAAAAACTTTCCATGTTTTTTTAAATCACAATGTTTGCTTTTGTGGACTTTTAAAAATTGCCATAGTTTATTTTAGTGCTTCATGAATAGAGAGCACTTTTCTATAATAATAATAATAATAATAATAATTAATGCATTGAAAGTGTTTTTGCATCAGGTGGAATGGTTATCTCAGGCCATTAGCAAGTGGATCAAATAACTCTTGTAATTTTCGTGTATTAGCTATATTCTATGAATTAATCTTGGACATCACTTTTTTAGCTTGCATCTCTTTTCGTTATTTACTAAAGATGTCTCTGTTTGCAAACTACACAAACATTAATTAAATCAACCATTGGTATCTGTTGCCATCTGATGTATATTGATTTAATGCTTATATAGTTGCTTAGAATGGAAGTTGAGGGGTCTGTTATCTAATGCAGTTTAATCTTAAAGAATCGTGTAGTGAAATATGTTTGCAGCCAGCTTACAACTGGTACCTCTTAAAGTGTATGGTTGCAGAATTAATTTTATACCTATAGCTTTGCAAATAAAATTAAAAAAAAAAAATTAATTATTGACTTGACTAATTTAATAATAATTTCTGTGTGGATCAACAATATAGCTTATGAAGACCAATTTATCAAAAATTGATCATATGAATGTTTGCGCAGCTAGCTTTTATTGTTGGTTGTTAGGGGGCGGGGTAATAAAGTAAACACTGTTGTTTTATAATAGTTTCAATAGTTAAAAAGTGTTGTTTTTGATTCTTTTACTTTCAGAAAATTAAATACTGAATATCATCATCTCCATTTTTATTGCTTTATCTATAATTAAACAACAGGTTATTGAGGAATATCGGAATCCTTTGATGATAACTTTACCCAACTTAGGGTCTTAGATTTAATTTTTTATAATATATATAAATAATTAGGAAGTATAAGTTTTGATCTTTTTATTTTCAGGGCACAAAGGCTCAATATTTAGCAGCAAAGGCTCTTAAAAAACAATCATGGAGGTTCCATACAAAGTACATGATGTGGTTTCAGAGACATGAAGAGCCAAAAACTATAACTGATGAATATGAACAGGTATCTTAAAATCATGCCATTAATATTTTGTTCTTATTGTTGTTGTCAACTATAAAATGAATTTTGAATTGAAGCTATTAGTTTAACAGTAATTATTGAAATGATAGAAGTATATATAGACAGTAGTATACATTTTTTAAACTTTGATCATACATTCAGGTACATATAAAAAAATAAAACAAACTTAAGATTTTTTTTTCGAGTATCTTCAAGTAATCATTTTTTATTAAAGAAAATGTGTGTCCAGCTACTTCTAATTAGAAAATAAAATAAAGATAGAAGCTGCTAAAAATTCTCAGCATTCGGATGTAATGCTTCACTGTTTTACATTATGGGACTGTCAGAAAAGTTGTTTAAATTAAAGATTGCTTCATCTATATGTATATTTTAGTAATAAATAAAATCACTGAGTATTAATAAATAATCTTTATAATAGTTATAAAATTCAAAAATACTTTTGAATTTTTGTATGTTGTATTTATTATTGTTACAATTATTATTCTATAGTGGGAGTTTTTATTTTGTTTGTAAAGCATAATAAATACATAAACACCACCTTTAATTTATATAAAGAAATGATATTAGCTCCAATCATCTTGCCTTAAACATTTCTTATTTAGTTGCCATTCTTGCCAAAAAATTGAAAATTAATATATAACATTTCAGGTAACAAATCATCAACTGTCTTACTCAATTTTTCCCTGTTAATATAAAGTAATTTGTTGTTATATTTTTGTGTGCTTGATTGACTTCACTCTATGGGACTTGATGATGTTTTTTAACCTGAAACATGTCTCGCATTACTTTCCCGGTTGAATCTGAAACAAGTTACAATCTTGAAATAAGATTATTTTTTTGTTAATCTAACTTTATTGTGCCTTCATTTATCTACACTTTGGATTTTTTCAAAAATAAACACTTTTTTTTTCCTTTTCAAACTCTAAAAATCTCTGTCTCTTTTTATTTCTAAATCCTTATTTATCTACTGAATTTTTTTTTTTTTTTCCAAGTGTTTTCTAATTTTAGCATTAAAATCTTCCATGACACTTTTAAAATATTATTTAATCCATTCACAAACATTCTGTACATCAGTGTAAAAATTTTTTATCAGAATAAGAACTTGATGACATAAACACAAATTATTTATTTTCTATATCTTTGAAGTAAATCGAATAACCAATCTAATATTTAGCCATTTGTACATTATTATTCCTTCATTTTTATTTATAATGAATCCCATTCCATTTGTGTTTTTTAATATTCGTGCCTTTGTAATGAATAAGTCAATTCTGTCTTCATTCAATCTTTTTCCATTTGAAGTATTCTGTAGTTATAATGATCAAGAATAGATCAGATATCTAAGGATTCTTAACATATTTTGCTTTTGATTGCTTTATCTGACGTATTTTCCAGATAATAATTGTTGCAATATTTTTCTCATCTACTATTGTAAAATGAAAGTATTTGCACATATGTAAACTCATCCATTCTCCCTTCAAGAAAAACCAAGTAGTCTCAAATGCAATTAGGTTTTTGAAAAGCAGAAAGTCTGCAATGCTTTGGGTTTTTTTTTAATTTTTGTTCCTTATATAGAAATGAAAACTAATAATGTAACTGCCCCAACCTACAATTTATGAGCAATTCTTCCGTGTGTATTTACCATGCGAACTTCTTGTCATATGTGTGTGTACTGTGACAAGATAACTACCTGTAAAGTAAGAATTTAGATAAATTTTATTTTTAAAAAATATATTCAAGATGGATAAAGTGTATATATTAAATTTCTTACCATATTAACACTTTACAATTTCTGATTTGTAGCTCACACTTTCTGCAACAGTGTGACTGATCTTTTATCTGTACGTGAGATAACAGTTAGATTATATTTGTATGTGTGAACATCAGTTTAAGTGATTGCATTATAAATATTCAATTATTTATATACACGAAGAAAACAGTGATTTTATATCTTGATATGTCTTGGATTAACAAGTTTTAAAGGCATATTAATTGTTTAAAGAAAAATTATTGGGTTTTTTTTTAATTGTACATTCTGTACTCTCATTTTTCACTATTTTATATTCAATCCAATGAGAAAATATGTCAGCTATTATTAAAAGGGAAAATGAATCACTTCTTCGTGCATTAAATTAGAGATTAAAATAATCATTATCAAATAATCTTTGTAAAGTTAATTATTCTGATCATGTTTTTATTATTATTATTTGTCTATAAAATTTATTTAAGAAGGAAAAGATCAAAAGCAAAAAAATTATGTACGGAGCAAAAGAAAAATAATATTCACTTTATTTCTTAACTAACCAATGTAATTGCAACTTGTTGATTATTAATTTAGATTATTTATTCCTATTAAAAGGAGTCATGTTAATATTCTAATTAAAACAATATTTGTTAATTTTATGTTATCAGATATTTTTTCTTGGTTGGATAAATTAATTAAATAATAAAATATTTTACGATTGAGACAAATTGTTATATTCATATTATTAAATACTTTCACAATTTTATAATTAGGATTTCTTAATTGTATGTTTATCTTTAAAAAAAAAATTAGATTAATCATCAACCATTATCAATCCACTGCAGGATGAAAGTCTTTTCAAGTTCAAACTATCTTTTCCGATCTTTAGCTTCTCTTCTCCACATCACCCCTGCTTAATTTTTATTTCATCCATCCATCTCACACATGGTCTCTTTCTGGGTCTTTTACAATCTCTTGGAATCCCGTTCAATTGTCCATCTATTATCATCTCTTCTAGCAATATGTCCAGCCCAACTCCACTTCAGTCTTTTAATTTTTTCAGTGAGGTCAATAACACCTGTTTGTTCTCTTACCCATATATTGCACTTTTGATCTCTTCTTGTTACTCCTAACATGCATCTCTCCATACTTCTTTGAATGGTCTGAAGTCTCTGTATTGCTCTTCTATTAAGTGTCCAAGTCTCAGATCCATAAGTAAGAACTGGTAAAACACATTTATTAAAAACCTTCCTTTTCAAACACATAGGCATATTTCCTTTTAGTATCAAGTTATTTCTACCAAAAGCACTCCAACCAAGTTTAATTCTATGATTAATTTCATCCATTATGTTTCCATCTGTATTAATAATCTGACCAAGGTATTTGTAGCTGTTAACTTCTTCTAACTCATCATATCAATCTTTATTTTCATATTTTGAGAAAATCCATTAAACATTACTTTAGTCTTTTTAACATTTATCTTTAGTCCTACTTTCATCTGATAACTCCTGCAACATTTCCTGCAGCTCTAAAGCATTATTTGCAAAAACAACTACATCATCTGCAAAATCTAAATGACTTAAATAATCTCCATTTACTTTCACTCCTTTAGATTCCCATTTTAATCCACAAAATACTTCTTGCAGCACTGCTGTAAAAAGTTTTGGAGATATGGAGTCACCCTGTCTTACACCCTTCTCAATGTTGACTTTCCTAGTATCATTATGTAATCTAATTGTTGCTGTTGCATTTTTATAAATATTCTTTAAAATATGACAATATCCTGGATCTATACCTTGATGATCCAATGCTTTAATCACTGAAGAAATGTTTATAGAATCAAATGCCTTTTCATAATCTACAAATCCAAAGCATAATGGCAACTCATATTCATTTGTCCTTTCTATAACTTCTCTCAATACCTGGATATGATCTACTGTACTAAAACCACTTTTAAATCCAGCTTGTTCTCTTGGTTGGTGGAAATCCAATGTTCTCTGTAGACGAGTTGTAATTATCTTGGTAAAAATTTTGTATAAAACTGATAAAAGGCTGATAGGTCTGTAATTTCTAATATCTTCTTTATCACCTTTTTTAAATATTAATATTAATACTGCATTCTTCCAATCATCTGGTACATCTTTATCATTTAGACATTTGGTATATAACTTTGCTAAAAAAAATTTCTATTTCTTCACCTGCTTCTTTTAATATATCAATTATAATTCCATCATTACCTGGAGCCTTTCCTTTCTTCATAAATTTAATTGCATGTCTCACTTCTTCATTTAAAATTCTGGGCAATTCGGAAGATAAAATAGATATAGGAGGTACTTGTTCTTTATTACTATATAATTCTTGATAAAAATCTTCTACCCATTTCATGATGTCATCTCTCTTTTTAGTAATAATTCCATCTTTTTTTTTCTTATTGCAGATATAAATTTCCTACCAATACCAAAATGTTGTTTTACACTCTTGAGACTTTTATTCTCTTCTACAGCTTTCCTTGCTAGTTCACAGTTATACTTTCTTATATCATTTTCAACTCTTTTCCACACCATTTTACAAAATTCAAGGTATTCAATCCTTTTTAATGCATCATTTTTGTATATCTTCATATTCCTTCTTTTCTTCATAAATTCTCTAGTCTCAGTAGAAATTTTATTGGTCAATTGCTGCTTTTTTCTACCAGCTATCTTTGTTGCAGTTTTTAAAAGTGTATCAGTTATTTTCTTATTAATTTCATTCAAATCTGAATCATGTTCAAAATCTACTAATACTTGAAACCGATTTGTAAGTTCTAATTTAAATTCATTAGAATGTTTCTGAAGATTAAAAATATCAACTGTAAATATTGTTTTTCTTAATAATTTTTGTCTCTCTAGTTTTGCATTAACATGTATCTTACATCTTACTAATCGATGATCACTTCCTGTGTTAAATTTATTAAGAACATTACAATCTTGAAATATGTATTTTCTGTTAGTCAAAATATAATCCAATTCTGCTGTACCTTCATTTGGATGCTTCCATGTCCATTTCCTTTTAACATTTTTCTCAAAAAAAGAATTCATAATATAAAGTTTTTCTTTTTCTGCAAACTCCACAAGTCTATGTCCTCTCTCATTTCTATTACCATAACCAAAATTACCTACAGCACTTTCATCTTTCATTTATTTCCAATTCTAGCATTAAAGTCTCCCATAACAATTTTAAAATATTGTTTACTCTGATCAAAAGCCTTTTGTACATCCATATAAAAATCTTCTACTACTTCATCACTATGAGAACTTGTTGGGGCATAAACCTGAATTATCTGCATTTGGTATCTGCTATTAAGTTGTATAACTAATCTTGCCACTCTGTCCGATACACCATCAATCTCCACAATGTTGTTCTTCCACTTTTTATTTATAATGAATCCTACTCCACTTGTATTTCCAATATTTGTGCCTTTATAATAGAGTACATGTCCACTTTTTAAATCAATTGTCTCTTCACCTTTTCTTCTAACTTCACAAAGTCCAATAATGTCCCATTTAATATAAGACAGTTCTTCTTCTAATTCTTGCAATCTTCCTTCACTTGAAAGTGATCTGCAGTTGTAAGTACCTAAATAAAAAGTCATCATCAAATGGCAGCCTGGGTCCACAATCAGGGGATTCTTAGCACCCTCCACCTTCAGCCACCAACTGCTGCCTTGGTTGGTGACTTTACAGCCTCCTGGGAATAAGGGCCATGATTTATTTTTGTCTGTCATGATTGTATATATCTATTGGAAAAATATTTATCATTTACACATACATTCATTCTGCCTTATCAGGCAACTGAGAAGAAAGACCATGGTGTTTCTTGATCTTAAACTCGGAGGTAGAAAGCTAATAAACTCACCACCCTGGCTAATGTGTGTTGGTGAGCAGCCCATCCATGTTCGTATACTATATGAATAATCACATAGTAATAACAGCTGCAACGACAAGAACATATGGAGTGGATATTATGAATTTGTCTTGCTCGGTTCCTTTAAGGCCTCCAAGAGTAATCAAAGGGCCTACTTTCAGTTAATATTAGATTAATGTAAGTCACTAATTGAGTATTTTGAAATGTATAGTAACAAAGAGGTTAATATTATTATTATTTTATTTGCTGATGCTTAGGTCAAAATTACATGGTTATTAGTATTTAATTCTAATATTAATAGTTGATGGTAAAGGAACATCCTAACTCATGTGACATAATTAAGTTATGATTAATTTATATGAATTAGGTCATTCTATTACAAATTAATTTTGAAAACAAGGATGTAAATAAAGCTCTAATTAATTCTATTACATTTTGGCTTCTCAAAAAGGGATCCATAAAATTATTTCCTCCATTAATTTCATTATAATGTATATGTATAATAAGTAGATTTATATTTATGGGAAAAGGAAAAAAAAATCGTGATCTTTTCTTTATCCATTGTGTAGAGATAAAAGCCAGCAGTGCCACTGTTCTTGCCTACATATTTTAATGAACAGCCTAGCCAAATTCATTTCCATATGAATATTCACATTTTAATAATAGCTGGTTGAGGAATTTATTCTGTTTATATGTGCATAAATAATAAACTGATAGATTTGGGAACATGCAATATAAAGCAGTTTTATATATCTATTTATTATAAAATATGTGAAAATTTGTCATGTTAATATAACTTTTTCACATGATATTTTTAATGTAATCGGTTACTATATACATTACCAAAGATATTTCTCAGTTTCTATATACTTTTTTTCATTGAATTTTTTTTCTATTTCTAAGGTTGTTATTTTTTTTTATCGCCCCATCTCGCACCCCCTGCTTGTTGCTGCTATCTTTTTTTTTTGGTAAAAGTTTGTATATAATTTTTTCTTTTAGTTTTTTTCTTTTTCTTACTTTTTATATATCGCTTAAAATGTTTATAACGGTTGTTTAATAGTTTCTTTTTTACCCCTTTCCAACTTTTGTATATATCTAAGCTTTGTTATTTTTTGTAGTCATTTATTAAAAGATTGTAAATATTTTTTTTATTATTCATTTTCGCCTCTTTGATTTGATAAATGTTTAAAACTATTAATCAAATCTTTAATTCCCTGCTTACTATTATATTTTTAAAATCTTTTGACCTTACACTCCATTCTGACATTACCATCACTTATTCTCATTCCATATTTATTAAGAACTTGCTCAAGTTCTTTATCTTTCTTAAATTATTTGTGTAGGCCACAGATCTATACAACCTTCTTTAATGAAATATCAGGGTGCAAAATTCTTTTATGACAACGTATAACTAATGTCAAAGTTTATTATAGTACTCGGCACATCGTTGCATAATATTTAATGTTGAAAATCAAATTCCTTAAACAATTTAACCTGCAAATAACATTTGATTATCATTATTAGAAACAATATTGCATTAGCATTTTTTTTAAACTTGTATATAATGGTTTGACAGTTGTTAATATTTTAAATGTCTTGTGTAATTTGCTCCCGATTATAGAATGTTCTGCATTAATGATGTCACCATAGTTTTTAATTTGTGCTAGCAGTGACATATATTAGAGCTTGTTTATAATATTCTTCTATTCATTACTCCTGAGAACTTAACATACATAGATGTGTTAACTATAATTATTAAGTTGCCATTAGCAGTGTTCGAGTGTTATCACATGTTTATATTATTCTGTTTTGTTACCCAATCTGCCTTCAAGTAGAGAAGTTAACATACACTTATGTATTGTGTTGGACAATTATAATAAGTAATCAAATAATTTATTACTCTGTAGTTCATTAGAAACTCGATGCCTGGAAGTGGCAGGGCTAGAGCCACAATCCAGGGACTTTGAACTTCCAAAATCCATCACACTACCACTGCACTAAATCACATGGGCAAAATAATGCAAATGGTTTGTTGCTTGTGGTTTCATAAGTTTAAGTACCATAAGTAATAGCTGGAACTGCGATCCATGATTTGAATTCAAACTCCAAAGTCAGTCACTACTATCACACTAAAAAGGGCATTTAGGCAACTATCATTTGTAACTAAATTAGTATTAAAATGTTTTTATTTTAATTTCTACTTGTAAAATATATATATATGTTTGGGTTTTTTTTCTTGTTTTTTAGGGCACATACATTTACTTTGATTATGAAAAATGGGGCCAACGGAAAAAAGAAGGATTTACGTTTGAGTACCGGTATTTAGAAGATAGAGAGCTAAATTGATTTGTTGCTGCTGCAGCCTGGAGGAGGAGGCACTCAGTCTGAAACTGCCATCATTCTGTCAATGTGTCTGAAGACTTAGGCTTGATTCTATTAGGAAGATAAAACTACTGAATATACAGCCAGAAAAGTACATGTGTAGATCTGTGTACACCTGTATACAGTGATGGGTGCATTTTAATACCATATATTTTACACAAACGTTTTTTTCCTTCTAGATTTTAAACAAATTTTAAAAGATGTAAGGACAGTACATAATGTTTATGTAATGTATGAGGGCTAAAACAGAAGAAAATGGTAGAATATCTACTTTATGTATGGTAGTTGTAACAATCATTCTTATCAAATAATTCCTTTTCAGAAGAAAAAAAAATTGCAGAAATCTTCTTATATTGACCGATAACTGTTTTTGGTTTTAGTCTTATATACATAATGGCACAGTGATCTTATTTTTGTACAGCACGTCCCTTGTTACCTGTGTGGATTTATTACTCTTCCAGAGGTTAAATGGGTTTTGGTTCAAATTGTAATCAAACCTGTCCTCATAATTGTACATATAAGAGGAGAACTCACATGGGGAACTCAAAAAGTCTTGCTGGAAAAAAGAGGCAAAATAAATTGGATTTTTTTTTCTTTTTTTGTCTGTGTACATGTGAGGTTTGTAGTTCATTATTTATGTAGCAAGTGAATGCACTATTGAAAAAAATTACGAGGCTGCAATCTTTATTATATTATCTGTCCTGTCCAAACTTTTTCAGACATGTCAATTTTAGTTTTTATTTGGGAACAAAAGCAAAATTTTAACTTGTGTACATCTTCATTATCCCCCCCCCCCCTTCAATTATTAAAAAAAGTAATACACATTTTTTTCATCATATTTTAATATACAAATTGCAAATTAAAATATTGGAAAGAACAAAAAAATAAAAAAGGCAATAAAGCGGCTGGATTCATTTTTGCACTACTTACACAGAATTGACAATAACGTACTACTGATATTACTGTAAATAAAGTAAAACTACATCGTTATTTACTTGATTTTGCGTAAGTAGGCAGAGGCTTTTTTTTATAGCTTTATCTAGCAGTGTTCCCTAAAATTCGTTCTATATTTATTTTATTGTAAACTATTGTTATAAATATTTGAACCACTATTAATAAGCAACAGTAAAATTGGACCAAACATACATCTCTGAGAAAATTTGGACAGCATTTTTGTCTTCCAAGAAGATATTTTCTGCGGTGCCTCACAGCTGTCCCCACCCCCCTATTTTTTTCTCTATCTCTTATCATCATCATCATTTAGCAACTATCACATTTCACTGCTCCAGGAAAACAGAAATTTCCGTACATGTACCATCTGAGTTTAAATGTTCATCCCTGAGTAATTTCAGGCAGACTGGAAATGAATGTCCTTAAATTGATTTTTTTATTTTCTTTTTTTTTTAATTATGCTATTATTTTTCGATCTTTTTTTTTTTTTTGTTTTTATTTTTTTGTCAAAATTTTTTCACTTTTTTTTTTAATATATGTATAAATTTGTATGTATGTATATTTTCTAAATTTCTCTTTATGTAATTTTTTTTTTTTTTTTTGTGAAGTTTATTATTATTTTCCAATCATATTGGGAGATTGTTATGTTCTAACGCACCAGAATCTCAGAAAAGTGGTATAGTTATAAACTGAGTGCAGTCCTTTCCCAAATAATATTTAAGTGCAGCCGGATTTGTACCGGTATTCCTCCACTTCCTGTAACAGGCCAGGTATTATTGTAATATAAAGTTTTGTTTTATTTTATTTTTTTTTTTTGTCTTTTTTCCACAAAGCCTGTTTAATTGTCTCTCTTTCTTATAAGTATAGGATACTTGTTTATTGGCAAAATTATTGAGAAAGACCATTTTGTAATATGCAACAAAGATATACCTTTTAAAAAAAATATTTATGAATAGAAATTTGTGAAAACTTACGACAACAAAAGAAAAAATAAATAAGAACTGGACAAAAAATTTCTGGTCAGGGGAGCATAATAGCCAAACATGGTGTTATTAGTAACTTTGTTACATCCTTTCTTCTTCTCCCATGGCCTGATATAGGGATCTATGGAGAATAATTTTATGTATTATAGTCAAACCTTATCCCGCTGTATTACAGTGTGGACTCTGCGACGGGTTATAGGGTTTCTTTCTTTTTTTTTTTTCATCTGTACAGGTAGTTTAAGGATACTAAAAAGTAACGCTGTCAATTTATAAATAATGTATATGCTATCAGTGTCATTGGTTTAATCTCTGATCAGGTTTGGCTCCATCTTATTCGAATATAATTTTTGCTGTTCTTTAAATTTGAAGCTGATATTTTGATAAATTCTTTGTGTTCTATTGGAATAAATCGATTGATTTGTCTGTTGTTTTACTATTATTGTCATTACTTTCTGTTCTTGTCTCTTTCTGCAGAGAATTGGATTATATTTCAATTTATCTGAAACGGTGTTACTTTTTGGTATCTATTGAACTCTCTTTTGTTTTTTTTTAATAAAATATAAAATTCTAAAATAAAATGTTTGTGACATTTTCAAGAATTTATTTGAAATTCATTCTACAAACATGTCATGTCCATTCTTCCAAGTTATATATGCCAAAGTGTTACACGTACGTATTTTATACATATATAAATATTATGGGCGTTTGTGAACATAAATTACACATCATTACAGATCATCCCTCGAGTATATTATCAAATAATGGTAATAAATTTAACCATTGGAATTCACAAGTTTAAGTACATAAATAGTAATATTTTAAAAAATTAATTTTAAAATATTATTGGAAAGGATGTCATTACTAATAAACTATGTGGTTTTAAAATATGATCAGATATATAGCAAAATAAATAACAGTTGTAAACTTTTTTTATATATATTAATTGGAATTCAAGGCAATTTCAAATGGTCAAACATCTAAGGGATACGTTCATTTTACAGGAATTTAAGATCTAAAAAAATTTTTGTGTTAAGATTTGTGCTGTCATATATTATATTATTCCAATTTGTCCATGGCAAGTTAACAGCACACAGCCATGTACAACTAAATGCAGCATTTACAAGATTTGTTCAATCTAAATCCATTGCAGTAGGCATTTGTTTAATAAGTCATATCATACTCATAAAGAGAGAAAAAATTAATGTGAATTTAAAAGATGCTTTTATCCAAATTTACTTTCGGAATAATCATTGTTTTTCGGAAGGATTAAGATAATGACATTTTATTTATAGTTACATGTTGGACTTTTTCCATCATCTAGTTGAATTGTTAATAGTTTTACAAAAAGTCAAACTATTTACACTTTTCCAAATATATTCAGTTATTAATAATAATTCACCAGTTAGTATAGAATACAATATTTCAATTGGTATTATTCTCTTCTTTTCTTTAGATGTCACCTAATCAAAGGGGATTTAGCACAGAATTGAACTGTTAATTTTTAGATTCAAGAGTGCTGAATGTAAGCTTATGTTGTAATCAATTAGACTATTTTATCAAACTAACAATTAGTAGAAAATTGATATAATTAGCTATGAGGATCTTTCTGATTTCTCTATTATTTTTTATTTTATTTTAAAAGGAAATGTTAGCAGTTATATTCTCAAACATGTTTGATTGGAAAATACAAGAATATTGGGCAGAAAGAGAAAATTAAAAAGGAAATTTGAGGAAGTTGCTCCTACGACAACGATAAATAACCTATAAATCAACCTGTAATAATTCTTAAGGTTTAGAACTATCTATTAACCTTGGCCTTGCAAGGTAAAAAGGGAGACATCAGAGAAACTTTCGTAGATAAATATAGAAAATTTCTAATGACTATGGCTTTTGACAGAGTAGCATCATTAATTAGAGTTTTATTGGTTCAATTTCCTCGCTAGTGCTGTCAGGAATAGCAACCCTTCAAGAAGAGAATAAAAGCATTTAACATGTGTTCTACACTAACCTATGTGTTATTATTATCAATTTGATGTATTTGAAAAGTACATATAAAGTTTGAATCTTTTTTTAAAATGTTCAACTAGATGACAGAAATAGTCCAAAATATAACAAAATTTGAAGTAGTCATTTCCAAAAGTCATATTTTAGCCACTTACTCAGGTAACACATTCTTGAAATTTCTGATATTGTTTTTTTTTTTTTTTGATTTTTACTAAATGTGATAACTTTCATATTTCCTTCAAAATTTTTGAAGATCATCAATTTAAAAAGAATATGTTAGACATTGATAATTTTATTTTTTCTATGCACTTGTTTTATCTCTTAAGTGTATGTAAAAGAAAGTGTGGTTATCAGTCCAGTTAGATGCACAAGAAGTCAAATGATTGATAATATCACAATTTCTTTTGACAATTTATTCTTAGGAGCAAGTTTATATTGTTCTGATCTCCGAAATATTAACAAAGGTCATTAACATAACTTTTTTTTTAAAATCCACCCAAGTACTTGTTATTGTTATGAAAATTGAACATTTTGTCGAAGGTGTATAAACGGAACACTGTATTATCATATTCTGTAATTACCAATGGTTATAAATCCTGCATTACTGTTTTTTTTTTAAAAAAAAACCACATCTACTATCCTCTTACTGCTCTTCTCTTAATATCCTTGAAGCAAAAGCTGGAAAATGGTGTGTGTAGATAGGTATATTTGTAATTCTGACAATATTAGCAAGTCATCTATTTTTTATCTCCAATCTTTTCTACTTTAGAAATTTGATGATATATACCTCATATAATTGAATATTTGATAAATATAATTCAAATTTTGTGAGTTGTTAGTATTAATCTGATAATGGTGTGTATTGCAGCTAATAACCTTGTGCATTCAACCTCATGCACTATACATGCTTCTGGTAAAAAAAAAACGAACGGAAATGTGATGTTTTGTAGTTTGAGAGTATTTAAGTTTCATAATTTTATTTATTTATTGTCATATAAATAGCAATTAGCAGTAAAATGATGTAAATTAAAGATAATATAATAATTAAAAAACAATTAGAACTGATATATATATGTATATATCAAACAAGTCTTGTGATTAGTGCATTCTGCTGCTGCTGCTGTCCATAATTTTAGTCTGATAAAGTTTGGAATTTTTTTTTCAAGTTCCAAGCAGGTTTAAGATTTTTTTTTTAAGTATTTGGCCATCTAATTATTAATCGGTAAATAGGTATCTGGATATCGTTAGCTAGAGAAAAACAAGGATGGAGATGTCTCTAATACTTTATCATTTGCCAAGCCTAATGAATAATGATTTGCCCTGCATTGGTAATTTAAAGGCTGTATATACACATACAAACATGAATTTATCTTAGCCTAATGTATATATAATACCACTTGCTCAGCCTATGAATAAAGGTCATTGTAGGTTTAGCAAGGATAGAGTGGACCATCTATTCTTTAAACTATTGATGTTTATACGCTTTTATAGGTAGAAGTTCAGAATGAAATTAACATGTCATCAAGGTAAACAATATAGCGTTAATAATTATTAAATTAATAATTATATAAGAATGTACATAGAATCTAAGTTTTAATAATCAAACAGAAATTAATAGTTATAAATATGAAATTAGTATAATGTATATGGTTTGTTCCCCGTAATTAGATATACATTGGGCAGTGTTAGTTTGTGCTTGGTTATTACAAGTTGGATTTCATTTCCATTTTTTTATAATTTGATTATTAATAATTTATTCCCTATTTTCATCTGGCTGTTATATTAATTTCATTCTAAATTTGCACCAGTGTTGGCAAGGGTAAGATTATAAACATCAAAAGCTTAACGAATAGGTAGTGGTCCATTTCATATCTATATCCTTGCTAAATATGCAACATTATTTATTCATAGCCTGAAAAAGAGTGATTTGTTCCTCTTAATTATGCACACACATATGAAAGCAGTCCACAACTAAACAATACTAAGAATCTGAATCTGTTTATTGTCAAAGCAATCTTTTTGTGATAAAGGTGGATATCCACTTTTATCTATTTTTTAAGGTATATATATGTACATATTGTTCTTGTGTATATATATATAATGTATATTTTTCATTGTTGAAGATCGAAAATGACATGTCTTGGAAATATTTGGTTTGAGAAGATGGTTGATCTAAAAAAAAAAAAAAATAGTTGTTACTGTGAAGGTTAAAGCATTGGTCAATAAAGCTTGACAAAGAGTTAGGAGTTGATGAGCCGGACATGTCTTTTTTTTTTTTTTTGCAAATACCTAATAATTAGATTTTACATTTGTAAATTTTGATTACAAAATATTATGGTTTTAAATCATTATTATCAACAGGTAGTGATTTTTTTCATTATTTATAATATAATCAATTGTCTAATCAGTACTTTACAGAATTATATCTTATGAATGAGAATGATTTATACGTTCTCTATTAGCTAATGGAAAGTACTTAAAGATTCATATTATTTGTTCTAAATTATTTTGTGTAATAATGATAGAGGGAGATTCAGCAGAGTCTATTTCAGCTGAGGTAAAAAAATCTTGGTTATTTGAATGTAAACTCTCATGCTCAGTCGGATCACTTTGACACTTAATATCATAGAATTTTCAAGTGAGAGACCTTGTGGCAAAATTTAAAACATTTATTTAAAGAATTATACTATTCTATAATCTGGAAAACACAACTTTTGGCAAAGATCAATTAAATGGTTTATTACTCGGGAGTTTATAAAATGTATAAGCAATGGATGTAGCAGGAGAGCTGTAATCTTTGGACCTTGAGTATTGGAGTTTGCCACTATTCTACTGCCTTGAACTATGCAGGACACAAAGAATGGTATGATTAAGTAATAAATATGTGACTATTTATCAGTAATAGAACCGATTTTCACTAACACTAACTTCTGACAAAAGTAATTATAGCTTTATTGAAGATTAATTAGTGGAGATTCTGTTATTATGTGATGAATATTTGAAAAAAGTGATCTGGAAAAAATAGTTTATTTTGTAGGAATTGAGAATGAAACTGAAAATTAATGAAATGATACATTTATGTGGCCATTGTTAGAATTAAAATTGTGCGTATTTACATACATATACACACGCACTGTTAAATAGAGCTGAAGTCTACAATATATTTTTAAAAGATCAAAAAAAAGAAAATAATTTAAAAACAATCTTTTTTTTTAAAAAAAAACATTCCTTGAAAACTATCGATCAAATTGACAATAGGCAAATATTAGAAATTAATATAGCCATTTAACAAAGCAAATGTCATATGTTCTCTTCAATCTCCTTTCCACTAAACACTCGTAAATCAATTTTCAGAATGGCTCTCTTTTAAGTGCATCACTGATTCAACTTTGCATTTGTTGATTTATTTTTTTCCGAGCCTCTTTCTTATTTCACTACTTAAATGTTATTTATCGGGCAGATTTTTTTTCTATCGTTTGTGCAAATCTCAAAAATAAAATTTTTCAATTTGGTTATCTTTTTCTCATTAATACAACTTTATTTTGTTTTGTGATTAATGTCATTTATTAAGATTTCTAAAAATGCATTAAATTGCAATATTATTGTATCTCAAAGTATTATATTTAATTATTCCACCATAGATACAATTCATCACCATAATTTTATTTCAAGTTTCCAACCAATTTTTGACGCTTGCTGTCGATGAATATAGATATATATTAACAAGTGCAAGTTAAATTGCAGTTTTATCTATATTTTAATTCATTTATATATTCCAATAAAGCAAATTCATTTGCAAATTTTATATTAATCTTTAATTTCTTCTGGGCATACAAATGAAATCTCAATATTTTTTCCCAGTGTCACTGATTTTTTAGTTTTATATAATGCCAGAAATTATGAATGAAGAAAGTTTAGATACAGTTTAATACTGCTAAATGGCAGTACTTAACTGAATCTTATATAAAATTTAATTTTGCTAAAATTATTTGCAAACTCTAAAATAATATCATCAAGAATAGTTATGTAAGAAATATTTCAATTAAATCAAGATGAAAATTGAGTTCTCAGACAGGCAAAACCACAAATTAAGTTAAATAAATATATATATAAGCATTATTCAAAAGCATTCAAAAAAAAAAAAATTGTATTGCATGATAGCATTAAAACAAAATAGATGTCAGCCATAACAATAATCAGTTATTAAAAAAGATATATTTTAAGTGATTGATTATATCAAGAATTAAAATGCATAAACATAAAAAACATATCTGAACAAATGTGAGATCAGAAATGTAAAATATTTTTCTTTATTTCATATGCTCTATATGATTTAATCTATGGCAGATTTGAAAGCTAGAAATTCCTGGATCAATTTTGAGATGAAAGGCGTAGATGGAATATGGTCAGCCGAGTTCATTTGTTTTACTCAACCATTATATTGTAATCTGATCTGGTTTATCTTTGTTTAATATTATCTAAAAAGTATGACTAGAATGTTTTAATTACATAATTTGATAATGCTAAAACTAGGATTAAATTTCCAATTGATAAATTTTTCCGATTATGTAATAAAGTTGAATTAAACAATTTTGATAGATAAATCATTTGTCAAAAAGTTTCATGCAACATTTACTCTAAAATTAGAAGAGAGATAACTCAACAAAGGTTACAGAATAAAGATTTTTTTAAGAGAGAAAAAAAGTTTTTAAATAGTTGTGTCAGGTGTACAAAATTGACTCAAAATTAACATTATACAAATAATGTGATTTGACATTCAGAAAGATGAATTTATCTTCTATATATGAAAAGTTACAAGAAAGAATTCCATAATTGTAAAATAAACTATGACCAGGGCCAAGGAGATGAGGGACAGCTGCCCTGGGCCTCACAATATTAGGGGCCTCAACTTGGCAACTCAATATGTTAAACAAAAATATAGATGGCAAAGTGATGCTGTGACTCGTAGAACGGTCTTAATTTTACAGCTAAATTCGAGAAAAACTTCCAGGCAAACATACCATGAGTTAAAAACATAAGCCAGTTTAGGGATAAGGTACCAATTTGATGACTGCAACGAAAGCGACTGCAGCAACCGGCAGAACTAATAGTCTCAGGCCCCTGTCAATCAGTTCTGTGCTAACAATGTTTTACGATACTAACAGTGTTAGAATAAATCTAATCTATCCGAGTGCTATCTGGATCTGATCTGCTTGCTCGTTTCTGTGACCCGTAACTATGCTTCCGGGGTCCTTTTGTTTTGGCCCTATAAGTAAAAACAGTAGTTTCTTCTCTCCCCATGTTCTTATTTTAAATTTTGAAGGGCCTCTAAAATATTAGTTGCCCCAGGCCTTGCATTTGCTCTGAAAGACCCTGACTATGATCATAAGCAAATAGCAAAATTATTCATGCCATGATTACAAAAGAAGTAATTAACCATAAATTCGACTCATTGCTTTAGTTTACATGCCTAGTTCCACATCTTAAAAGCTTTGTGAATAGTAAATGGTTTATTTCTCAGGACTTCATATAAAGTTTAAGCACTGGTTCACAATCCATGGTCCTAGAGCTCCAGAATCTTTTGCTGCACCAACCATGCAGTGCTTTTGGAATATTAATATCATTTAAGGAAAAAAATAAAGCTTTTAATCTTGAGATTAATAGAAAGTTACAATTATTTAATGAGTATTTAAATATATAAATTTATTAAGTGCTAGCAGATATCTAATAATAATATATAAGGCTAAGCGCCTTAAAAATGCTTATGTGACAGCCAATCATTATTAGATTGGCTGTCACATAAGCATTTTTAAGGTGCTTCTGTCGAAGGTTTTAGCCTTGTACATTATTAAAAACAATTCTAGAGATAAGATTTGGGAATGAATATTTGTGAGTTATTCAAATTTGAATCAGATCTAATAGAATTTCTAAGAAAAATGTAGATAGTGTACAAAATAGAATGTATTTTTTTAAATATGAATGGCATTCTTGATTAAACTTTTTTATATGAAATATACCAAAAAAAAAAGTTATTCAAAACTGAAAGGTTTTTAAATATCTTGGTTCTTAGTTTGATTTGCAAAATAGAAATAAAGGTAGTAGTCAACTGAACATTTGCAATAAAGTACTTTTCAGTAAAATCTATAGCCAAAAATTTATTGGGGATATATCATTGGCATATAGCCTTTGATTACTCATGCTTACATAAATGATTAGAGAATGATAATTATTTTTACATAGAAGGCCCTAGAATAAATTGACAAGGTGGTTTCCCACTATTAAAACATTTAAAATAAACTTGAGAAGTCTTGGCATGCTTTGTTTTAATACCTATTACTTTTCTGGTGTAATGCAGTAATCTTCAAACTCATAGCATCTGTGGGAACCCTTAAGTTTTAAATATTTTTATAGAGGATATTTCCTATAGTTTATTCCACTGCATATTTCTAGAAAGAAAGAAAAAGATATTTTAACAAATAATTCTTCATTAAAAACAAAAGTCATTACATAATAATACAATAAAAAAATCTTAATATCAAAGTAAATAATTAGCTAAATTTAATATCGATATATATATTATTGCAAAACTGTTGAGAAGTTTATGCATAATTGTAAGTTACAAACACGTTTCTGATTCGGGCTTCTAACTTGTTTCAGTATGACGTTTTAATGGTTACATAAATTGGAAAGGTCAAGGACCTAGAAAAGTTTTCAGCCAAAAATCAGAGTTATTATGCAAATTGTATTTTTAAAATAAGATTATTGATATTTCAATCACTTACTCTTTTTTATTAAGTGAATTTGAACCCAGTTATACAATTTGTGGCACTGAAAAATATTTTCTGAAAGATTCTCAAATTCATTAATAATAAATTTTGTGAACAGTTTTACTGAATCCAAATGTTTCCCTTTTCAAGACGCATCCTACCATAAAATCAAATTTTAAAATCACAACTTATCTTGTTGACTTTGAAAATAGGTGTTTTTGTTTCTTTGAGCAATACGTTAATTTAGAAGAGAAATAGCAAGATATTCGTCTTGCATTGGTGGTCGAGGTGTCAGCGCGACTGCCTTACAAGCAGTTGCCCGGGTTGCGGGTTCGCATCCCAGCCGATGCTATGACACTTGCTATATTCTGATACTGTATTCAAATTTTCCTCATTTTCATTAGATATCGTGTTTTTTATTTGACTAAAATAATTATTTCATGTTTCAATTCATAAAGTTGATTTAAAACTTCCAAGGATAAAATCATCAAGTATATATTAAAGCATTGTTTTATGCAAATTATAAATTCTTTACAAAGTATTATAAATAATCAAGATTTAATGAAATTGACAAATTATCAAGTATGTTTTTCAATTCTTCATTAACTTGACAGCTGGCCCAGGTTCGTTTCCCTGTCAACGCATTTGACATATAAAAAAAAAAAATAGGGTGAAAGTAGCATGAAAAATGGTGCTTGCAAGAGGCTACAATTTGTAGTACTACCCCCTTATTAAATGAAATACAGAAACAAATTTAAAGATCAGAAATACATTTTCCACATATTTGTTGACTTTAAAAAATTTCACTTATCCTGTCTGCTAGTGGTTTATTCTCTTTTAAGTAATGTAAAATAATGCTGGTACTTTTTTAAATATATTATTAATTCCGCAAAAAAAAAAAAATTGCTTGGAAGTTCATTAAGAAGTTTGAATGCCAGAAACAATAGACCGGTGTAATTCAGGGACTTTAAGCCCAAGGTCTACCACTGCACCAAAACATGCAGAACTTCACAAAGATGAATTATTTTTCACAAAGATGTGATTTATTTAATAAAACTCAAAAGTTGTATCAGAGACCCCCCCTTTTTTTTTTTTTTTCTTCTTTTTTTTTTTTTTTTTTTTTTTTTTTTTTTTTTTTTTTTTTTAAAATATTTTTTTTTTATTCAATAAATTAAAAAAAAAAAAAAAAAAAAAAATTATTAAATTTTTTAAAAAAAAACAACTCCTTATTTATTTATGATTTTTTATTAAAACAAAAAAAAAAAAACCCAACAAACAATTTAAATTTAAATATTTTATTTTAAAACGCAAAGCAATTAATATAAAACACCACCCCGATTTGTTGTCCACAATAAGAAAAAATATTTTTTTTTATAAATTATTATATTATTATTATATATTTTTTTTAAAAAAAATTATTTATAAATAATAATCTTAAGATTATTCTATCAAACATAGCTTAATGCAAGGGTCGGCAAACTGCAACTAGCGACCCAAATGTGGTTCTTTGATCCCACTCTTGTGGGTCGTTTTATCATGATGAACATAAACACATTTTTTATTTCTTCTTATAATTTATAAATATTTTCATGACTCTTAAGATAGGAAAAATGTACATTACGTTGATTCTTGAATTCAGCTTTATTATAAAATAGTCATTATTGAATATGCTGAATATTTAACTTAGAAATTGTAAATAAATCAAACTGTCAAGTAATTTTTTGTTTTATTTATTTTTAAGAAAAATTTTATTTTCGTTAGGATGTATACAGATTTTATTCATCATCATTATCAATCCACTGCAGGATGAAGGTCTCTCCAAGTTTAATCCATCTTCTCCGATCTTTAGCTTCTCTTCTCCACATCACCCCTAGACATTTTCTTATTTCATCCATCCATCTTACATGTGGTCTCCTTCTGGGTCTTTTACAATCTCTTGGAATCCAGTTTAAAATTTCAATTGTCCATCTATTATCATCTCTTCTAGCAATATGTTCAGCCCAACTCCACTTCAATCTTTTAATTTTTTCAATGAGGTCAGTAACACCTGTTTGTTCTCTTACCCATACATTGCGTTTTCGATCTCTTCTTGTTACTCCCAACATACATCTCTCCATACTTCTTTGAGTGGTCTGAAGTCTCTGTATTGATCTTCTATTAAGTGTCCAAGTCTCAGATCCATAAGTAAGAACTGGTAAAACACATTTGTTAAAAACCTTTCTTTTCAAACACATAGGCATATTTCCTTTTAATATCAAGTTATTTCTACCAAAAGCACTCCAACCAAGTTTAATTCTATGATTAATTTCCTCTATTATGTTTCCATCTGTATTAATAATCTGACCAAGGTATTTGTAACTCTTAACTTCTTCTAATTCATCATAATCAATCTTTATTTTCATATTTTGAGCAAATCGATTAAACATTACTTTAGTCTTTTTAACATTTATCTTTAGTCCTACTTTCATCTGATAACTCCTGCAACATTTCCTGCAGCTCGGAAGCATTATTTGCAAAAACAACTACATCATCTGCGAAATCTAAATGACTTAAATAATCTCCATTTACTTTCACTCCTTTAGTTTCCCATTTTAATCCACAAAATACTTCTTGAAGCACTGCTGTAAAAAGTTTTGGAGATATGGAGTCACCTTGTCTTACACTTTTCTCAATGTTGACTTTCCCAGTATCATTATGTAATCTAATTGTTGCTGTTGCATTTTTATAAATATTCTTTAAAATATGACAATATCCTGGATCTATACCTTGATGATCCAATGCTTTAATCACTGAAGAAATGTTTATAGAATCAAATGCCTTTTCATAATCTACAAATCCAAAACATAATGACAACTCATATTCATTTGTCCTTTCTATAACTTCTCTCAATACTTGAATATGATCTACTGTACTAAAACCACTTTTAAATCCAGCTTGTTCTCTTGGTTGGTGAAAATCCAAGGTTCTCTGTAGACGAGTTGTAATTATCTTGGTAAAAATTTTATATAAAACTGATAAAAGGCTGATAGGTCTGTAATTTCTAATATCTTCTTTATCACCTTTTTTAAATATTAATATTATTACTGCATTCTTCCAATCATCCAGTACATCTTTATCATTTAGACATTTGGTATATAACTTTGCTAATATTTTTTCTGTTTCTTCACCTGCTTTTTTTAATATATCAATTATAATTCCATCATTACCTGGAGCCTTTCCTTTTTTCATACATTTAATTGCATTTCTCACTTCTTCATTACGTTCTATTAATAGAATAAAAAGTATATCCATAGTCATTTAGAAATTCGTACTTTTCACTCTTCTTTCTTCTGGAGGGGATTTAAACTCTTTCCTTGTGGTTCTTTATTTGGTGTAGGTGGGTGTAGTAAACAAAATAGTTATTCTATGTTAAAAAGTTTGCCAGTTCTGGTTTAATGTATATAAAATTTGAATGGTATTAAACATTCTTTTATAAGCTCAATGAAGTAAAATAGAGTAAATTCTTATTCTTCATCATTTGCTGATGTATTTGAATTGATTCATAGTTTATGGGATAGTTGGTTTACTTCCATTTAATTCTAAATGTTATCCTATTCATTTTATGATTCTAAATATTTTCCTACTTGGCTAAGAATGAAATATGAAGTAATGAAATCGCTAACCATGTTATAAGGAATCATGGGCTCTATGGAGATACAATTTGAATATCACTGATATAGTATTTAGACACAATTGATTATCATGCTTATGATCATATAATCAACAACCATTATCAATCCACTGCAGGATGAAGGTCTCTCCAAATTCAATCCATCTTCCCCAATCTCTAGCCTCTCTTTTCCATATCACTCCTGCATTTATTTCATCCACCTATCTCATATGTGATCTCTTTCTAATCTTTTGGAATCCAGTTTAAGATTTTAATTGTCCATCTATTATCATCTCTTCTAGAAATATATCCAGCCCAACTCCACTTGTCTTTTAATTTACTCATGTATTGAGTTTTCAATCTTCTTGTTACTTCTAATATGCCTGAGTGATTTGAAATCTCTGTATTGCTTTTCTATTAAGTGTCCAAGTCTTGGATCCATAAATAAGAACTGGTAAAACACATTTATTAAAAACCTTTTCAAACACATAGGCATATTTTCTTTCAATATTAAATTTATTTCTATCAAAAACACATCAGCAAAATTTAATTCTACGATTAATTGTATCCATTGTTTCTACCTGTAGTAGTAATACGACCAAGGTATTTGTAGTTAGTTAACTTCTAATTCATCATAATCAATCTTATTTTCATTTTTTGAGAAAATCCATTGAACATTACTTTAGTTTTTTTAACATTTACCTTTACTCTTACTTTCATCTGATTCCTGAAGCTCTGAAACATTATTTGCAAAAACAACTACATCATCTGCAAAATCTAAATGTCTTAAATAATCTCCATTTACTTTTACTCCTTTAGCTTCCCATTTTAATCCACAAAATACTTCTTGCAGCATGGCTGTAAAGTTTTGGAGATATGGAATTACCCTGAAGGTTTGCGGTGATGGTAAAATGGAGAAATCCAAGAGGAATCTCATAGATAAGTATATGAAATTACTATAGACTGTTGTCTTTGGCAGGATGGCTCGGTTAGAGCATTACCTTAAAATTTAAAACTCAAGAATCTAAGTACCCAGGTTCAAATGCCATGGTAGTACTGTCACTGGTTAGGCCAGCAACACCTAAAGAAGAGGAGAGACATACCTCTCAAAACATGCATGTACTAACCTGTTTGATGTGCTATTACTAACAGTTGGATGTGTTTGGAATATTTTAAAGTTAAATTTTTCTAAAGAGATTCAATACATATATTAGATGATGAAAATAGTCCAATATAAAAATACACAGAATTACCCTGTCTGGCACCATTCTCAATGTTAACCTTCCTAATATTATGTAATCTAATTGTTGCTGTTGCATTTTTATAAATATTCTTACAGAATTTGACAATATCCTGCGTCTATATCTTGATGATCCAATGCTTTAATCACTGGAGAAATGTTTATAGAATCAAATGCCTTTTCATAATCTACAAATCCAAAGCATAATGGCAACTCATATTTATTGGTCCTTTCTATATCTCAATATTTGGATATGATCCACTGTATTAAAACCATATTTAAATCCAGTTTGTTCTTTTGGTTGATTGAAATCCAAAGTTCTTTGTAGATGGGTTATAATTATTTTGGTAAAAAAATTGTATAAAACTGATAAAAGACTCATAGGTCTGTATTTTTTTCTTATCACCTTTTCTAAATATTGATACTGCCTTCTTCCATTCAGGCCTATTATATGGATTCAAATTAAGGCCTAATGAGACAAATGTTTTCAAAAACCAAGCAATTTTAGGATTTCTCTTTCATATAATTGATCTATACACAACCCCAATAACCATTCATTCACTCATGGTAAAGCATTTGACAAGTCTAGTGAATATCATTATCTCTCTTTGATGGAGTGTTGGAGAAGACTTATTCTTCCATAGGCTATTTAATAACTTTGTTGCCCAAAGGCAAGCTGAGATGATTCATTAAGATGCAGCTGTTACACCTAAGTTATAAAACTGTCATGACTGATAGTAATTTGCTGCTACATGTTTATTCCTTAAAACAACTTATGCTAGCATCTCAGTATTATGAATTACATTATAAAATATGGGTATATGAACACAGACTTTCGTATGACCCTCCACTCTATCTCATAACACTAATACACTTGAACAATGTTCATGTCGAAAAGATAAATAGTCACCAATATATGTATTTTATGCTAAACCAGCAATCATCAGTTGGTCCAGATTATCATCTCTACACATATATGCTATAAGTGCTCAGATATATATTAAGATAGCCAATCTCCATATTTTAATGGACAGGCTTCAATCTACTTCAACTGTCCATCCAATTGAAAATCTGACGGAATGCTCAACGACCCCCCTGAGGCTGAGATTCTTGTCACACCCATGTTGAGATTGACCTTGGGTGTGACAAGAATCTCTGCCTCAAGGTGGCCTTTGAGCATTCCATCATTAGATTTTCAATTGGATGGACAGTTGGAATGTGGAGTAGATTGAAGCCTGTCCATTAAAGTATGAAGATTGGTTATCTTAATATATATCTGAGCACTTATAGCATATATGTGTAGAGATGATAATCTGGACCAACTGATGATTGCTGGTTTAGCATGAAATAAGTATATTGGTGATTATTTATCTTTTCGACATATATGTGTTCAAGTGTATCAGTGTTATGAGATAGAGTGGTGGGTCGTGAGAAAGTCTGTGCTCATATACCCTATATATTACATATACAGACACAGGTATATAATAAGCCTGTGTTTCAGTTATTATAAACTATGGTAAACTTTTTGCACTAGAAGTGTCCAGTCTTTTGGATTTTGGGGTCACACATTAAATATACAAACATTACCAAAGCTGATAAACAAAAAAGTCTGTACATAATTTTCGTGACATCCATCAAAAAAAAAAGTTCTTAAAACAATCCTAATTATACAACTACCTAGTCAGAGAGTTGTGACAGCTAATATAGAAAATATATATCTTAGTGATGTTTTTTTTTAAAAAAAAAAAAATTGGATATATATTAATAAGTTTATGATTTTGCATCGGGCTGCAATCTTAGCCATTCTAAACCGCAGATTGGACATTCCTGCTTTTCACCATTAAATCGTATATCATAAGATTATGTAAATTATAAATGCTTGCTGTATATATTCAATGTTGGATTATACAAGAATACCTCTCATCTGGATTTTTGTTTTATGAATTTGGGGGGATTTAGAGAACAAATAAACAATTCACTTGATGCTGTATGTTGCGTTACTAATTATATATTTTGAAAATTTAACAATTTTAATATCTGAAGTTTTGCATATATATACTTTCAAATAATATATATTGGATAACGTCTTGACAAATTACTCTAAAAATTGAATTTCTTCTACAAAGTTAGGATTTTTAATTATTATATTCATATATTGGCTCTGGAAAATAAAAGTTTAACAAGTCGGCGGAATAATATTTATCAAAATTGTCAATAACAGTATAAAACATTGTATATACCAATTTTTATATCTGCCTTCAAAATCATTATATATTAATAGCTCGAATGGAATGTGCCCCCCCTCACCGTTTCATTGCATATAGTTAATGACTTATCCGTCATAATAATCAAACAATAATTTGCTTACACAAATTGCTCCTTTTACTTCCTTGTTAAGAATGCAATAATTTGCCCACTCTCCAATTAACAATTAGAATGCAATTATTTTTAAAATAATTGCTGACTTTTTGGAAAATTATTTAAGTTATTCTGTATTGAATCAGCATTTTCAAGATTTCTACTCCACTTACTAGCCATTTGCTGTGAAACTAAAAAAAAAAAACAAATATATTGCGATTAAAGTTTAAAATATCAACAAAATGTCACATGACTCCAGCTTACAAATTGACGTTTCTGCAGCATTTTCCTTTGCTGCAGTTATGCCATCTAACGTCAGCTTTAGTAACTATCAACTGGTATCTATTAGTTATTAAAGCTTACATTGCGTGACATAGCTATGGTGAGGAGAAAAAGGATTCTGTGATTGGACTTTGTTGCTTGGAAATTATTATGAAGTTTAAACACCGAGTCAGATGAGCTGCCATCATCTAAAGTCCATTACACTAAACCATACAGAGCAATTAGGCTTATTGATTTACAAATATTATATTTCATCACATAAGCACCCTTGATTATTATAGTTTACACTAGGTGTCATAATTGACAGTGTGGAATATTTGCCACAGGTTTAGATATTTTTCTTTTACCCATTTCCTTTTTAACTATGTATGTTCTGCATGCCAATTATTTTTTGATGTGCTGATTGTAGTATGATTTGTAATTTTGTCCAGATGATAAAAGTTTCTAAAATTTAGGGAGCTGGGTTAATGATAAATCTACCTACATAATAATTTGAACAAATTATAATAAATACTGGGAAATCTTTCCTCATGTAAAAATATATAGGTAGTGTCGGCATATATGAAATTTAATAGTGCAAAGTTTTTCATAGCATATAATAAATCTATGATTTTTAAAGGATGGCATAAAATCATCTCTTTATTTTCAGATTATTCTTAAAAACAAACTACTGAGAAAGATAGATGTGTCACTACTATGTACAGAGCACAATAATCGACTGGAAAAGAGTTGTGGTTTTTAATTCAATATGTTCTCTTGCTTCTCAATCTTTTT
This sequence comes from Epiperipatus broadwayi, assembly GCA_028023455.1. Taxonomy (NCBI): domain Eukaryota; kingdom Metazoa; phylum Onychophora; class Udeonychophora; order Euonychophora; family Peripatidae; genus Epiperipatus; species Epiperipatus broadwayi. The sequence goes on from JAQFVV010000045.1 coordinate 5,648,463, forward strand.
TATAATGTGATCCTCTTGTCATTATATTTTCATGTTTCCCACTTCAAACATTTGTTAGGTCTTTTTTTTTTTTGAATAAATTAGGCTAATATTCAAGGCAGTAATTTTAAGTGATTTTTATTTCTTTGTTGTTTGTATGCTCCTCAATGACGGCCTGCTCTTTCACGTATTTCTCCACTAGTGATTAGAACAGAAGTTGCTTCACATAAAGGTATGAAAAGCTGTTAATCAGATCAGACTTTCCAGTAGTTCAAGATATAGTTGCTTCACTAAAGATTCAACTCAGATCAAGATTTCCTTTTGGATGTTACTATCAAAGAATTACAGCATAAAAAAATGGAGTTCCAGTGATGTTCTAAATAAATTTCCCGGCAGTCGGATTTATCTTTCTAAGCATAATTGGAGTCTCATCAACAGATTCAGTCAATTCATGGTCTTTGGACTCACTGTTTCATAAATAAAATTTATTGATCACTGATCTAAGTAAATGTCAGCCTACAAACATAATTCATTACTCTGGCTGCAGTGACATAATTGAAGGGCATAATAGAACCACTGGTAAGGCTATCACCTGGTTGGAATCTCTAGATTCCTTTATGATGTTTATTAATAGTTAAACTGACACAAAAACAGTCCATATGATAAATAATAATAATGGAAACCATACAGTAGAAGAGCCAAGCTTTATATAAATATGTTTAAAAAAAATTAAGAGTACACTCGTTGTTCTTTCTTTCATGATTCATGTTTTCCATTTTAAGCAAAAGCTTGAAACGTTTCTTCAAGATTTATAGTTTGCCCGTAAGTCAGAATTGTTTAACGGACCACAAATTAAGAATCACAGATAATAAACTTGTTTAGCCAAACTGTTGCTTTTGGTTAGCTGAAAATGAAGTTTGCCAAAATATAAATCTAACTATTTTAGATTTTTATAGTTTGATGGCTTAGGGTCAAACCTTAACCTACATTAACTTAAATAAGCAATTTTTGATCAAGTAGTATTGTTTGTATAATGAATAAATAGCCCAGGAAGAATCATGGAAATCTACAACTGTCACTAACTTAGTTGTTATTACCTTGTTGATTACCTGCTTTTATTATTATATGCCTTCAAGTTAATCTAGATTCCAGATCATATGACTATTTGAACTGTTAGTTTTCCAGGCTGCCCAAAGACACGTTCATTACTATGATGATAATATTTGTTAACTATTATTGGTTATTTTCTGTCATAATTAGCTTCTCCATGGAATATTAAAAAGATCATATATTTATAATCTCATGATATGATCAAGTTACCATTTGTGCTTCAAGTGAAAAAGTTCAGGTCTAATCTCCTTTCTCTTAATATTTTCAGCAGTGCTATAGTTTAAAAGCATTAACATTTTTTTTCTTATTCTATGTCCAGCTTTCACACCTGTAGAAAGTTACACAATGATCCATAATTTTTTCAAGTTTCAGCTTCGTTTATAAAAATAAATATTTTCATTAAAAATTATTTACAGATTTTTCATTACAACTGCTCGGATTTATTATTGGACTCTTACGAGGCAAAAATTTAACCATTCTTATGCTTTTATGATAAATTGTGAGATCTTTGCTGCTGTTCCTACTGTCACAATCTCTGTCTTTACTTTTAGTCATAATTTCAATTTTTCATTCTACTCATTTATTAAATTATATCTTAAGGTCTTTCGCATTTTTGGGTATAAATATGGCATTATCGGTATGTCTAAGATTGTTGACGTTTTTAATATAAATTCTGAATCCACATTTGTTTTTGTTCAATATGACTTCATTATATATTCTGTATAGTAGGAAGAATAACACTATTAAACCCTAATTGCTTTAGTAATATGAAGTCAGTTTGTTTCGCCATATTTCATAATTAAAATATTTTAGTATCAAATTTTTCTGGGAGTTATCGTATAATTAGTTTTGTCAACTGGATCAAAGCCTTTATTGCAATGAGAGAATCGATTAGAGACTTCTTTCTGATATCTTTGACCTTTACTATTATTAATTATACATGACATGACGTAATTCCTCAACCATTTTTAGAATTAGACTGCACAACTAATAGTTCTATTTCAATATAAAGCTCCAGTCTGTTCCAAATAATTTTCAAAAGAACCGAAATATATTTTAAATTTTAATATTATATTTTGTGAATTTAATTATACATATACTTAAATATAAAAGTAAAAGTTTTATTAATAAATTTTTATTAAGCATTAATATACTTCTTTTAAGTGGTTTGTCAAAATTGGAGAGCAGTAAGTTTGAACTTATCAATTAAACTGTAGTAATTGACTATCTATATATACTAAACAATGAAAAAGATATGTTTTAAAGATTGTGATCAGGTTCAATTGATGAGAGTTAGTTCAGCATGAAATGTATTATTTCAGGATGATACATCTTTTTCACGTGTCTGTAGTCATACGTTTATGATTTCACCTCTCAACAAGGTGTTAAAAGCAGGTATAAACCAGTCCCTAATTTGCGTGAATGTAGTGTTGTGAAAATTACACTACAGAAATATTATTCATTAAGAAATGCTTTAATTTCAAATTCAGAGAGCTTTAATGTTTATTTATTGATTTATATATATATAATTAAAAGTGATTTTTTTAATAATTCTAAAATATTTAAACCCCTACTCGCCAATAAAAAACAAATCATAAACATTTTTACACTTACGATTTGTATATAAATGATATGATTTAAATAGTTATATTACATATATATTTGCTTTAAATATTTGAAAACCAGGCACTCTTCACAAACTTGGGAGCTTAATTGTGAGTGTAGGGAATTTGAACCCAGACTTTCAAACACCCACCAACTATCCATACTATCTCATACAACTGATACACATGACCACACACTGTAGAAAAGATAAATAATCACCAATATGCGTATTTCATGCTAAACCAGCACTCATCAGTTGGTCCAGATTATCATCTCATACACATATATAATCAGTGCTCAGTTTATATTAAGATAGCAAATCTTCACACTTTAATGGACAGGCTTCAATCCATTCCAATTTTTCAGCCATCCATATCATTGAAAATTTGATGATGAAAACCCAAATCCCATGCTGATGCCAGTATTAATGTCACACCCATGTTGACCTCAAGTCACTCTGACCCCTCATGTATAGGACCTTATCCATTTCAATACATAGATGATGGATGGGCAGGATACAAGCTTGATGTTTAAATATTTGAAAACCAGGCACTCTTCACAAACCTGTCCATTAAAGTGTGAAGATTTGCTATCATAATATAAACTGAGCACTGATTATATATGTGTGTGTGGGATATGATAATCTGGACTAACTGATGAGTGCTGGTTTAGCATGAATACGTATATTGGTGGTTATTTATCTCTTCTACATGTGTGTGGTCATGTGTATCAGTTGTATGAGATAGTGTGGATAGTTGAAGGGCGTTTGAAAATCTTTTATATTTGGTTTGTAATAATAATCAACATAGGATTTAAACAGTTATACTACATATAAACATATTTTGTTTGTAACAATAATAACCAACAACCACTCATAAATAAATACTGTCAATCTTAAGTCCAAAAAGGAAAACTGTTTTAGAAATTGTCATAACTATATAAACCAATCAATCGGTAAATCGCAAATGTAAGCCATATAGAACATGGTCCATTTGTCAGTTTCTTATTATTTTATGATGTTGTCTTTTAATTTCTTCAGTAGAAAACTTTTCTTTCTGAAGTATTTCAGTACCATGTCTAATTATAACTCTCTAATGTTTTTCATTTTCTGGCATATCTTCTCAATGGAAAAAATTGGCCTTGCACTTCTTTAAAATGTCTTTGTCTTATAATGTAGACAATCTACTTCTCTCACAAAACCCATGCTCAAGTTCACCATAAAACATCCTTTTGTTTTGCATTCTTCATTTCACCTGACCAGTTCAATTGGTGTGTTTTTACAAGAGTGGTCTCTATAGTATTAATCCAGTAAGTTGAAGAAATATATTTAATAGTTTTATAATTTAGCCATGCTTATTTTCAAAATTTTTTGGAGCATTCTCTTTATATTGCATGGATAGGATGCCCAAATTTCACACCCATACAATAAATTCCTGTGATATAAACTCTTATCTTTTAATTGTTGAAAGCAGCACATTGAAGTCTTTATTTGATTTGTATAATCATTGCAAACTCATTTCTAGCACTCTCCCCTCCTCTTTTTTTTCTTTTCTTGCAATTGAAATGGATACTCGTTTATGAATGGCTGCTATATATTACATAATTTTTGTGCTTTTTGATGAATTTGGCCTTTAAAAAGATGTCATATTTTTACAATTCTGATTAGGCAAATAGATAATTTTCTAAATAAATCATTAATTTACCAAAAATTTTTATTAGTCATTTATTCAATAATTAATAATTTTTCTGCAGTATAATTTTTCACTACACCATTCTCACACAAGGTAATGACTGGTTTCTATCTGCTTTTAACACCATGTGGAGGGGTATAGTCATAAACATATTGCCAGGTGCATGTGAAAAAATCTGCAATCCCTAAGATGCACATTTCATGCATAAATGATAAAAAATATTCATGATTCCCAAGATGCGCATTTCATGATGAACCAGCACTCATCAGTTGGCCCAGACCACAATCTCTTATACATATCTTTATCATTGTGCACATTGGGAATCATACATCTTTTTCACACGTCTTTGGTCATATGTTTATGATCACCCCTCCACAAGGTGTTAAAAAGTGGATAGAAACCAGTCCATACCCTGTGTGAGAGTGTAGTGAAAAATTATGCTATAGAAATATTCATTAATTTACCATATCTTAATGAACAAAAGTGAGTAGATGAGTATGAGTTTTTTGAAAATTTTTAAAAAAATATTATTAGAAACTAAATTTTAGAAAAGATCAAAAAGAAAGAAAGCACAGTTGTGAATGGAAAAAGAAAACCTGATGACAAGTTTTACTGTTTATAAATTAAACATACATATAATGGGTTATTTATTTGTATAACACTATGATTTAATCTGTAATGATTATTCATAAGTTAATAAAGAATTTTTTTTATTTCTTGCAATGTAAAGGAATAAAATTAGAAGATTTTCAGCTATATCAGGAATTTTTTTGAGTGTAGCCAATTATAATTAAAATTGGAATTATGTAAATGATAATTATAATTCCTGTAAATGTAAGATAAACTAGTATTAAAACAGGCAAAACTCTCTATACAGTAGAGCCACTCAGTGCAAGCCAGAGTAATCAATGGATGCCAGAAGAACTTGTGCATAAAATCCCTATCTAGTGCCTACTCATCCAATATCCCTAGACTAGTTTCTGGCTTGTGGCCTTCGTCAGTGAGAATCATGTGATGTTCAGTAGGATAAACTATTATGAAAAAAGGACCTGATATAATGATAAATAGCGATCGTAGTGTTTAAATAGATTTAAATTTCCATTGAATCTACTTTCTTTCGATTTTGCTTGATTTCTAGACGAGAACGATGGAGCATCATGTATTAAAAATAATTTTTTGATTTAAGATTCATTAAATATTTTTCCAATTTATCTTGATTTTTTAAATAAGAATGATGGCCACTTATTAAAGTAATTTTTCAATATGACATATTAATTTATTTATAAGTTTGTTTTTGTTTTTTCAAAAAAGATTATATATAAATAATTTATTAATGTACTTTATTTTACTTTAGTAAAATTTCACACCTTGACTTGATTTTTAATAAATTTTTTAAGACTGATTTTAAATATTTCATCTATGGTAATAGTTAGATAAATATTAAGGTGTTTATATATTAGTCAGGTGGGGAGATTTAACATACCTATTAGTCTGTCAATTTTTATTTGGAAAAATGGCCTATAACTTTATTTACTGCAAATGATGTAAACATCTACTAATAGGCATTTACGGGGGGTTTTTTTTGCGAGAAATTATTTTCCATCATCTAAACATATAACGATTTTGAAAAAATAGTCAGTCACCCATAACTTTATTTAGTGGAAATGAAATAAGCATGCATTTACATTTTTGGCGGGAAATGATCTTCCAACAAGTAAACTTCTATTTTATTTTCAAAAGTAACTTTACTGACTATATAGTAGAGCAAATACAAAATAAAAAATTAAATTGTCTTGGAATTATGATGAGCGTTTGGACAGTTTGAGGAACATGCACTCTTTTAAACAGTCTAAATTTGAGAGTTCAGGATCTTTACTTGATAAAACATGAGCAGGGGGATGATACATAGTCTCTAGCCTTCCGATCATTATGGGGGGGGGGGGGGTAATCCTTTGACTATAAATCACCCAAAATGGGCACACCTAACCATGTCCAGAGCTGTCTTAGTGGCTTTTCCCAAATAAGAGATGGCATCTCGTTGTCCGGACTGTAGTTCATCATGATTGACAGTCTAATTATTCCAAAGACTCTAGTTTTTAGGCAGACATTCAAGTTAAAAATCATTTGTTTATAAGGTATGACCCAACCATTGAGTATTGCTCTGCAATTATTTAATACCACAATCAAAGAATAGATCCTGCATTTGATTCATTTTCTCAATTGCACATCTGGAAAACTAAATTTAATTTGGCAAAGCCTCTCCTCATGACTAAAAATTCACTGGTGAGGAATGCAGTCAAATTTACTTTTATGATAAAATCTACATATCTTCCCTCCAACATCCAGATTTTAAATTCCCTAATTAACAGAGCATTCGAAAGTCCCAAGAAGCCCCGAGGAGCAGCTGTTGTAGGATAAAGCAATTGGTGTACATCCTAATATTTCAATTTAGCTGATGACAATTCACTTCCAATTCCCACCCACTTAACCAATGCAACAAGCCTCTCCAGCCAAGCCAGTGGTTTTACCGTTATAGGTGGTGGCCTATCCATAGGTAGCAGTGAGTAAGTGGGGGGGGGGGAATAAAGAATGAAAAACAGCGGATGTAAACTACTTTTTTAGCGCAACTAACGGAAAGGATTTTATAGGATAAATTGTATAAGTTCCAGTAAATCTCATAAAGTGGGTATCTGAAAAAGAAAATTACTTGATTATAAAAAAATTTGAAAAATTTCATTTCAATTTATTTATTCTAATAAACACAATTTTGAACATTGTGGGGTTGTATTTTTTAATGCATATAATCTTAAAACGAATGTGGAAAAATATAATGAGATCATGTGTAAAATCACAGAAAACAGTGAAATTTAATAGAACTGGTTCTAGAATCCTAAAAAAAATGACAGAAAAGAACCTAAATCTATCTGATGATTGATTTAGTAAGGAAAACATTACAGTTTACTATTTGGGAGTTCATTAGAAGTCTTAGCACTAAAAGTGATGAAGTTGAGACCTTGCATTTCAGTGGACCTAGAGCTCTAGAGTCTGCCAGTCTATCACTATATCCAAACTATATATAGTAATGTGACTTCATTAAGAATTTATTAAAACTTCTTTGTAAGAAAGCAGTGTTTTGCTTGAACAAAATGGCTTCTTCGATGAAGTTAGAAATTTCTGTGCATACTATGTATGTAAGATACTGTTGACCGAGTTAAAATCCTTTCCCTCTGAAATTACTATACATTATAGTAAACTTATCTAGTTCTTACTATTTATTATTAATTCATTCTCCCAACACTGACTTCTTTTAATCTCTTATCTCTTAGTTCCAATATCCTATCATTATGTTCTCCTATAAAACAATATTCTTTATCCTTTTATTTATTTGTTAGTTTTTTTCCCATTTTCAACATAGTAATCATGGTTCATATTTATAATATGACATTCCTAAAATAAATGCTTAATATTTTTAGTAGAGACACTCGTAACGTATGTGTAGAATTTTTATGTTTTAAGCTGCTTTATTTAGAAATCTTTATATTTTGAATAAATGAATCACATAAAAATGTTTAAAAAAGAGAGAGATTGTTGACAAAGTTAAACATTAAAATATCTAAATAAAATACATTATTTGATTGGAAGAATGTAGTGATGTTATCATCTACACAAGATGAAAAAGTTGTTAAAAATTGCCGACTTATCGCCTTCTGTCAGTTCTATGCTAGATTATTATTAAAGTCATTATGGAGAACTTTGGACTCACTCCATCCGTAAGAACAAACCAAATTAAAAAAATATTTACAACATAAATACCAAGATAAGTTATAGAAAAGACAAATGACTATAAGTTTCTATTATACTTGGGATTTCTAGTTTATGAAAGAGTTTAATTCTACAACTATTTTAGGGATGATTATTATTTCATATTGCATTGTCAAATGTATACCATATAATAATCAATTGATGAAACACTTTATTACTTTTACAATGCTTTATTATCCACCTTTTCCTTCAGTTAACAGTTTCGATTGCCCCAGCAATCCTCTTCAGAACCTTATATCTTCTAATCTCACTGTTACAATCAACTTTCCTTCAGTTAACAGTTTCGATTTCCCCAGCAATCCTCTTCAGAACCTTATATCTCCTAATCTCACTGTTACAATCGACTAAAAGTTGATTCTAACAGTGAGATTAGGAAATATAAGGTTCTGAAGAGGATTGCTGGGGCTATCGAAACTATTAAGTGAAGGAAATGGTGGATAATAAAGCATTCATTGTTAAAGTAATAAAGTGATTCGTCAATTGATTATTATATTTTAGGGATGATTAAAGCTTTGGATCATTAAGACATCAACCCAGAATATTTCAAATTTGGAAGTATATTTGATCAAAATATAATAGCAATTATTAACCCACAAAGTAAAACTAAAAAAAAAAATAACATTACAAACCAGGATGTTTCCATATTTTGAACACTTTTTACATGTTTTACAAGATATATTTTATGGATTAAAATTAAAAACTAATGTATTAAAAAAACAAATATGTTAGTCATCTAACAGCAAATATCACAAAAGCTATCAGAAGAAAGCAAAAAAGGACTGAAAATAAGTGATAAAAAGTCTAAAATAATATTTGATGAGAAAATCAAGGTAATTAATACAAAATTAGAAGTTACAATTATAAATGCCTTGGTCAGATTACTAAAATAGATATTTAATTCCAACAAAATAAGAAAATTATTTGAAGGAGATTTTAAAAAAAACTCCTTTACTAATGCATAAACATGGAATGAGGCTTAAACATTTATTAGTGACAGTGCAGGCCATATGCATGTCTGGAATAACAAGGGACTGAAAGCAAAATATCTGGGTGAGAAGATGGAGATGTATTACTGACATCAGGTAACAATAGATGCTCATTTAAAATTACAAACTGAATCCCAAGAGATTTGTAAAAGATCTACAAAGAGACCAGAAGTGAGATGGATGGGATAAAGAAGCTTTCTGGTATGATGGGGACAAACTATGGATCGAAAAAAATTGTATGACATTTAGGAGTGATCTTCAACCTACAGTGAATTAATTTACTTTATTTCGCAAAATAGTGATTTCAGCGTACACCTAAAAAGACTAAATTAAAAATATTTTTAAAAGCAAGTGATTGCTTTCATTTATTGATTTAGAGGTTTTAATTGACTCTTATAAGTCTGTTTTACTACATATTTTACAAATGCAAATATTGTTTTACAGCTAGCTTCTAAACTTTAATAAGAAAATATACTTAATAAAGTTTTGGGCAAGATAAGCATGCATAGTGTCCGTAGAAGTACGCAATCTCATTCAGCCAATATTTAAGACTGATAGATTAGACTTTTTTATTTTTTAATTAGCTAATAGATATTTATCTGCCCAAATTAAAATAACCTGGAGCTTCTAGCCCACGGCTAAATACATTGAAACAAATAACAAAAAATAATTACAGTAATGTAATTCTTAAAATTATCGCTAGAGTACTTTTTAAAAAATATTTTTCGCCTGATCTAAACGAAAGCGGATATCCTTTTCTTATTTTAAAAAAAAAAAAAAAAAGGAATCTAATCGATGCTTGTTTTATAATTATTTTTATAATGGTTGATGTTCACAGTCTTCATAAAGAAGGTTTTCTGGAAAAGCGAGGCAAAACAGTAAGATTAAAACTTTTTTTCTTTCATATTTAAGACCTGGCTATTATTGATTTTCAAAAGCTGCCTAGTTTCTTAAGATTTCAATTTGACATCAAGATTTTGTTTGCCCAAAATTAGTATAATTTACTACTTAATAGTTCATACAGCCAAAATAGTTATAGGATTTGGTACTCTATTAGTGTAGTTGCGGCTGCTTTTTCACTTCCGCAATAAATGTGTTATTTTCACAAAATAATCCCTGCGATCCTTATATACTCTACCTGTGTGCTATTTATCACTTTTTATTACTTTACAATGCTTCGCTCTAGACGAAGATAGTTTTCTGGACATAGAAAAAGGAAATATATACTTAGCGATAAACATTACCGCTTTTCTTATACTAGTATGTAGTAGAATACCATCTATGGATCAATATATGAAGTAATACGAATAGAGTTTAAAAAAAAAAACAAAGCATACGCTATGTAGTAATAAGGAATATGATTACACTAAGAAACTTATCAATATTGATGGTAGACTATTTTCATATTTACATTATTAAAATTAATAACGCATGTATCAATAATACAATACATTTAACCGTGTCAATGTTTGTGGCAGAATTTTTGCCACAAACATTTTCGGCGAAATACATTTTGGCTAAGAAAAAATAAATAGCATTTTATTTGAATAACAATGTAATTAGAAGGGATTTGAATTCAGACTTTCAAGTTCCCTACCGCTATCTACTCCATCCTATGCATCATATACATGACCACATGTGAAAAAGATAAATGATCTATATTCATATTTTGCGCTGAACCAGCATTCAGGTGGTCCAGATCATCATCTCCCACATATATATAGTCAGTGATCAGTTTATATTAGAAGGTATTTGAATTCAGACTTTCAAGCTCCCTCTATAGCTATCCACTCCATCCTAATACACCTGATACATATGACTATATACATGTGAAATAGATAAATGATCTCCAATGTAGGGAGCTTGAGGGTCAGTTCAAATCCCTTCTAATTATGAAAAGTTCATTATAAACAATATACTTCTATTCAAATATTACATGTTCAGCCTGTATTCTGCCCATCCCTCCTCTGTGAATTTAAATGAACATATTAACGTCCTGTACATGAGGGGGTCAGAGTAACTTAAAAGTCAACATGGGTATGAAAATATTATTGGCATCAATAGGGGCTTTGAGCATTCCGTCATCAGATTTTCTATGGTATTGATAGCTGAAGAGTTGGAAAGTGGAGAGAGATTGAAGCCTGTCCCTTAAAATTTGAAGAATTGCTATCTTAATATAAACAGCTCTGATTATATCAATGTGTGGAAGATGAAGATCTGGATTAATTGATGAGTGCTGGTTCAGCATGAAATATATATATTGAAGATCATTTATCTTTTTCACATGAATGGGGTGATGTGTATCAAGTGTATAGGATGGTGTGGATAGCTGAGAGCTTGAAAGTTTGAGTTCATATCCCTTCTAATTACATTAAGTTTGGTGTAGACAATATACTTTTATTTAAATATTAAATAACATAATAATAAATAATTTTAAAATCTTTATTAACTGACAATATATCCTAGATTAGATAACAAGCTAAAATTTATATACAGGTCTGGCGACATAAATCATCATCATCATTATCGATCCACTGCAGAATGAATGCCTCCAAGTTAATCCAACTTTTCTGATCTCTAGTATATCACATCAGCACACTTTCTTATTTCATATATCCATCTCACATGTGGTCTCTTTCTGGATCTTTGGCAATCTCTTGGAATCCAGTTTAAGATTTTAATTGTCCATCTATTATCATTTCTTTTAGCAATATGTCCACCCAAACCCAATTCAGCCTTTTCATTTTTTCAATGATGTCGTTAACACCTGTTTGTTCTCTCATCCATGTTGTCATTTTTGATTTCCTCATGTTACTCCAAACATACATCTCTCCATAGTTCATTGAGTGGTCTGAAGTTTATATGTTGCTCTTCTCTTAAGTACCCAGGTATCAGATCTGTAAGTAAGAACTGGTAACATATTTATTAAGAACCTTTTCAAACATATAGATATATTTCCTTTTAATATTATGTTATTTGTACCAAAAGCACTCCAACCAATCCATCATGTTTCCATCTGTAGTAATAATCTGATATTTGTAGTTGTTAAAAGAAATTATTTTCTTATTTTGAGAAGATCCATTGAACATTACTTTAATCTTTTTAACATTTACCATTAATCCTATTTTTGTCTGATAACTCTTGCAATATTTTTTGAAGCTGTGAACCATTATTTGCAAAAACAACCACATCATCTCTAAAATTGAAATGATTTAAATCTCCATTTACTTTTTATTTCTTTAGATTCCCATTTTAATCTACAAAATACTTCTTGCAGCACTGATGAAAAAAGTTTTGGAGATATGGAGTCACACTGTCTTATACCCTTCTCAATGTTAACCTTCTAGTATTATTATGTAATCAAATGATTGTTATTGCATTTTTATATATATTCTTCAGAATATGACAGTATCCTGGGTCTATACCTTAACAATCCAATGCTTTAATCACTGAAGAAATGCTTATAGAATCAAATGTCTTTTCATAATCTGTAAATCCAAAGCATAATGACAATTCATATTCATTGGTTCTTTCTATAACTTCTCTCAATACTTGAATATAATCCACTGTACTAAAACCACTTTTAAATCCAGCTTATTCTTTTGGTTGGTTAAAATCCAAAGTTTGCTTAAAGATGAGTTGTAATTGTGAGCGTTGATGGACTGGTGGTTAGTGTATCTGCCTTTCAAGCAGCTGGCCCAGGTTCGCTTTCCAGTCATTGCTTTTGACATATGAAAAAAAAAGATGTTATAATTATTTTGGTAAAAATTTTATATAGAAGTGATAAAAAGAATGATATTTCTAATATTTTCCTGAAGGTTTGTGATGATGGTATTCTAGTTATATTTTTATATTGGAATATTTCCATTAGATGATGAAAATAGTCAAATATAAAAATACAATATTTCTAATATTTGTGTCTTTTTTTTTTTTTTTTTTGATGTTAATATAAATACTGCATTTTTCCAATCATCTGGTACATCTTTATTATTTAAACATTTTGATATATAATTTTGACAAATTTTTTCTATTTGTTCATCTGCTTCTTGTAAGATATCAATTATAATTCCATCATTACCTGGAGCTTTTCCCTTCATCATAAATGTAATTGCACGTCTTACTTCTTCATTTAAAATCCTGGCCAATTCAGAAGATAGAGTAGTTGTAGGAGATACCTTTTCTTGTTTTTTATTGCTATATAATTGTTGATAGAACTTATTTACACATTTTATGATGTCATATTTCTTTTTAATAATAGTTCTATCTTTTTTTCTTATTGCAGATATAAGTTTCCTACCAATATCAAGATGTTGTTTTACACTCTTGAAACTTTTATTCTCTTCTATAGCTTTCATTCTAGTTTACGATTATATTTTCTTATATCATTATCAACTCTTTTTCGCACCCTTTTACAAAATTTGAGATATTCAATCCTTCTTAATGTATCATTTTTATATATTTTCATATTTCTTCTTTTCTTCATAAAGTGTCATCTCAGTTGAAATTTCACTGGTCAATTGCTGTTTTTTTGTACCAGCTGTCTTTGGTGCAGATTTTAAAAGTCTATCGGTTAGCTTCCTGTTGATTTTGTCCACATATGAATCAAGTTCAAAATCTTAATATTTGAAAACGATTTGTAAGCTAAATTCATTGGAATGTTTCTGAAGATTAGGCAACTGTGAATATTGGTTTTTTTTAAATAATTTTTGTCTCTCTAGTTTTGCATTAATATGTATCTTACATCTCACTAATCGATGATCACTTCCTGTATTGAATTTATTAAGAACATTATAATCTTGAAATATGTATTTTCTGTTAGTCAAAATATAATCCAATTCTACTGTACCTTCATTTGGATGCTTCCATGTCCATTTCTGTTTTACATTTTTCTCAAAAAAAGAATTCATAATATAAAATGTTTCTTTCATTTTCAGAAAACATCAAAAATCTATGACCTCTTTTATTTCTATCACCATAACCAAATTTACCTACAACACTTTCATCTTTCAAGTATTTGCCAATTCTAGCATTACAGTCTCACATGACAATTCTAAAATGTTGTTTTGTCTGATCAAAAGCCTTTTATACATCCATATAAAATACTCTACTTTGTTATCAAAATGAGAACTCAAACCATAAACTTGAATTATTTCCATTTAATATCTGCTTTAAGTTGAATAACTAGTCTGTCACTATCTGATATGATATCAGTCTTCATAATATTATTCTTTCACTTTTTATTTATAATAAATCCTACTCCACTTTGTACTTCCAACGTTTGTGCCTTTGTGCTATAGTACATTCACTTTTTAAATCGATTATTTCTTCACACCTTTTCTTCTAATGTCACAAAGTCCAGTAAATGTCTCATTTAATATGAGACAGTTCTTCCAATTCTCGCAATCTTTCTTCACTTTCATTCAAACACATATTCATTCTGCCTTATCAGACAATGGAGTAGAAAGACCATGCTGTTCCTTATTTTAAACTCGGAGGTAAAATGCCAAAAACTCATCATGATGGGTAATGCATGTTGGTGAATAACCATACATGTTTATATACTATATGAATAATCACATAATAATAACAATTGCAATGATAAGAACATCTGAAGTGGACATCAGGAATTTGCCCTGCTTGGTCCTTTAAGCCCTCCAAGAGGAATCAAAGGGTTTCCTTTCAGTTAACAGCAAACTCCTTTGTACAGTAATATGGAAGTTTAATATCATGTGATTTTCCATGAGCTGTGTATGCCACTATTTACTGCTTTTATTTATTATATTATCTTTAAATCTATTTATCAATGTTGCTTCCTTAATTTTCCTCTTTTTATGATTTCTTTCTTCCATTAATATTTTTGTATCATTTACATTAAAAGTCAATTCATTATTATAAGATTTTTCATAAATAAATTTAAAGATAATATAATAAATAGACAAGCAGAAAATATTGACATACACAGCTCATGGAAAATCAAGTGGTACTAAACTTCCTTATTACTTTATAGTTGATAAGGATTACAACGTAATCGAAAGTGCTATTGATTAATTAAGATATCTATTTTATTATTTTTACCATTAAAATTATTTGGAACTTATATATATAGCATTAAAGTTACACCAAATTCAAAATTAAACAAGACCAGCCAAACAGAGAGAAAAAACTGTACGACACAACCGATGGTTTCCCTGCCAAAGCACGCTTCTCAAGTGCAAAGGACTAAAAGCAACAGAGAAACAAAAAAAATGTATCAACAAATACATTTTCAACTAGACTTCCCACAATTCCCAATAACTTCTCACATACTCTTAGTGTTAAAAGAACTCTTAAATAAATTCATTGCTTTAGAATGATAAATTTTTAATAAAAAAAGATCTTGAATTCTTTTTATTTCATTTCTTTCAAAGAAGACAACATTAACCTCATAAAAACTAATAACATGGTCTGTGTTGCTATCATGGATATAGAAAACAAAATTAAGATATTTATTTTTAACCCTACTTTTATGTACTTTTATTCTTTCATTTAAGCTCTAACTACTCTGACCTATATATGAATTTTTACAAACAAGGATATTCCTATCAAAAATCTCCTTTGTATTATTTAATAAATTATTAGCACAGAGGATTGGCTATCTTAATAGATATCTGAGCACTTATAGCATATACGTGTAGAGATGGTAATGTGGACCAACTGATGATTGCTGGTTTAGCATGAAATATGTAAATTGGTGATTATTTATCTTTTCAACATATATGTGTTCAGGTGTATCAGTGTTATGAGATAGTGTGGAGAGTGGTGGGTTATGTGAAAGTCTGTGCTCATATACCCTATATATTACATATGTAGACACAGGTATATAATAAGCCTGTGTATTTCAGTTATTACATAGTAGAGATGTCTGCCCATCCCTTGTATATGTATTAAATGGATTATGTCCTGTATTTGAGGGGTCAGATTGACCTTAGGTCAACATGGGTGTGACAAGAATCTTGGCCTCAGGGTGGCCTTTGAGCATTCCATCATCAGATTTTCAATTGGATGGACGGTTGAAGAGTTGGAGTGCGAAGTAGATTGAAGCCTGTCCATTAAAGTATGAGGATTGGCTATCTTAACATATATCTGAGCACTTTTGGCACATATCTGTAGAGATGGTAATCTGGACCAACTGATGATTGCTGGTTTAGCATGAAATACGTATATTGGTGATTATTTATCTTTTCAACATATGTGTTCAAGTGTATCAGTGTTATGAGATAGTGTGGAGAGTGGTGGGTCATGTGAAAGTCTGTGCTCATATAGACACAGGTATATAATAAGCCTGTGTATTTCAGTTATTAATAAATTATTTAAAGTGATATCCCTTTTCCAAACATATTTACTTTGAATAATTTATTAAATAATACAAAGCATATTTTTGATAGCAATACTATTCCTTGAGCAGTGTATATTATCGCTTGTTTTGTAAAAAGTTGTATATTGGTCAGAGTAGTTTGAGTTTAAATGAAAAAATAAAAATACATAAAAATAAGATTAGAAATAAATTTCTTAGTTCTGCTTTATATATCTGTGATAGAGATACAGGCCATATTATTAATTTTGAAATGAGCAAAAAGTCTAGACTTTGTGGCTAATTATTCCAATATATAAATATATAAAATGCGCTAAAATGTACGAACACACAAAACTGAAGAAAAATAAATTTTAATACTGTAGATTGATATAAACTAAATATATGTATCCAAGTAAGTGGCTAAGCACTTTCGAGGGCCAAGGTCCTCATATTCATAGCCATTTTGTAAATAAATAGGTTGGTTAAGAGCGATGCAAATTTATGTTCCTGGAGATTAATAATTTTGATAAGGTTAATGTCTTCTTTGAAAGAAATGAAATAAAAAAAATTAAAGCATTTTTATATTATTAAAATTTTATGATTCTGAAGCAATTAACTTGTTTAAGAGTTATTTTAATATTAAAGGTGTGTGGAATGTAATTGAAAATTCTGGGGAGTTTAATATATATATATATATATATATATATATATATATATATATATATTGTTTGTTTTTAGTTCTTTGTACTTGAGAAGTCTGCTTTGGCAGGGAAATCATTGGCTGTATTGCACAGCTGATGTTATTTCTCATTGGCTACTCTTGCTTAATTTTGAATTTGGGATAAATTTTAATTATTATATTGACTAGTGTAGTTTTAGGCTTTTAATGTTTACTTGCACACACATATATACATATAGAATTAAGAGAAACACATCATTCCTCCCTTAGGCTATGAGTAAATAGCACTGCATATTTAACAAGAATCAAGACATAACATGATCACCATTTCATATGCTTACACATGCTGTTAATAAGAGTACCAAACTCTTCACCTGGTAGTGCTACTAAGTGCAAACCTTCATAATCAATGGATGCAGGAAGGTTTGTGCATAAAACCCCTATCTAGTGTCTTTTCATCCAACATTGCCAGACTAGTTTCTAGCTTGTGGACTACCTATTCTTTAAGCTTTTGATGTTTATAAATTTACTCTTAGTAACACTGATAGAAAATTCAAAATGAAATTAATATACCAGCTAGATAAAAGTATAATATTGTAATAATTATTAAACTAATAATCAATTAGACAAGAACATACATAGAATTTAACTTTTTAAAAAATTTGGAAATATGTCAGCCCCTTGCATATTTCATTAAACAGATAATTGGTTTATTGTCTTACACATGAAAAATAGGCAGTTTTATGGGTATGTTAGCTGAATAGCGAATGTTAACACAGTGATTGGAATTAGTGTCTGGATACCTTTATTTATTTATTGTATATATATCTTTTATCCACATGCATTCCCCCAGAGTTACAAGCAAAAGAGCAGACATTAGGTTGCCAGGCTGATTCTTAAAATGATTTACATTTATTTTTAAAAAAATTTGAGAGCAGCAATAAGGAAAAGACAAGAATTTTCCCATTAACACCTGTACATTACTCTGTCACTGAAAAAGTTGTTGCTTTGTAATTTAAGAGAAAATACTATTAATACAAAATAAAAATTTTAACATTGTTTATATATGTTTAAATAAAATGAAAAAAACTTGACATATATATTGAAAAGATATAACAACATTTTCCCCAGATATAAATTTAGTGTGAGATTTTAATAGCAGGACAAGGAAAATGAATATATATATATAAGAAATAATAAAACACATTTTATTATACAAAATCCATTAGCATTTCCAAGTAAATAGTATAGCCAACTTTTAAGCATATGCGTATGGATCTGCATGTGTACATTAACTTGCAAAATATTATTACCCAGAAATGATTCAATGTTAGTTATATATATATATATCATTTAAATACTGGAATCTTTCTGCTATCTATAAAATAGAGACAGAAGCAAATTTTAATATTAAGGTATTTGATATATTCCTAAAAATTTGTATAGTTTTGAAACTAATGAATCACTACAGTATTTTAAAAGCTTTCTAAATGTCATAATCCTTTTTCCTTCTAAGACTTCTAAGAATTTTATCTTCATCAAATCATGTATCTCAGTTCAAATCTAAATGAGTTTTAGGGATAGATATATTGTTAAAACTGCCATTTGAATTTACTTACTCAAAATAGTTTTATCACATGAAAAAATGCTGCCCGTCGATTTAAAGTATTATACCATTTTTCATGTCCTTATATTGCTTGCAGTACATCAAAAAAAGACCTAAACAACCATGACCATTAAATATGTTTATCTCCTTTATAAATATAGGGGATTTGAACTCAGACTTTCAAGCCTCTTCACTATCCACACTACTACTCATCAGTTGGTCCAGATTACCATCTCCCATATGTGAGGGGTCAGAGTGATTTCAGGTCAACATGGGTATGACAACAATATTGGCATCAGCATGGGATTTGGGAATTCTATCATCAGATTTTCAATGGTATGGATGGCTGAAGAGTTGGAGGTTGGAGTAGGTTGAAGCCTGTCAATTAAAGTGTGAGGATTTGCTATCTTGATATAAACTGAACCTTGATTATCTACATGTATGGGAGATGGTAATCTGGACCAACTGATAGGTGCTGGGTTAGCACGAAATACGTATATTGGTGATTATTTATCTTCTCTGCATGTGTGTGGTCATGTGTAACAATAGTATGAGGTAGTGTGGATAGTGAAGTGGCTTGAAAGTCTGAGTTCAAATTCCCTACATTTACAATTAGTCTCCAGGTTTAAGATTGCCCGGTATTTCAAATCTGATCTCCTTTATAATTAATTTTACCCCCCCCCCCAGTCTTGTGCTGACTTGTCAGTAGAATTTTTGCTTTTAAATCTCTATACTACTTATGAAGCTCTACAATCATTTTATTATTTAGCCAGGCAGAAAATTTTCACTTCTTTTTAATCAAATCTGTAATAATCCAGTCATTGTCAGAGAACTCGATTAGTGAGCTCAAGTCACTCATATCTACCCATAATACACTCCATAAAAAAAATTATGTTCATCAGTAACAAAGCAAGCTTGAAAATTTAGATTTTATATGTTTAGTAGAGATTGAAATTCAATGCAGATAGTTTCTCCTAAAAATGAACATTAAATTTCATATTAATATATTCAAGATAGGATATTTTATATGGAAGGATAATTATCAATAGTCTGATCTATAATCTATGAGGAGGAATCCAAAAATGAATCATTCTCTAGTATGCACACCTGTTATAATATATACTTTTGCCATTACATACTTCTTGCAGAAACCTTTCTGCATCAATCTGCCAAATGACATCTCCATGTGAAATCATGGAGTCATGTATGTTTTGTAAAGTGCATTTTGTATTTTTTTATAATGGCTGAAATGTTGGAATTAATGCTGATTTTCTTCTCTTTTTTTTTTGATTTAAACAGCATTTTTCTCTCAGATTTAGTTCAGAACAGTCAGACATTTTATCTTCAAGTTCTGAAATATTTATGTGATGCACTAAAATATAAATATCCCATTTTGTGCAAAGAAAAGAGTGCAAACTCCACCCTGACAGTGTCATCTCTCAAAGCCTTGAATGTGAAACACTTTTTAATTAAGTTCAGTTTGACCTAGCTTACCTATCAGTCATATGTTCTCGATCTCACTGTATGTGATTTTTTTAAAATTTCTCGAATAAAAAAATTACAATTTTTTTGAGACAAAACTGGGGAGTGGGGGTGATCGATCATCATCATCAGCCATTATAAATCCACAGCAGGATGAAGGTCTCTCCAAGTTCAATCCATCTTCTCTGATCTTTAGCTTCTCTTCTCCACATCACCCCTGCACACTTTCTTATTTCATCTATCCATCTCACATGTGGTCTCTTTCTGGGTCTTTTATCTCTTAGAATCCAGTTTAAGATTTCAATTGTCCATCTATTATCATCTTTTCTAGCAATATATCCAGCCCAACTCCAGTCTTTTACATTTTTTCAATGAAGTCAGTAACACCTGTTTGTTCTCTTACCCATATACTGTATTACATTTTCCATCTTTTCTTGTTACTCCCAACATGCATCTCTCCATATTTCTTTGAGTAGTCTGAAGTCTCTGTATTGATCTTCTATTAAGTATCCAAGTCTCAGATCCATAAGTAAGAACTGGTAAAACACATTTTTCAAACACATTTCCTTTCAGTATCAAGTTATTTTTATCAAAAGCACTCCAACCAAGTTTAATTCTATGATTAATTTCATCCATTATGTTTCCATCTGATAGAAGCATTAAAATGCATCACTTTGTAGTGTTTCTGGACTACTTGAAAAAATGACAAACTGTTTTAGACTGGTGCATTGTATTAAATAACTACTTTTTAACACGATTCAAATTGCAACACCTAAAAATAAATATACAATTTTTTATTATGAAATTTTCGGTTATTTTTGGGTCCCCCTGTGTATACTTGCACTTACTTATCTAATATTGCCTCTCATCCTTAAAAAATCATAACATGATTTATAAGATGCCATTGGTTGAGCATAGACATGTCCATGTTTTTTTATATAGCAAATTATTTCTCTCTCATCATATTGATGTTACTTAGTGTAAGTTTTATTAATCAACAAAATGCCAGATGGTAGTCCTTAAGAAATCCCTATTCAATGCTATCCTATCCTATATCTCCAGACCAGTATTTAGCTTAAGAGTTTGATGAGTAAGAAACTGTTTAGATCTGGAAGCAATGCACCTTTTCGCTAGCAGCAATATTTTACTTCTTTGTTTTACCATCAAGCTATCAATCCAAATTAAAAAAAAACATGGTAATATCTTCAATCTAAGCCAACTTGTTTGTATAGTCATACAGATCTGAAACCTATAGTGGCCTTACCTCTATACTTTGGTCAGGATTGGTATAAAACCAATATGACAACTTATGACTCCATTTTACACAAGGTTGTTTATCAGAGTGTGGTGTCTTTTTTTTTGCAAAGTGTTCATAATAATTAATCTATGTCTTATGTGAACATTTAATAATAACGGAACATTTAACATTACCAAGTGTTTTTTTTTTTGTCTATAACTTATGGCCATAATTTACTATTCTTTTTGACATGAGCATTAAAATTTCCAAGCATTAATATCTAGTTGTTTATTGGTATTTTTAAATAAATTATCAAATGATTATATTGCGTAGAAGTTCATAAGATATTGGAACAATGGAAGTGACATTACTGGAGATATGAGTCATGGACTTTGAGTTCCAGAATTGGCCATCCTATGTCTGCATCAAAGCTGCTTGTTTGCTCTTCTTTCCAATTGGACCAGTAAAATATTATTTTTATTACTACCGTAAATGGGATATGATGTAAAATGACTTTTCTTTAAATGAAATCAACCCAAAAATTCAGCCAAATTAAATAATCCACCCCAAAAAACTTTAATGCCGTAATAAACTCATTACTTCTTACTTTTTGTTATCCAGTTATTTTTTTTAATTTTAATTCATTCCCTCCTCCCCATCTCTTTTAATAAAAGATATTTTGATAGTTCCATTATCCTGTCCTTATATTCCTTAATTTTATAATAATTTAAATAAAAAATCATAATAGTCAAAATAGGAGTCATAGATCACATGACCCTATCTCTTAAGCTTGTAAGTTATAAACAATGAGGATTGCCAATTCCTCAACAAGCTTTATGATAATTGCTTAGCCAGAGCCAGCACTTAAAATATCTGTCAGGACCCCCCCCCAAACCCCTGACCATGGTTTCGTGCTTTGGCACTCCTCAGAGAGCTGCCAAGGTAGATTCAGATACTATATCTAAAAATATCAATCCAAAGCCAAGCACTTATCTAAAAGTTATCTATTGATTGGAAAATCTGAAATTTTCAACATCTACATGTCTTCAAACCCAGCTATCCAATTCAAATAGCTATATGGGGCTGATAGATCTTCAGCCATACTATATATTAGTAGTCTTTTAGCAATATAACATTTCATAAGACTTAAGGCAGAGACTATAAATAGTCAAAATAAGAGTCACAGATCACATGACCCTATCTCTTAAGCTTGAAAGTTATAAACAATGAGGATTTCCAATTCCTCAACAAGCTTTGTGATAATTGCGTAGCCATAGCCAGCACTTAAAATATCTCTGTCAGGAATCCCCCCAAACCACTAACCATGGTTTCGTGCTGTGGCACTCCTCATATCTTTCACATTCTCCACTTTCCTTACAATTTATCCTGATTTTCTTACAATAATCTATACTCAAAAAATAAATGTTCAATTCTCTCTCCCATCTCCACAAATAAACTACAATTGCAATTTTTGTTTTCTTTTTCTGATCCCTAAAACTACTGCTCTTGCATCAAATAGCAACAAACTCTCTTTAGAATTATTATATATCCTTTAATATTTTTTAAACTTTTTATTTGTTTATAACTTTTTTTTTTAAAGTTCGTATTTGTTTCCCACAACTCTAATTCTTGTTTTTTAACTAATGGATCTTTTCTCTTTACCGTAATTATGTGCACAGAATGCATTCTTTATACATTAAAGAAGAGCATTTAAACACCGTCTATTATCTTATTGTGATAAAATATATGATGTTATGCAAAATAATTCTCCATACTCATTTTTTTTATAAGTCTTATTTTATTTTATGATCTAAACTTCGTTTTTATACTCATATATTTAGTGAATTGTGTTTTGATCATTTTCAAGGTTTACTTCTACAAATATTTGCATATCTATAAATTATTCAAAAATTCATAATATTTTAATTTTATAATATTAATAATTTCCCTCACATCATAATGATTTAACCAATTCAGAACAATGCATTAATGGTTAATAGTAATCATTTATTAAACTAGAAATTATTTTTAGACCAGATATAAACTTGAAACCTTATTTAAAAATGAATATTTATCTGGTTTAAATTATATATAGACATACGAAATAATTCAACTTCATATCTCTTTTTCTATACATAACTTTTAAGATATATTTTAACACAAATTTGCTTTTTAGGAATCATTTGTCCTGTTCCGATGTCTTTATTTATGTTTTAATAACCTGTCATGCATTGAAATTTTCAAATATATCTTAATAACAATAACATAAAAATTAATTCATATAAAACAAGAAAAAAAGATATTTTTTATTGATTGATTGATTGATAGATTAAATTGTAGGATATTAAATCATTAAACATCACATGATTACCATTCCCTATGTTTACACAATCTGTCATAACAGATTCAAACGCCCTGTACATTAATGTCACCCAGTGCAAGCCTACCCATCCAGTATTCTCAGTCTATTTCTAGCCTGTGGCTAACCATATCCATTTTCATTAACTTTTCCACCCATATCTCCTGTCACTCCACTACAACCATACTCTATCCTATCTCTCTCAATTACATTTTGCTCCATTTCTCCTGACTTTCTTCTTAAACCGTCTGATGTGATGTGATGCACTGTGACTTCTCCTTATACGGAGTCAGGAATCTTTCAGCAACTATGTCCAGAGAAACCTTCTCTTTCCATTCCACATCCTAAGTTTTCCCATATCCTGCTCCATCCCATTTCCACAACATAATCTTTGTTAACTCCATGGCTTTCATATCTAAATACCCCTTTGCATAAAAACCAATAACCCACTTTCTGTATAATCACTTTGTTTATATTTAGTCTTCCATAACTTTATTATTTGTACCCTTTCTGCTTTCAAGCATTTACATTGAATCAATAGATGCATAATATTTTTTATGCCTTTTACACATTGCAGACTGAATCATTTATATTTTTCCATTTACGTGTATATTCCCGTGTTGTTAACGATCCCATTCGAGCCTTAAATAGTTATCTACTTTCCTTGCTATTATCATAAATTAACTCACACCCAATGTTCCGTTTACTTCTATATATATTTAAACTCTTTTTACTCTCTGTACTAGTTCATCTTTCCATCTCCTATTCTTTATTAATGCACCTATTCTTTTATTCCATTCCTTACCACTATAACACTCATCAATCCTCCTAACACAATCATCCCATCTTTTGTATACTGATATAAATTTATTTCTCCAAATCTGCATACCGTATTACCTTTCTCATCCATCTTGTTGCCTGCCGTTTACTCATAACCCAATTAAATACTATTTTGGCTATTCTTTTATTATCCATAAACTGCAATCTACCAAACATTTTCATTTTGCTTTTTGCATCTCTCATAAAAACTTGATCATCCCATTTCTCATTGAATTGCCTCCTTTGCTGTCCACACATCTGCATCTAATGTATGTCTTCCTACTTCCCTTTGTATTTTTTCTAAGTAATCTAATACTCCTTTACTAACACATAATGCATCATTGCCATATGTTAGCCCTGCTACTGCCACTACCATTCAATTCTAACTACATCATATTTATTATATGAAAACACTGTTAATTTCTTTATCAATCCCTTTCTTTTCTGTTTCATTTATCAATTTTTTCTCCCATTCATCCAAGCAATTTTTCTGATTATTCAAGATGATTCCCAAATAACTATATCTAATCACCACACTTAATTTTATATCCCCCAATAAAAAATGCTTTGTCTTCTCTTTGCCCAGTATTAACCATCATTATATTTGATTTTTCTTCATTAAATTTAATCCCCATCTCTTTACCCACTCTTGTGCATGTCTTCAGCATAACTTCCATATCTTCTCTTCTTTCTGCACACAAAAAGACATCATCTGCAAAAAAAAAAGACCTGACAAAGTATATACTCTGTTGCTATCTATTAACAGTATCTCTCTCCCTCTTCCTAGTCTTTCTATTGCTCTCTCCATTTCACTGTGATACAACAAAAACAAAATAGGTGACATAGGGCAAACTTATCCTTGCCTTAGTTCTACACCATTTTTCACTTTAACTGATTCTATATCCCCTAATTGGTAAGTATAGTAATTATTTTCATATAATTTCTTAATAATATCCACTAAAGCTTTATCCATTCCCAAATTTGCTAAATTTATCCATAATCTATTTCTATTTACTCTATCATATGCCTTCTCTATATCTATAAAACTCATATATAACTGTCTACCTGAATTTCTACTCATATCCATAAGTTGTGTAACTACAAATAAACTATCTCCTATATGCCTATTTGACCTAAAACCTTCTTGCATTTCCCCCACTATATTATTTTCTTCCATCCATTTTGCAACTCTTCCAGCCACCACATATGAAACAACTATGTAAAACTGATGTTATGCTATCAATCTATAATTTTTTAACTTTCTATGATCCTTACACTTTCCTTTAAATAATAATGTGTGGAAAATATGTAATACGCCATCTGATGGCAAACTTTGAACTATTTGTATATTTACTTTTATTTAATTTTTCTTTTCACCATAATCTTTTTTTATAGATTTATCACATTTTAAGAAAGAAAAAAATTCGACAATTCACTTCGTGAAAAATTTTGTATTGTTGAACTTTAATCTCAATCACTTTTTTTTTCTCAAGAAATTAGTGTGGAAGAAGTACTGGTGTGTTTTAGATGGAAAAATTTTCAAGTGTTATCAAACAAAAGAAAATTCAGGTGTAAGTTTGCATTTTTCTTTGTTTTTTTAATTTAATTATGATGTATTCAAATCAAGAAAATTTGTTAGTATTTTTAATTGATTTTTTTTAAAAAAAAAAAAAAGGTACTGTTCTAATAGATCGTGTCAGCCACTTGATGGCATTGTTGCTATGCAAAATCACATAAATATAACATTACCGGGCCCACCCCATTGTTTGTGAAAGAATAATAATCATACGGGATAACGTAATTCATTTATTTGCTTATGGCATATTTATATGTTTTTGCATATAAATAGCACCATTGAGCGGCTGACATGACCATATATATATGTGAAAATAAAAATATTTTTTTAAAATAGAATTTTTTATTATTATTACAGAGTAATTTAGAAAAATTTGCTTTGAATGTGAAAGCAGTCCAGACCATTAAAAAGAACGATAACATTGATCATGGTTACGTTTTTGAATTTATCACCAAAATGAAAATATTTACATGGGTAAGTAAAAAGAAAAAAATGTGTATTCAGATGTTCAGATGTTTGTTTGGGAAAGCTATGTATTCAAAAATAAGTAATTTATATATATATATGTTAATCACAAATATCACTACACTAGCACTTTCTTGTTTTGTGGTAATATTTTACATAAATACAATTTGTAAGTCAAGCGTTGATAGCCGAGAGGTCAGCGCAAATGCCTTGCAAGCAAGCAGTTGCTTGCAGACCGTTGTCATGTGTTCGTTCCCCAGCCCATGCTTTGACATAAGTAAAAAAAAATACAATTTGTACATCTTTCTTCAAAGACTTTATAACAAAAAAAAAATATTAGACACACACAATCTGTTGTTTCGATCGTCCTGCAGTCTTCCTTAGAGCTATAATACAATGGTAAATAAAATAAATGTATAAATAATATAACAATTAAATATATATAGATAAAATCGTAAGTATTTTATTCATTTAGGGATAAGAAAATTACAATTTTATATTGATATAATTCACAAGTAATAGTAATAATTACGGGATATTAAAAAAAATAATAAAAGAGAATATATTAAAATTAATGATAGTTTGTGAATGCATATAAAGACAGGGATATACATGTAAAATCTATATAGTAATTGTAATTTTCGCACTTACGACTGTGCCAAGGTTATAACTGCAAGTCATACTGTGCGGTCAGCAAATAACGTTATACAATTCCCATGCTGTTCTTTTCCAAACGAAGCTCTCCAACGAATTGGTCTGTCACGAAGCTCTCCAAACGAATTGGTCTGCAACGAAACTCTCCAATGAATTGGTCTGCAACGAAGCTCAGCCACGGATGCTCTCCAACGAATGGTCTGCACCGACTGCTCTCCAATGAATGGTCTGCAAGCGGATGCTCTCCAAACAATTGGTCTGAAACTTGCTTCTGTGTGACTGCTCTCTACTGCGCTCTCTCTTACACTGCCAGATGTTACCCAGTCTTCTTATTGCTCTCTGACAACTGCAACGATCAATCAATGCACTGACCAATAAAGTAACGTCTCTTATCTAGAAACATTTGTAATTAGCAAATATTTCTAGGAATTGTCGATCGCCATTACGTCAATGCACTAATTAAATTCCTCAGTTATCAGAGCGCGATTTAAAAACAGCCTTACGAATAAATTCTAGTTTTTCTGGAGTGCACAAAAATGTCTGCCATTTTTACAAACACTACAGTAATTAATTGGGGATATTAAAAAAATAATAAAAGAGAATATATTTAAATTAATGGTTAGTTCATTTTTGTTATATCATTAATCCCTGGAGTAAGAATAACAATATTACGGATTCTAATTTTTGAGGACCCAAGGAATACAGTGACTCAGACTTCAATTTTCTACAATTTAATATGCACAAATATAATATATATATAGATACATGAATATCAAAATACTCGACACAGCTAATTCGGAATAAGTCATTTCACTTACTAAGACTATTTCATTAATAATAATGGCAATACTTTTATCATTACTCCCATCACTGTCCTTTAAGTATGGAATATCTTAAGGCATTTAAAATAAGATCAGGGTAATCTGTTATGGTTCTAGTCAGCTTATTGACCTTTAGGAACCGAGATCCTGGGAATAAGATGTCCCTCATTGATTTCTTCCACTGCTACATGCTTGTTTCCAAGAGTTGCTACGAGCACATTTCCCCCCCCAGTTTTTATACTTTGAGTCCGTTTGTTTTCTGACATATTAAGCCAATGAGGGAAATCCAGGTAGTGGTGTGTATCAGTTTAATCTTGCCTTTGTAAATTTAAGTAGTATTTATTTTTTCTTCTGATAATAATTACTGTTACACAATACATTTTACTAAATATGTTTTATTACGACAATTCAATTAATCTTATTCCGGCTATTTATTATTTATCTATTTTATTTATTTATTTCTCTTCTCTGTGAATTAAAATCTCCTAACTTATTTTATAAAAATACATATTTTGTTTTAAATTATCTGGATTGTTTATTTTGGTTTTAATTTATCATATTTAATTTATTTTATTTTTATTTTTTTAATTACATTTGCTTATATTATTTATATATCATTATATAATAGCTCTGAGGAAGTTTGCAGGATGATTGAAACATCAGGTTGTGTGTATGTGTGTGTATATATAATAAATAAAGTTACTACTATAAAGTATTTGAAGTAAATGGTATTTATATACATACTAATATCTGATCTTAATTTATTACACACTTTTCATTAACAGACTGCCTAATACTTTGAGTCAATATTTTTAATAACTTCCATTATTGCCCTGCAAGATTTGGAGCGGTCTGCAGAGTGGTAGACATTGGAACTCAAGATCATGGATTGTGGCTCAGATGTGTTGCTTTTGATGCTCAAACTACTTATGAATTCCCAAGCAAATAAACCATTTTATTATTATTATTATTATTATAAATAAGCGACTTTTTTGTATGCATTAGTGAAGCTATAATTATAATATAAAATTTAATATGCCAGCTTAGCACGTTTAAGATATAGTATTCAAATCCCACATTCATAGTTTTACGAATGAAGACTGTTGTAATTGTACACATATGCAAATGAGCTTGAATTTTTAATTAATTAGTCCATTGTTTGGAGAAAGCAAAGCATGCCTCTCTTCTACTAGTTACAGTGAGGTCATTTGCTATATAAAAAGCTTCTTTGACCTTTCTTTTGGCATCACTATTCTCTGTGTAAATTATTTGGGCAGAACTGGGTTCAAATACGTGGCCTGTAGCTGCTTGATAGTCCCAGAAGATCAATGTTCCTTCATTTTTATTTTTTACTCTGTTATATGCATATCCGTGTTGGTAAATTCTTGTATTGATATTAGCCCAAGTCTCACCATAATAAGATGCCTGGCAGCCTAATTGAGGGCATGCTATTTTATAGACCACATGAGGGGCTTGATCTTTTTTATATTTTATTTTTGGAATTATTTATTAGTTAGTGTTGGGAAGTGTTCTGAAGTTAAATTTAAAATCGTTAGTCAATTTTTTAGCAATTTTCGAAGTTACATTTGATATAAAAGGAATTAAACAAGGCAAAACTCTCCATACAGTAGTGCCACCTTATGCCAACCAGAGTAATCAATGTTTGCCAGAAGGCTTGTGCCTAAAATCCCTATCTAGTGCCTACTCATTCAATATCCCCAGACTAGTTTCTGGCTTGTGGCCTTCGTCTGTGAGGAACCTTGGATCTGAGAGCACTGCACCTAGATCTTAAGATCTAATGCAATCCTCCAGCAGCCACCTTTTATCTCTTTCTTAACTACAAAACTATGAAAATGAAATAGAAAACATATGACTATATAAGCTATTGAACTTAGATTGAAAATATTATTGTGTTTTCAATTTTACTCTCATAGTTTTGAAGTTAAGTAGAGGTAAAACGTGACTGCTGGAGGGTTGAATTAGATCCTAAGATCTAGGTGCCGTGCTCTCAGATCCAAGGCTGCTCACTGACAAAGGCCACAAGCCAGAAACAAGACTGGGGATATTGGATGAGTAGACACTAGATAGGGATTTTATGCACAAGGTGGCACTACTGTATAGAGAGTTTTGCCTTGTTTAATAATAATTGTGCTAGTATAAGAGATGGTGATCATATGATATAAAAGAAAATGTTAAGTATTTCATATTGTCTTTAGGCTGTTTATTTTTGAGTTTTCTATAAATTGTTTTTATTCTCTGATGGATAGTATTGGGTTTAAAGCCTATGTTAGTCATTTCCTTTATATATTTATTGATGTTGTTTTTCATATCCACTATGGATTTACATAAATGGTGATTGCAGAATAAGAAAGCATTCATACTTGTGCTCATTTATATGTGGTGGAGGTGTTAGACTTTGGACTTGTGTAGCCTCTTATGTGCAGCAGTTTAATGATCATTTTGTAATCTAGGTATGTGTTCTCTCTTTTTATTATCTAGATATTTTATTTCTTGTTCCTCATTTTCATCAGTTCTACTGAGGGTTAATCCTGACATGGCTTGAAATTCATTTTGTATGTTGATAGTGGCAGAAGGTTTTGCTGCGATAAAAATGTCAATATACCGAGTGTATATGAGAGTTAGTTCTGTTGTGAAGTCTTTCGGAAGAATTTGGCTTTCGTAATGGTTTATGACAATACTAGCAACAATGCCACTGATTGGCAGTCTCATTGGCCAACAATCATTCATAACATACCATTTGTTTTCAAATTTAGCCAATATGTTGTTATCCAGCCACTTCAAGAATTCTATTATAAAATCAATTTATTTTATGGATAATTTTTCTTATTTAGTTCATCTTTGATGATGACAATGGAGGTTTTTCTGTTAATTGAGCCATAGAGTTCATTGACATCGCATACAGTCATTTTGTGTTCTAAATCTATTTTAGCATTTTTTATTCTTTCTCACAAATGATGATTTGACAGTCTGGTTTCCAAATCCTAGGTAATCTATAAGCCATAGGTTGATCATTTTTGCAGTTTGGAAATAGTGGGTGCTTCCAAAGTCAAGCATTAATCTGAGAGGAGAGTTTTCTTTATGCAGTTTTATGTTGGCAAACATTCTAGGTTGTATGGATGATGATGGATAGATTCGGAAATATTCAGCCCTAGATAGTGTTTTTTTTTTATGAGTCTTTAATATATTGGATATGAATCTATTTTTGTTGATTTTATTATTATTTTCAGTTATGCATGTGAATTTAAGTTTGTCGATCTGCTCTTCCATTTTGTTTGTGTACTCAGCTCTTGAAATTATTATTATTGTTGTTGTTGTTATTATTGTTACTACTTTTTTTATTAACTATATATTTTTTAGTCAGCTGAAAGAGAAAACCTGAGGGAAGAATGGGTTAAAGTTTTACTACAAGTTATTCAAAGTAAAGTTCAAGATGATTCATTTCAAGAAGATAGCAGGTAATTATTTAATTGTTTTGTTTTAATTCTCTCAACTTTATCTCACATTGGTTTTATATGAACTTTTAATGTTTAACTTGAATTTGATTTTACATTGTTGAGAAAAGGAGAATTTAATTCTCATTTTTTTTTTAATCTTGTTTTTATTTAACGTGATCCAATAAATTGTTTGTTTTTTTTAAATCTTCCATTTAATTTTAATTCAAAAAAAATATTTTTACTTATTTTTAAACTTTTATATATAAAGAGTAACTAAAGAAAATATATACAAAAAAATAAAATACAAACACAATTACTTGTAAGTAAAACTTATATGTTTCAACCAGAGAATTGGTTTTCATCAGAAAGAAAGACTACAGTAAAATGTTCGTGTTCAAAAATTACACCATCATTTTAAGGTATTCTCTCGGGTGAAAATCAGTCATCTGGTTGAAATATAAAAGTTTTACTTATAAGTAATTTTGCTTGTATTTTATTTTTTACATATATATAAAATCTTACGATTTGCATTTAAGATTGCATATACGTGAAGCTGTAGAGATTTGGTTTTTATTTGACGCTATGAATATTAGTAATCATTATATTCTGATTTTATCCATCTAAATGAACAATCAAAAAATTGAATTTAAAAATTTTGACAATTAAGGAAATAATTTGTGTATATTATTTACTATTAAAAACTGCAGAAGTATTTTGATTTTTAATTGAAAAAATCAAATAAAAATTAATATTAAAATAAAATTTTACACTGAGGCAAAACTCTCCATACAGTAGCGCCACTCAGTGCAAGCCAGAGTAATCAATGGATGCAGGAAGATTTGTGCCTACAATCCCTATCTAGTATACACTTATCCAAAATTCCCAGACTAGTTTCTAGCTTGTAGCTTTCATCAGTGAGGAATCTTGGGCCAGAGAGCACTGCATCCAGATCTTAAGATCTAATGCAATCCTCCAGCAGCAACCCTTTATCTTATTATCTAACTATCATGTGATTTTAGTAGTGAAATAAAATTTTGTTGATATATGTTATAATTTTTCATCATGATTTGGTATAGTGATGAGTGGAACAGGAGATATCAAAGCTCAAAATCCACAGATCATGGCCCAGTTCTGAAGATGATTGGGAAGCATTTCAAATTCTCAGATAATTGAATTAAATAAAAAATTATTGTAAAAAAATACAAAGTTAATTGTTTTATTGGAGATTTATTTAACACAAGCAATGCCAAATAATTGAAAAAGTATTGGAACATCTTGGGTAAATAAAATGTTACTATTATCATCATTTTCAACTATTATCGATTCATTGCAAGATGAAGGTTTCTCCAAGTTTGGTCTCACTTTTTCAAATCATGCTAGAAAACTTCTTTATTTTATTAATTCATTTCACATGTGGTCGCTTTCTAGGTCTTTTACAATCTGTTAGAATTCAGTTTAATGTTTCACCTGTGCATCTATTGTCATCTCTTCTAACAGTATGTACAGCCCAGCTTCACTTAAGTATTCTTAATTTTTTTCAATGATATCAGTAATATCTATTGTTCTTTTATCCATATATGTAATGTGATGCGATAATGTGATGTATTGTGACTTCTTCTTAAATGGAATCAGGAATCTCTCAGAAACTATGCCCAAAGAAACCTGTTAGCCACTTTACCTTCCCCTTCCATTCCCCACCCTAAGCTTTCCCATAATCTTCTCCATTCCATTTCCACAACATAATCTTTGTCAACTCTATGGCCTTTATATCTAAATCCCCCTTATCTTTTTTCAAACCCAGCATAAAAACCAATAACCCACTTTCTGTATAGTCACTTTGTTCATATTTATTCTTCCATAACTTCATTATTTGTATCCTCTCTGATTTCAAGCATTTACATTCAATCAACAGATGCCTAATATTTTCTATGCCTTCCTTACACAATTTGCAGACTAAATCACCCATATTTTTCCATTTACAAGTATATTCTCTTGTTGTTCGAGCCTTAAACAATAAATTACTTTCCTTACTATTATCATAAATTAACTCGCACCCAATGCTCTGTTTACTTCTATATATATTTTAAACTTTTTTTACTCTCCATACTAGTTCTCCTTCTATCCAACTCCCTAGTCTTTATTAATGCATCTATTCTTTTATCCCATTCCTTACCACTATAACACTCAACAATCCTTCTAACACAATCATCCCACCTTTTATACAAGTATACTGATATACCGCATTACCTTTCTCACCCATCTTGTTGTACCAAACTCTCCATACAGTAGTGCCACCAAGTGCAAGCCTTTGTAATCAATGAATGCAGCAAGGTTTGTGCATAAAATCCCTATCTGGTGCCTACTCATCCAACATCCCCTGGCTGGTTTTTAGCTTGTAGCCTTGATTAGTGAGGAGCCTTGTATTTGAGAGCATTACATTTAGATCTGCAGTGCTCTCCAATCCAAGGCTCTTCACTAATGAAAGCCACAAACTAGCAACTAGTTTGGGGTTGTTGGATGAGTATGCACAAAGCTTCCTGCATCCATTGATTACAAAGGCATGCAGTTGGCAGAACTAGTAAATGGAGAGTTTGATACTCTTATTAACAGCATGTGTAAGCTTATGAAATGGTAATCATGTGATGTTTGATGGGTTTTTTATACATATTTGTAAGTTGTATATTTTTAAGTCCAATTATTATGTTCATAAATTAATGATATTATTTTCTTATAAATGCTAATTTATTTTCTGAATGTAAATTTTTAGAAATATATAAATTAAAATGCACATTAATGCATAAAAATCAAATTAAGATTTTAATCATGGATTTTTTTATAAAGTTTGTTTAAATAAATCCTATTCTGAGGCCTGGCCAATCAATTTTGGAATCTGGGGCAAACCTTAAAATTGTACATTCTAAAATTATTAAAAAAGGTTTACTTAAAATATAAGAAAAAATATATTGAATTAAATCAATATATGTATTAAAATATTAAAATTAATGTTTTCATGGGGAAAAAATGTTTTATAAATCATGTTTTGACAGCAACTGTTTTTAATAAAAATTAAATAAAAATGAAATAATAATCGACATTTGATAAGATAATACTTGCATTTTCAACTGGATGAAATAGTAATCATATGAATAAATAATCAATTTAAATAAGATTGAAATAAATATCTATTAATAACCATATTATAATATTTATCGAACCATCTTTCATCTCCATTGAGACCTTCTCAAGTTCTCAATGGAGATTAAAGCCGGTTCGATAAATATTACAACCTTGGCACTAGCGTGGGCTTTGAACATTCCATCATCAGATTTTCAATGAAATGGAAGCTGAAGAGTTGTGAGTTGGAGTAGTTTGAAGCCTGACCATTAAAGTATGAAGAGTGGCTACCTTAATATAAAGCTGAGCATTGATTGTATATATGTGTGGAGATAATAATCTTGACCAATTGATGATTGCTGATTTAGCATGAAATACGTGTATTAGTGATTATTTATCTTTTCAACATGTGTGTGATCAGATTGGTCAGCAATATGATATGGCTTGGAGATTTGAGGGTCGTGTGAAAGTCTGAGTTCGAATCCCGCATACATTAATATGGTTATTAATAGATATTTATTTCAATCTTATTTTGATCGATTGTTTATTTATGTATTTGTGATAATGTTCTGGACAAACAAATTGTATTGGATATTTGACCATTAAACATCACATGATCACCATTTCTTATGCTTGCTTATAACTGTTATTAAAACAGGCAAAATTCTCTATATGTATTGCCTCTCAGTGCAAGCCAGAGTAGCCTTCTGGTATCCATTGATTACTCTGACTTGCACTGAGTGGCAATATGTATAGAATTTTTGCCTGTTTTAATATTTGACCATTATAGTAATTTAGTAATCACATGGTTTGTTGAGCAATTCGGCTTATATTTGAATTATGTGTTTTTACATTTTTTGTCTAAGCAAAACTTTCCATACAGATAATAGTTTTAAAACTATTATCCATATGGAAAAAATTTTCTTACACAAATAAATATAAAAAAATACCACATAAATTTAAGCCAATCTGCCTAACAATCACACGATTCAGTTATACATATAATCAATATGCCTTATTTTATTGCCTATCTCAATTTGGTTCCTGACAATGGACTAGTCTTGATTCTATTATATTAATGAGTTTATTCTATTATTTACACCGATTTTCAATGTGTGGTTCCAATCTTCTATTTTTCCATAAGAACTGTATCTTTTTTTGTTGTTGTTGTTGATAAATGGAAGTTTCATTTTACTTTCTTTCATGACAGTTAATTAAAATTTGTATTTTATATTAAAGTTAAAAAGATAAAAAGAAAAATGTTTTTGATCAAATTTATTTATTTATAGTCAACAGGAGTAAATTGTTGTAAAAATATATTTAAAAAACAATTCTCAAAAAATCTATATAAACTGCTACAGACTGTTATTTACTAATAGTATGGAAGAAGTAGTATAAAACCACTAAACATCACATGATACACCATTCTTTATGCTTACACAAACTCTTTACACAGAGGTTAAACTCTCCCTACAGTAGCGCCAATCAGTGCAAGCCAGAGTAATCAATGGATGCAGTACTTTCCTATCCAAGGTTCCTCATCGATGAATCACAAGCTAGAAACTAGTCTGGGGATATTCGATGAGTAGGCACTAGATAGGGATTTTATGCACAAACTTTCTTGCATCCATTGATTACGCCACTTTATAATATATAAAAAAGTTTATAAAGATATACTAAGGTATAAAAAAAAAATTGAAGGACTCGGGAGGATTTGAACCAACCCTCATATATAAATATATCAAATTTCTACTATATGTTGCCTTTGACAGAATAGCTCAGTTGGTAGAGCGTTTGCCTTAAATTCAATATTCAAGAATCTAAAGGTGCGAGTTTAACTTCTAAGCGAACATTGTCACTGTGCATATAGGCCAGCAATACCTGAAGAAGAGTGGAGAATAATACTCGAAACATTGTGTAATTACTAACCTGTATTGTCTATTTGTGTGTTATTACTAACAAAGTTGTTTGTATTTGAAAAGTTTAAATAAAGTTTAAAATTTTCTATACATTCAACATTCACTCATAAATGATAGAAATAGTCCAACATATCACATCTTATAAATAAATAACTTTATATTGCAGCCATTCTTAGGGATCTTAATCTTATAATTAAAATAATCTTGAAATTTTTTGATGTTGCAGTAAGATTCATTTCTGATCCAAAAAAAAAAAAAAAGAAATATTTTTCTATAATTATAAACATGCAACCCAATTGAAAAGAATTCTTAAATCAGAAAAGTTAATCCATTTGTTTAAAGAACTCAAACTTTATAAGCCTTAAAGTAAATTTGCCATGGATATTGTCAAAATCATTGAAAGGAGAAACATTATACCAATAACTAGAATTCTGCAGATACTATATTTTAATAATATAATTTATTATTATATAATTTGATAAGAAATGATCTATTTAAAACTAGCTTTCAAATATATTATTCATAAATAAGTATTTATAAATGTAAATTATTTTGATCTATTCACTTATATATGACATTGTTGTATCATATATATTTATTTGGTCTATTATTCTAAAATTTAATCTG
The DNA here is from genome assembly GCA_028023455.1 of Epiperipatus broadwayi. NCBI lineage: Eukaryota > Metazoa > Onychophora > Udeonychophora > Euonychophora > Peripatidae > Epiperipatus > Epiperipatus broadwayi. The sequence continues at coordinate 5,685,802 of JAQFVV010000045.1, forward strand.
TCACCTAAAAGTAATAATTAAACTTTCTAGATATTTAGAATAAGATTTGAAAGACTGGTTCATCTTTAATCATATCAATTTTAATAAATTCATATATATAATAAAGTTGATACTTTGTTAAAATTTAAGTTTTCATTTTTCTTGTTCATACTTTTAAATTATTTATTTATTTTATTTTTAATGTGTCAAAGCGTCAGCCAGGAAGCGAACCCTGGGACAACTGCTTGTAAGGCAGCTGTGCTAACCACTCGGCCACCAACGCTTGACTAAATTATTTATTTTGCTACTGCAAAATGAGGTTTACCCATGTTCCTTGAGCTTGAATGGGGTCAAACCGGCATGTTTTGAGGAAAAATAGAACTACCTGAAAATAAATGCCTTTCCTTCCTGAATAAATTAATTATTACTATAAAATATCTGCTCACATATATGTACAAGGTAAATTAAGAAATTATTATCAATGTAAACAGCCAGAGAATAATAATTTTGCCTTTTAGGTTTGCCAGGATAGTCCTGAAATGAAACAAGTTTTTTTATTTATCAATAATAAATTTTTAACCTGAGTTTAATTTAGAACAGTTGTTATACTTAGAAGGGATTTGAACCCAGGGTTCAAACTCCATTCAGTCATCCATTCCATCTTATGCAACTGATTCACATGACCATGCACAAATGAAAAAGATAAATGATCTCCAATATATATGTATTTCATGCTGAACCATAGCTCATCAATTGGTCAGGATTATTATCTCCCACACCTATGTATAATGAGCATCTTCAAACTTTAATGGACAGGCTTCACTCTCTCCAATTATGCAGCTATTCTTATCATTGAAAATCTGAGATGGCATGTTCAAAGCCCTTGTTTGCAACTTTGTTGTCATGCCCATGTTAATCATAACTCATTCTAACCCCTCATATGTAGGACCTTAAGACCATTTAAATACACAGAAGAGAGGCGGGCAGAATTTAGGCTCAATCTAATATAATATGTAAATAGAGATAACCTATTTAGCCTCAGGACTGTCAATTAATAATTGATGGTGTCCTGGCAACATCAAATGCATTTATTTTCTGATTGTTATGTGGATATAACCCTTATTTCCATTATTCATACCATATTTAATCCATAATATTTACCATACACACATATATACATTCACTAGAGGGAGCTTACTACTAGCTCAATCAATCTTTAATTTATAAGTGCCAAAAGAGAAAGAATTCAAAATCTCTATTGGAAAGTCCTCATCCCCAGACGAATTGGTTTCGAGCTTATGGCTCACCTCAGTGAGGAGCCAGTATTTCAGACACTAGATCCAAAATACCAACTCAAAAGTCAGCACTTACCTAATATATTACTATCAATTTGAAAACCTGAATTTTTCAGACATGTAAATGTCTTCAAATCCAGCCTTACATAAGTGCTGACTCTTTTGAGTTGGTATTTTGGATCTAGTGTCTGGAGCCCTGGTTCCTCACTGAGGTGAGACATGAGCTCAAAACCAATTGGTGTGGGTATGAGGACTTTCTGAGTGATTTTGAATTCTTTTTCTTTTGGCACTTATAAGGTTTGATTGGAGCTAGTAGTAAGCTCCCTCTAGTGAGCATTTTAATAGTTACACAATTGTGTCTTGTTTTATTATTATAAGTATACCTTTGAAGGCATTTGTAATGTTATATTGCTGAAGCTATTAATATATGGTGAAACTGAACTGAGTTCAGACTCATATAGCTGTCTGGTTTGTAACTGGATTTTAAGACATTTATGTGTCTGAAAAATTCAGGTTTTCAAATTGATAATGTATTAGATAAGTGCTGATTTTTGAGTTGGTATTTTGGATCTAGGAGTCCTGGCTCCTCACTAAGGTGAGCCATAAGCTTAAAACCAATTGGTCTGGGGATGAGGACTTTTCGATAGAGATTTTGAATTCTTTCTCTTTCGGCACATCAATTAAAGCTTGATTGGAGCTAGTGGTAAGCTCCCTCTAGTGACATTTTAATACAAGCTTAAAAGCAAGTTACACAAGTTGTGTCTTGCTTTATTAATTATTATATATGCAGTATATGCAAGATACAACATGCTCTGTTAAATATAACAGCCAATTTGATTCACTTCAAAATAAGTTTCACTTAGCTGATTAAGTATAGAGTCTGATGATGATCAAAGTTTATTATGATGAGTTGTTGATTGGTCACAGTTGGAGCAGTTAAAAAAAGAAATACTTTGGGGAAAGACCAATAATAAAGTCATCTAATGAATATAGATAGAGTAAATAAAAAATTAAGTGACATTAGGATGTGTGTAGAGAATTTTGGAGAAGGGAATCATCAAGTGATTTAGAGAGTTAAACAATAATCAAGTATTGATGAATCTATTTTTGTAGTTTAAAATATAATAATTAGTTAGAGGGATTTGAGGAAAATATAGTTAAAAATGCTAAATAATAAAGTTCAATGCATTAATGAGAATGATGGAAAAGATAAATAAAAACATAAACAAAGTGATGGAGAAAGTAATAAGCAAAAAGTGGAAGATGTTAAAGGTCATAATCAAGAAATGGTGGAGAAAGTAACAGCAGAAAGTCGAAGTGACTGAGACAGAAAATTATGCAGTACAGAAGTTCATAGAGGCAAAACTCAAACAAACTATTGAAGAATGTAGAGATAATAAAAAAGAATTTAAGCCATAGAAGAAACATTTTGAAGAAATAGAAAAATAAGTTAATGAATGAACCTAAAAAGGATATGGAAACAGAAGTCTATTGTAAAACAGATGTGAAAACTATGGAAGAGTTTAAAGTAAACACAAAAACTACAAATAAGTTGATAGTGAAGAAATTTAAAATTGAAGGGAGACATCATAGGAGAGTACAAACTTGATAGGGTAGCATAAAAAAATCTAAAATTGATGTGAGCCCTTATTGATTAATGTTAACCTGATGTAACTAATATAGAGAAAACTTGTCAGGAATTTAAAAATTGAAGAGGAATTAAAAAGTGGTACTAACATTATAGAAAAGGCTAGATCTGATAGAAGAAAACTGTTGAAGAGCCAAACATTATTTTGGAGTTCAGAATGAAAAATCAAAGTAAAAAAATGCTGTAAGTTCTAAAACTTTTCGAGACCATACACAAATTTGTTTAGATTGGCGGAAAGGGGTGTAAAAAGCAATTTATCTGAAGGATAAGACAAAATATTAAAACTTGGGATATAGGGATGAATCACATCAACATCAGCAGCCTGATGCAAAAGATTGAATTTAGGCCATTTGATCATTGTTCACAAGGAAATCCAAGTTTAGATAAAAGAAATCCATAACTTATAGTATATGAGCCTCATTTTAGAAAGTGGACTTTTGGAAAATGTTCATAGACTGATTTTGAAATATTTCTGAAGCTTTCTTTCTGAAGTTAATAAATAAGTTAGCAATCTCAGTGAAAAAGTATTTTGAAAAATCTGATGAACTAGTAAGCAGAAACGAATACATGTAATAATTGCATTTATCAAATAAGATGAAAGACGATTTATAAACAAGATTGTGGAGGAGTCAATATAAAATGGTTGGTGGTTTGAACAAGCACTTAGTTTTAAAAACATATATTTTTAAGAAATTTAGTAGATGCAAAGATTTTGTGATTATATTCCCACAATAATTTTCCAGACGGACATTTAATTCTTGATGATGTATTTATAAAGAGATTTTGATATTAGCTAAAGAAAATTATCAGAGGCTCCATTCCAAATTATCGGATGAAAGTTCTGATTTTACCATTCAGGAATTAATAAGTGAGTTTTAAGAGATATCAGTATCATTTGTTCGTAAATCCTTGGGGGGTGGGGGGTGAGAGAAATGTTGTTGTTTGATTAATTTGTTGGCTCTTCTTTCTGTGAATTTTTTTAAATTGAAAATATAGAAGATACTTTGTGCCACACAATAATATCATCATTTTTTTCTCTCACCACAACAATTATGCCATCTAGTGTAAGCTTTAGAAATCAACAAATGCCAAGTGGTAGCATGATAGTAAAACAAAGAAGTAAAAGATGGCTGCCAGAGGAAAAGTGTGTTATATCCAAATGATCCAGTTCTATTACTGGTTCCTTTTTGATGAAACTACATAGGACACACCAGATAGGGATTTATTAGGCACTACCATTTGGCATCTTTTGACTGCTAAAGATTACATTAGGTGCATAAATGTGTTGAAAGAAAAAGAATTTGCTATAGAACAGCATTATATAAACAGAAGTCATTAATTTTTATTGGTTTTAAGGTCGTATATAAACTGTTAGTAGAAAGCATTTAACAAAAAATCTGTATTTTTTTTCCTTAAATAGAAGGAATATGAGATATTTTAGTCTCACACCATAATTATAGAACACATTTATATATAAGTTGTGCTATTATTGAGATTATTTTATTAATTGCTGAATATAAATTGGATAGCAAGTCTATTATATATCAAAGGGAAAGTTTCATTTCACTTTATTTTATGATAGATATAAAAAAATATGCTGCTTTCCCATCAAATCAATTAAGAATATAAAGTGTCACACAGAAGCAAAAATCTCCAAACAGTAACACCACTGCAAGCCATATAATTAATGGATGCAGGAAGGTTTGTGCATAAAATCCCTATTTGGTATATTCATCCAATATCAACAGACTAGTCTAGCTTGTGAGGAAACCTTGGATCTGAAAGCACTGCACCTAGATCTTAGTATCTAATGCATCCCTTCATCAGCCACTTTTTACCTTATTAGCTAACTATAAAGCTTTGAGTCCAAAATGAAAACACAATAATGTTTTCAATTCAAGCTCATTAGCTTGTATAGTCATATAGATCTGAACTCAGTTCAGCATCTATACTTTTTGGTAACTTTGGTTCTTTAATAACCACAGTCACCATAATTCTGAGTTCAACATCCGTACTTTTTGGGGTCTTTAAGTTCTTTAATAACCGTAATCACCATAACCCTAAGATTATTATTAAAGAACCAAGACTCCAAAAAGTATGGATGCTGAACTGAGTTCAGATTACAACTATACAATCTAATGTGCTTAAATTGAAAACATTGTGTTTTCATTTGGATTCAAAACTTTATAGTTAGCTAATAATGTAAAAGATTGCTGTTGGAGGGCTGCATTAGATCATAAGATCTAGGTGCAGTGCTCTCAGATTCAAAGCTCCTCACTGATAAAAGCCACAAGCTAGAAACTAGTCTGGGGATATCCTCACTGATAAAAGCCACAAGCTAGAAACTAGTCTGGGGATATTGAATGAGTAGGCACTAGAAAGGCATTTTATGCACAACCCTTCCTGTATCCATTGATTACTCTGGCATGCACTGAGTGGCGCCACTGTATGGTGAGTTTTGCCTCTGTGTAAACAGGTTGTGTAAGCATAAAGAATGGTGATTACCAAAATGCTATATAAGTTGCAGTAGATTATTATTCAGTAGGAATGAAAGTGAAGTTATACATTAGTACATGAGGTATTAATTAGTTCTTGAGAAATATTAGAAACGAATGACATAATAAATAACTGATGGATGAATCAGCTGCTTGCCTGTCTTCCTCAAGTTATCAAACTGTCCTAGATATCAACATAGACATCTCACTAATAGATACAATAAGACATCTCCATCAGTTTAAATTATATAGAAGAAATTTATAAAGATATATCTTTATAAATTTCTTCAATAAAGTTAAATGTGGGAATCTTAATTCTATAGTTAAAACACTCTTGGAATCTGTGAAGATCAGAATAATGAAAATAATGCTGTTGCCAAGAAAACTGGTTATATATTTGAATCATCCAACCCTAGAATAGTATGCATAGAGAAAAACGATAGCAAGCAAAAAGTCAAAGAGGCATGCTTTATTGCTAATAATAACAATTCCATCAACAGACACGACAAAAGCTTCGATATTTCCAAATGCTGGGCTACGTAAATAATTTGCATATAGTTTGCATATCATCACTTACTCTTTATTCTGCACCATTTATTACTATGGCTATGAATATGAGGCAACACGCCTCAAAAGCACTTAGCTGTTAACTTTTGTATACAAATGGTAGTAATGGATGGCCATATCCAATTGTAAAGTGCAATTTATTCTATCTGGTGGAAGAGAATCTTCTGCAGTAACCATATATATTTGATACATGCTATTATATGATCCAATATTAACTAATGAAATAAAAACTTAAAACCTTGATCTTCTCTCATAGTGATGGAGTACTCTAGAACTAAGACAATAAAGCCCATTATTCAAGGCTTTAATAAGTTTATAAAGTTAGATTTAGCAATCAACCCTTAGGCTTTCAACAATATCAACCTTGACTGCAGTTGGGGTTGTTGATAGATTATGGGTTGATTGTTATTAAGTAATCCAGAATTTTGTCTTGTCCTTGATTTGGATGAAATCTTGTTTCCTTAAAGTCTTAATGAACTGGAAATTTGTATTTTACTATTCCTTTCATTGTTTCCAGATCTCGATTGAAAGCTCGTATTTTCTAAACTTCTAAATATTTGATTCTTCTAAATGGATTGTTTTTGAATATTTTTCTATTCCTTCTTTCATGTCTCAATTGAAAATTAACTGGCAAATGTTTGCTTTTTGTGTCAGCTATCTGTACAGAAAATTTCAATGGAGTATCGGTTTCTTATTCATATGCTTTGAGCATGATATATTGAAGTTTGTTAATATTTTAAAATGATTGTTTTTAAAACAGGCAAAACTCTCCATACAGTAGCGCCACTCAGTGCAAGCCAGAGTAATCGATGGATGCCAGAAGGCCTGTGCATAAAATTCCTATCTAGTGCCTAATCCAATATCCCCAGACTAGTTTCTGGCTTGTGGCCTTCATCAGGAGTTTTGGATCTGAGAGCACTGCACCTAGATCTTAGAATCTAATGCAACCCTTCAGCAGCTACGTTTAGTGCAGAGGCATGAATCAAATTTTTTACAGATTGATTTTAAAAATGGTGTAGAATATCTAGAAGATGAATTTTATGGCTCATTTAAACATGTTTGACCTATATATATATATACAATTCAATAATAAATACATAGGTGTGGATACTAAGAAAAGTATGCTAAGCATGCTTTCAACTGATAGTCATAGTCATAATTATAGCAACAACAGTTCCAGAGAATTGTGGGATTTATTGGAGATTTGCAATGCATTGATTATTGAATTACATTGCTTTACTCTGGAATTAACTTATATAGACAACAAATAAACAATTTTAACTCCAATGGCTAGATTATGTACTATTATCAGATTTTTGTAGGTATAATATAAAAACAGTATGAGTTCATACGATTATATATACATGAAATGAATCCCTCTGGTGAAAAACAGATTATGTAAAAAGTCTGAAAAGTACCAAATGATGTTTTGTGCCTAGGGGACATTACTTTGGTGCATCCCTGATCGCTACAAATCTTACAATTAAATGAGTCAAATATTGATAAAAGCTATATGTAAATCAAACTTTTGTCCATAATGCTTTGCCTGCATTTGCCTGGCATCAAAAACCATATCTATAATGTTTCTCAATTCTGTAAAATCTAGCCGAGTCTCTTTTACCAATCTATCAGTGGAAATAATCTATTCAGTAAAATTCTTAAAAAGTTCTTTCATATATTGGGGAATAATGATATTCCATGACAGTTACAGCAGTCATCCTTTAGGAGTGGAAACATTCTTAACATTAGAGTAACACAGTTCTGGGATGCATATATTTGGGGGGGTCATTAGTTTTGAAATTAACATATCATCATTATACAATATTTAAAATTTTTCCAAATATATCATACAGGATCTGCAGCCTTTCCATTTTTAAGATTACAAAAAGCTGTTTTAATTTCATCCAATTGGATACCTTTTCCAAATCTACGTAAGTCGATTGGTTGGATAAATCACCAAAAGCAATCATCTGAAGAAGGAAATTGGCAGAAAACAAGAAAAACATGGTGAGGTGGAAATGGAGGAACTGTAAACAAATGATAGATTAATTTATTGCATAAAAAAATCAAAACGGGTGTTTCAAAGAAGCATTTAAGGATAAAAAGTTATGTTGTGATTTTACGATCCGACAATAAGGTGCATGAATTCCATTCTTTTGGGTCAAGATTATCTTGACAGTAAACGATTCATATTTAAATGTATCTTAAAGCTCAAAAAATTTTATATAAAAAGGTAAGATAGTCTAAATAATCAATTGTAGGAAGATTTCTTTATATATCTCCACAGATGAGAAGTCAAGAAGACATCGTTCACCAGACTTCTTAAATTCTCAGGAGTAATTGGAAAGGGGAGGATATGCAAATCAGATGGATGTTTACCAACCAGTAATTGAATGGCTATCTGAATTAGCTATAGGATAGCTACCTTAAAGAAAAATTCAAGTTTGCTTGGAAATATTTAACCAATTGGAAAAAAATGTTTACCTGTTCGAATTTTATATTGTGAGCATTGCAGGATGTTGTACTTATCACTACAACATGATGCTCTTCTTTAATTTATGTGTTCGTTGAGGTTTATGCATGTCCAAGTTATGCATAATAAATTAATGAATATAAAATACATTTGTTATCAACCAAATCTTTGGGATTTGTAATGATTCTTCCAAAGCCTATTATTAAATATTAGTATTAAATAATAGGTTATCATCCAGTGTAAAATTTTTCAGACCAATCTCACTCATCAAACATGTATTTTGCTTACAATTCGTTAGTTGGAAACAACAGAGATTTGACACATCTGAACAATCTTAAGGAAGCAATAGTCTGACTAGTTTGATCTGAGAACATTAATGTTTTAACTAGTTGGTCATACATATATAAAGTGCTTAACCCAGCGCTACTTCAATATCATTTTAATGACAGGGGTAATTTATATTAACATTACAACAATTAATTGACCAGAAATATGCCACTGTGAGGAATATTTGTGTAATAAATTTGCTTATACTTCCGAGATATGTTTGCAACCAATCAAATCTTTTAGATTTACAGGAACTTCTCCAAAATCTGTTTTTAAATCATGATATCATCTAGTATAAATGCAAAATCTTTTGGACTGATCTCTCTAATGATATGTGCATTTTAAATATAACTTCCAATTGTTGGCTATGCAAGGGACTTGAAAAATCTGAACCCTCAACCAGAAATGGTAATCTTTGCACTTATATGTCTTGATCTCATCCTATTGATTTTTAGAATTTGAGTGTCCTAGCAATGACTGGAATTTTACATTGTATAGTAGCCCGATTGAATTACAGCCTGTGATTGGTTATAAATACCTGTGTGTATGTGTTGAATTTTTTACCTAAAAAAGATTTATTGATGAAATGACCAAACTATTTATATACTCGATTATGATCGGTGGTAGTTTGTTGTCATTTTTTAACTCCGTATTATTTAGTAACTCGTAATTAAAACTGCTTCATAATTTTTAATGATTTCTGATTGCTAGACATTATCTTAAAAATGATGAAAATGTATTATGTAATGAAGATGCTTCAGTTAATAGTTTAAGTGACTCGTTCTCTTTTCAAGCTAATTCTAGAACCCTATTCGAATAAATGTAGGGGTTAGGTAGTAACATAGTTTAGCTATTTACAAAAAGTTTAAAGTATTAGTGTTTCTAGATTATGAATTATGATGTAAAATGTGATAGTGTGTTTTGTACCTTATAGATCAGGGCTTTCCTTGCTATCATGAAATTTGAAAACCAATTGAAAACATTTCTATGTTCATGGCGTCATTGCTTTGCACTGCTAAATCATTTGAAATGTTTCGGTAGCATTTTTATACAACTTAAGACAGAATGTAATGTTAACCTCCTTCATGGATTAACTCATCCCATTTCATGCCATAACTTGTTTTCATCTAGTGCCTTATAACGTTTATGGTGAATAGATAAACTATTGCACTATGTAACACAATTCAGAGTGACTGCTGCAATTAGCTTGGAGAAAGAACCAATCATCTTTTCATTGTGACATACTGTGTATAGGCTAGCCAAAATTCACTATCCAATTTTGCTAACTTTTATTCATAGTTAAACAATATAGGCGCTGTCAACACCTAACCGCAAAGCTACTGTTTATTTTTATAGTTAAATTTCTCTGCTGAGCGCTTTTGAGAGGCATGCTCTCATATTCATAGTTCTGAGTGAAGTAACTCTCTGTAATTATATGCAAATTATACAAGGTCAAAGATTAATTGCTCTATTTCTTCGATATTGAGAAGCATGTGTCTTTACGATTAATAGCATTACGATCCATGCTTCTCGATTTCGAAGAAATGAAGCAATTAACCTTTGACCTTGTAAATTTGCATATAATTACAGAGAGTTATTTTACTCAGTTATGAATATGAGAGCATGCCTCTCAAAAGGGTTCAGCAGAGAAATTTAACTATAAAAGTAAACAGTAGCTTTGCAATTAGGTGTTGACAGCGCCTATATTATTTTATTATAATTTTGGCATGCAAAGTTTTCAAAACAAGTTCATATTATAACTTTTATTTAATTGTGATAATGAAATAGGATGGAGTAAGAGGAAATAAACTATATTTCCCTAATAATCTATTTTGTAAAGACATATTTATTTTCTTTTGATGAACATACATACATTATAAAAATGTTTGCTGAAAGTTTATGAAGGTGGCATTTTATTTTTAATTGTAGGGAGACTATTCCCATCATTCAGTTTAAAAGCCTAGTTTTTAGATCGACACCTTCAATTCAATATTCATCAAATTAGAGATCGTAGCTTGATTTCCACAGTGAGATGAGAAGAGAGGAAAAAGAAAAATAATACCACTTTTACATTAATATCGATTTTTTTCTGAAAACATTTAACAATTAAACTAGATGATGGAAATAGTCCAACATATAATTACAAAAATAATGTTTTTAAACACATTTATTTTTTATTTTTAGATTGCCTTCAAATCGAAAATCAACCTTTTACACTTCTGTAGAGTCGTTAAAATCAGGGAACTTTAGGAATGAATGTTTGCCATATGCTGTTGTTAATATTGCTGATTTAGATAGTAAAAATAAATTTACTCTGCCTTCAGATTATGATGATGATGAAGAAGAGGTGGTCCTTCGAAACAGCATATTTCAAGATGCATCTCGGCAATCACCTCTTTATGCAGAAATTGCATTTCACAGGTCCACTATCATATGTGATTCAGAAAAATATAATCCACGATTAACACGGACTTTGCAATCTTTTACTTTTGAACCTCCAATTGCAGAAGCACCTCTTGAAGATTATCACGTGGCAAATGATCTCAAAGATGAATCTAATACCATATATGACTCAGTAGAATTTAACCCACGATTAACATACACAATACAATCTTTTACTTTTGAACCTCCAATTGCAGAATCATCCCTTAAAGCATATCATATGGAAAAAGATCCTAAAAGTGAGACTACCACCACTTACAAGTCAGAAGAACATAACCCACAATTAACACAGACTTTGCAGTCTTTTACTTTTGAACCTCCAATTTCGGAATCATCTCTTAAAAAATGTCATATGGCAAATGATCCCAGAGATGAGTCTATTACGACCTGTGATCCAGAAGAACATAACTCACAATTAACACAGACTTTACAATTTAATTTTGAACCTCCAATTGAAGAAGCATCATTTGAAGAGTATCATGTGGCAGATAGTCTCAAAGATGAGTCACTGACGGAAACAAATTTATCGCTAACTTCATGTTTACAAAATAATATCGAAAATGACTCAGTTTCTTGCTCGGAACTGTTGGACTCATCAGATTTGGTATTGGAGGAATTGAAATCATTTTTGAAAAAAATGGATCAATATTTGAATATTCAGGATGACGATTTAGAAAACAATGGTAATTCAGATGGTGATAATAATGCCGTTTTGGAACTTCAAAATTTTTTAGACAAATTAAAAAAAGAATATATATTTTAATTTTAAAAGTAGAATCATGCTTCAATCAGACATCTTTAATTATAATAAATGCTAGATATATTTCTCTTTGATCTTTTCTGTTGGGAAGTTATAAAAGATTGAAGATACTTATTTAAATTAATTGAAATATCCTAATGATGATAAAATATTATAACAAATTAATGATGTCTATTGGCATCATTTTACTGATTTACATTTTATATTTATGAATATTACAAATTACAAGCATTATCATTTCAAATGATAAATCATAAACATTTTAATATCATTGACAAAGTAAACTTTAACAATCATAGTGCAAATATTTTATATATATCTTTAAATTATTTCAAAAATTAAATTTATCTACTTCCTTATATATATTAATTTTTATTATATGGATGAACTTTGAAATCTTTTAAATGCATACATACAAATAACTTATACTCCTAAATTAAATTTACAAACTCATTTAGAATGATAAAAAAATCAAGTCAGATATAACATGATTGAATTTAATAAAGCTCGTATTTACGAATGTTATATATAGAGCTCATAAAATAAGCTCTTAACAAGCTTTGAGATTATCCTCAACCCCAGACTGGTTTTTGCTTCTAGCATCATCAGTGAGTTCTGGGGTTGAGGATATTCTCAAAGCTTGTTAAGAGCTTATTTTGTGAGCTCTATATATAAACTCATTTAGAGCAATTTTTCCAAAGATATTGAAAAAAATCCGACACCAATATAAACTAACCTTATCATTTTACATGGACCAGGTAATAATTCTACATCAAATGTTTATAAACATTTGCTTTTAATTATTTAAAAAAATTAACTTCATTACAAATTACAAATATCATTATTTCAAATGAAAAATCTTAATCAGTTTAATCACGTCTTCAATATCAAAGTCTTAAATTTCATGTACTTAATATATAATTTTTAAATTATTTTAAAGATTAAATTATCTATTTCTTGTACTATTTTTTACTGCATTTGTGAACTTTGAATCCTTAAATACCTGTACACAACTTATGATGATACTTAAATTTACCAACTCATCTACTTTACTAAAGAACAATCCTTTACAAAGAGGCTGAAAAATATAAACATTTCAACAGAATTATGATCTAGGTAATAATTATATCTCAAATATCTTTGGACATTTGCTCTAAAATATCTAAAATTATATAAATTATGCGAAGTAATAATTTTTATTACTTGCAGTGTGTGTGCTTGGACTAATATACAGTTCAAGTTTATATGTTATTAATGTACCTTCTTCACTTAAAGTGCTCATACGCTAGAGAGTACAAATGTTTTTATAAATTCAGTTTAAACATTATTCACTATAGATTAATAATAACAAAAGAAACATTTATAATTCTTTGAATTACAGATTTTTTAAAGATTTCTTTATGATTTTAGCAGTGGATATTTTTTTCTACGTGTGTACATACAAGCACATATTAATTTATATTAAATACTTTTTCTGTTTTTATGTTTGTCTGATAAAATTTTATAACTTAATTTGTATTCCCCAATTTTGGATTTAATTTAAACTTTACATATATGTATATTCTTGATGGCAGTGCTTTTTTTTTTTAGAGTTTGCAAACAATTTAAGCAAAGAAAACTGAAAAATTTAAATTTTATATGGAATTCAGTATTCTTTATGGTGCTGCCATCTAGCAGAATTAAATGTTATTGAAAATTAATTTGTGTAACTATATGTAACTAAAAAGTGAAAAAATAAAAAAATTTAAGAAAAAAAAATATTAAGAAAGTGTTTTTATTCACATAAATACATTATAAAGTAAAAAAAAAAAAAAAGACTAAAAAATAGAATATATTTTCTTCAGCTTTGAGCAAAACGAAAACAATAAAAGTTATATTATCTCACAAAGATCAGAATTAACATTTTAAATTATAAATGAAGCGTTGGTAGCCGAGAGGTCAGCGCAGCTGCCTTGCAAGCAAGCAGTTGCTTGCAGACAGTTGTTGTGAGTTTGCTTCCCAGCCGATGCTTTGACATATGGGAAAAAAAAAAGATTGCTATTATTCTAAGCTAAGAAATTATACATCTATAAATATCTGAAAAAATAATGAAACTAAATTTAATTTGTGCAACATGTCTATAAAATTGCATAACATATCATTTTTAAACATCATTCCATTACAGAATGAAGATCTGTTGAATTTTAATTGAGCCTTTTTGGTCCATAGCTTCTTCCATATACTCCAGCAATCTTTCGTACAATATATATCCATCTTATCTGTGATTTCTTTCTTGGTCTGCTACAATGTCTTCAAATCTTGTTTATGTAGTCTTCACTGTATATCTGCCATCAAATTTAGATAATCTCCAACCCAGCTCTGCTTCTGTCTCCTAATTTTTTTTAATGATCTCAGTAATATTTGTTTTTTAACCTAATTTTCACATTCAATTTATCTTTGCTTTTCCCAATATATGTCTCTTTTTTGCTACACTATGCCTCTATATTGTTCTAGTAAGTATCCAAATGTCAGATCTGCAAATAAACTTGAAACAGATTTATTAAAAAAAAAAATTCCGAGCAAATAATCATATTTCCCTTTAATGGCAAATAATTTTTAACAAAGTATTCCACTTATGTATAATCCAGTAATTAACTTCATCCATTGTTGTTTTTGTTCATATTATCAATCTAATCAAAATATTTATACAAATTATTAATCCTCCCCTCTTATTATTACCAATATTCACGTCAAAAGTTGACAACTTACTATTATTATTAAATAATAATCAAAACACACATTCAGTCAGTTTTTAAGAAACTTGTTTTTAAAAGAAATATGTCAAGGTAAAATTATTTTGCCATAAAGATGAGTATACTTACAGGCATTACTTCTCTAAGAATTGTGAAGATGCATATCACAAAACAGGTAACAAAATGATAGGGGAAGGTAATGTAATCTATGTAATGAGAGTAATATTACTTCCAGCATTTTTTGTATGTGTGTTTATGCCATTATGATAGATCTACTTTAAAAATGAGTTTTGAATGTATGGGTATGATATATTTACATCATCATCACAAATATGTTCCGTAGAAAGATGACTTATGAAGGTATGTGTGTTTTATAGATATGAACATAAGTGTGTGAGTATATGTATATTTATCATCTATTATGTCCATTTCATAGATGACTTATGAACATATGGGCATTTTCTATAGTTTAGTGCAATGATAGAATAGAGGATTTTGGAGATCAAAGTCAATTGTTTCCGGTCCTGTCACTTCTCATGAGCTACTTTTTATGAACTAAACAATAAATCATTTGATTATTTATTTATTTTCTTCTTTTCTGAAAAACCATCCATCATTCAGCATAACTTGACTCTTTAGTATTTATTTTTAGTCATACTTTTTTGGTTTTGCCTTGTATTGACTTCAAAATCTAGAAGTCTTAAATAATCTTTATTTATTTCTATTTTATTTGGTTCCCATTTTAATTCGTAAAATACCTTCCCATTAAATACAAACATTTTAATTTTTTTCTCACTGAATTTAATCCTCATACTTCTCCCTATCTCTGCCTAATTCTCAAATAAGAACTCCATATCTT
Organism: Epiperipatus broadwayi; assembly: GCA_028023455.1. Classification (NCBI taxonomy): domain Eukaryota; kingdom Metazoa; phylum Onychophora; class Udeonychophora; order Euonychophora; family Peripatidae; genus Epiperipatus; species Epiperipatus broadwayi. Next base: position 5,701,379 of record JAQFVV010000045.1, read on the forward strand.
TTATACTGTTTTCAAAAAGTTTTATCATCTCCAAAAATACGAGCTACCGTATTATGTATTATCCCAGTTTCCATTATAGGAATCCCCACACCTATTCCCACTTTTTCTATGTTAATTTTCTATTCTCTTAGAAACAAGATAAATAATAATGATGATAACTGATATATAGGCTTATTATATACCTGCATTAATATATGTAATATACAGGGTATATGAGCACAGGCTTTCACACGACCCTCCACTCTATCTCATAACACTAATACACTTGAACACATATATGTCAAAAAGATAAATAATCACCAATATATGTATTTCATGCTAAACCAGCAATCATCAGTCGGTCCAGATTATCATCTCTACACATATATACAATAAGTGCTCAGATATATATTAAGATAGCTAATCTTCATACTTTAATGGACAGGCTTCAATCCACTCCACACTCCAACTCTTCAACCGTCCATCCAATTGAAAATCTGATGATGGAATGCTCAGGGGCCACCCTGAGGCTGAGATTCTTGTCACCCCATGTTGCAACCCTGTTTAAACTTCAATTCACATTTCCACAATTCTATATATCTTCAATAACTGACATTTTAAAAATTATCTTTCTAAAAATCCATTCATAATATTCCCAGTTCTATTCCTATTCATTCTAATACAATTCTTTTTTATATCTAAAAATGCTAAGGAATAGTTCCTTTGTTATAACATTTAGTTCAAAGCCTTTGTGCAATTACCAAAAAATTTATGGAATAATAGTGAATTGTATATAATACACGTTTTTTACACGTATATTATAAATAACTTTCTAACTTCTTTTCAAAAACTTTATTTCCATAGATTTACTATACAAACATATATATATAAAATCATATTATACATTTCCAATGTTTCACATACTATATAAATGTAATAAAGTTCAAGGCTAAATGGGATTGTAAATAATCATTAAAAAATAGTTAACACTTGGACAATCTCTCAACAACGATCAACAAATTTAAACTGTTGTCAAGGCAACCTCTTTTATCAATAAAGGTGGAACCCCTTTAGAGGTTGCTTTGACAATAGTTTAAATTTGTTGGGTTTGTCTAATTGTTGACTGTTTTTTAATGATTACACACTACATAGTATAAAGGTATGTACAGTAAGTATACTTTTTTTCATATGTCATGGCATCTGCCGGGACGCGAACCCACACCCGTCTGCAACCAACTACTTGCTTGCATGGCGGCTGCGATACCTCTCGGCTAACTTTAATGACACAATTTTATTAAAAATTATACAATTAAGTATTACCAAAAATAACTTATAGATTATACAAATATGTATCTTTTTAAAAAATTATTCAGTAAAATATATCAAAAAAATTAAAAATTATCACTATTTTTGTAAATTCATTATTTTTGCAATGAAAATTATTGATAAAATGAAAAAAGAAAAGTAGAAAACTCAAGCTACTTTATTGAAAAAAATTATATCATCATTTGAAAGTAATGTTTTAGCATCATGTCATGACTGAACTGTTAACTAAAAAATTAAAATATCTTATTAACCCCATGGTTACCATAAAGTTTACGCATAAATACTACATATAGTATCTCGTATTTCAAATTTAATTTTTTTATTATTATAAACATTTAGAGTATGTATTAAAATGGTTGTATTAACAGTTAAAAAAATATAGTCATAAAATTGCATCAGTTATTATAATAAAATAAATTTGCTTTATATTATTGACAATTTGTTTTAAAAAGTAGAAAAAAAAAGCTGTTACTTGAAAAAGGTGAATAAAGTTTACAGCCCTTTAAAAATATAGTTATTAGAAAGTAAACAAAATCAGAAGAGAGAAGAATAAAATTTATTCTACTTGAACTAAATTCAAATTGACTTGATTTTTGCAAAATAGGTGCATACTTATTTAAGTATTGAGATGCAAATTCATTCAATTAAAAAAATAATATGAAATTAAAGCATTTGAAAATTGACAACAGTATAATAGATTACTTGTAGCCATTGAGATTTAATGTAAATTTTTTTATTTAATATTTTTTTCAAAATACAGACATATAGAGAAATGACTATAAATAACTATTTTTTCTATAAAATATTTTAATTAAGTATTATTAAATAAATTATCCACTATCTATCTATAACAGAATTCAATCTGAATCTCCTATAAAAAACAATAGAAGTTATTGTTATTAATCTAATTAACAACTTATTTTCTCCCCTTAATGTAAAATTATTTCATTTTTATGCCCTTTTCATCTGGAGTCTTATTAATATCTGCTTTATCTTAAACCAATTCTTGCATAAATCTTTGAATATTTTCCCCATATTATCAATATTTTTGAATTCTTTTGCTTTTTTTTAAATCTGGCTATTATTCTTTTCAATTCTGGTTCTGTTACTCTATTTTTTATGAATTAAGCTCTTTGAAGAATTATTCATTTATCAACTTCCCATCAGCTGAGTTTTTATTGCAATATTTTTTATTTAAATTTTTTTTATACCCATATTCTCTTTCTCTGTACTTAACAATATAACATTTCTCCTTTTATCAATCCCAATTAACCCTCAATTTCTATATGTGGCTATGAATTTTAAAATCCTTTAATTTATTATTTTTAAAATTTAATAGGTTTCTCTTTCAATACCTTCCTAATTGTATCTATTAAAAATCAAATTAGTTTGAATTTAACTCATGCAGTTTAAATTTTATACTTCCATTTTTAGGTAGAGCAATATCTTGATGCTTGTAGACTAAATAACTAAATTTTTTTCAACTTTTTCAAAAGGCAGCTTTTTATTTTTTAGGACTAATATTATAAAAGTTATTGTAACTGATGGCAATAACAATAAAAAGCAAATTTATTTCATTACAATAACTGATGATAAGAAAGCAATCAAATCCAGTTGAACATAAATAATTTTATTTCTTTTTGCAATTTTAAGGCTATATTTTTTGTATGTGTTTTAACATATAAAAGAATCATTTTTGAAATGATACATATTGTAACGGTATACATTTATGCCGTTACATCACTTTCAAATAAAAGAAGAAAAAAGATCGATAAATAAATATAAAAGTTAATAATTTTATTTAAACCAAATATATATAATTGCACAGATGGAAAACTATCGCAGCTGCCATGCAAGCAAGTAGTTGGTTGCAGACGGGTGTGGGTTCGCGTCCCGGCAGATGCTATGACATATGAAAAAAAAGTAAATTAAAGTTTAAAAAAAGGGAAAAATCTAAAGTTGAAAGATTTTTTAAAAAAAATTATCGCAAATGGCCTCAAAAGTGCTTAGCATTTAATATTTTTTGCTCTCTGTATAGCTTCTCTTTCAAGCACTTCATACACTTTTAATTTTATATATAATAATGTAAAAGAAAATAATAACTTAATTATTTTCTATTCAAAAAGTATGTTTAAATCTTAGTAGAATGGAATTAATGATTTTTTTTATTTAAATGAAATGATTTAATAGCAAACAGGCCCCTGAGGACATTTAACCAATCAGTCAGATAAGAGATCAATTTTAAAAAAATTCCTAGTAATAAAATCTGATGTTTCCACTCAAAAGTGACCTGCCCAATAAACGATGTAAATGAACACAGAGAAAATCATCATTGCCAATAAGATCAGCGTGAAGCCAGGCAAAATCGATCCTGGAATTTGATAAGGAATTCAAAATGATATAAAAGGGAAAAAAATAAAACTTTAAGTGGAGTTTGTTCTTTTATATTACACTTGTTGATTATGTAATTTAAGCATATTTATGTGTATTTGGTCTTTCTGCTTGAATTTTGGATTCTGTTATGCAAATGTCTAAAACTTGACTGCTACAGTACTAATAGAGAGATTTTTAAAAAGTATATTAATGTCATGTTATATAGTTCTGAATATCATATCTTATTCATATAAATTATTATATTAAGGAGCTCCCAGTACTGAAATGATTTCATTCCCAAAGTACTCACAAGTGGGTGCTTCAGTGCTCTAATTCATACTATAATATAGCAGCGATAAAAAATAATATAAGATTGATCAATTTATTTATTCTACGATAAATTATTTAGAAAGTTCAGCTGTTAAATTACCAATGCAATTTACGAACACAGCAGTTCAATTATCACCAAAAGATTTTCCTTTTATTAATGCGATCAATAGACGCGACACGTGTTTTGCTATTTCAAGAAAATGGACAAATTAATTTACATATGCATACATTATTATTTAGTAATATTACAGCAATGGTTTATAACATATTTGGGCCATGAATATGAGGGAAAACCTCGAAAGTACTAGGCCTAGATTAATTTAATTCGATTGTTTTTGTTACTACTGACAGCTTCTTCAGCATGTTAAAGCGCTTATATATACTATAACCAAGTTAATCTAACAATTGAATTTCCCTGTTCAGGGAAGATTGGTAAAGGAAGTGCATCATATAAAAAATAATTATAAAAATTTTACTTGGAATAAGTTTAGCCTTGTTAGCCAATTGCCATCAAGTAAATCACACACACTATCCAAAACATTTTTCTTCAAATTTTCCAGTATTTTGCTTTATTCTATATTTTCCTTAGCTTGATTGATTCAGGTGCAAAACATTTCAATTTGCACCTACAGAGGTATTTGGAAAGACTTGGCTTATTGGATGAGAATGATTTATCTATCTTCATTGCAGTAATTAGATAGATATTTGCAAACTTCAGACATATTTTTGAAGCAGAAGTGTTAATGAATTCAACACTAAACATTATGTAGGGTGTCAAGCGTTGTTAGCTGAGAGGTCATCGCAGCTGCCTTGCAAGCAAGTAGTTGGTTGCAGACAGTGTGGGTTCGCCTCCCGCCAATGCTATGACATATGGAAAAAAAACATTATGTAGGATGTTAGTTCATTATCAAGATGATGGATTTATGTTATAAAGATTTAGAAGAACCCTTATCAGAATAAATGCATATAGTTATACTTTCCTCTATTTTTAAAATGATATAAGTACCATTTCTTTGTTTCATTCTACATAATTCTCTACAGCATATGTACAATCCATTTCCCCTACCCATAAATATCCCCTTTTTTTTTCATATGTCATAGCATCGGCCGTGACCCACACCGTCTGCAACCAACTACTTGCTTGCAAGGCGGTTGCGATGACCTCTCGGCTAACAATGCTTGACATAAATATCCCTTTGTTATGCTTTTTTTTTCAATATCTCTATCTTACCAAGTTTATTTAAATCCATATATTCAAAAGTCCTCAGTGATTTGTCTGTCTTTTAATTCCAGGTAAAACATCATTAATCAAAAATTTCTGGTTCTAGAGTTTTTTTGGATTTATGAATTTTTTTGGATTTCAGAAAGTCGTAGTACATAAACTTATGTTGAAAATGGAAATAAACATTAATTTTACTATTTGTAGTTTTATTTATATATAAATATTTTTTTGCGTATTGTTTTTTTTTTTTTTTTTTGTGAATGTTTCGCAGCTAATTTATTTATTGTCAAAAATAAAAGATTTACTTTTAACATCTTGTTTGGGTAAATGAAATATTTGAATAATAAACATTCTACCTGGATTTGTTTTGTACATACAAAAATGTACTCCAAAAGTACTTAACGAGTTTCTCTTCTTCTTCTTTTTTTTTTTTTGCGCGGAGCAAAGGGTGTGTGTGGAAAAAAAATATTTTTAGGTTTTTTTTAAGTATAGGGGATTTGAACTCAGATTTTCAAGCACCCTTCAACTATCCACACTATCTCATACAACTGATACACATGACCACACACATGTAGAAAAGATAAATAATCACCAATATACGTATTTCGTACTAAACCAGCACTCATCAGTTGGTCCAGATTATCATCTCCCACATATATATATAATCAGTGCTCAGTTTATGTGGTTTATCATAGAATTGTATTGCTTACCTAATCTGCTTTAGAACCGGATACTTTAAAACACGCGCGCATACATGCTTATATATATTTATTTGTGTGTGAGTAAAAGATGTCCAGTTGAACAAATTAAACAAATATCTTAAAAGAAATATATCTGTAAGCTTAAAAAATTTAGATGAAAGATTTAGAGAGTAATTAAAAAGAAATTAAAGTACTGTATACATTTAAAATGGGGAATATAAATAAAGAAAAGGAATTAAAACTCAATTTTAACTAAAAAAATAAACTAGACTGAAATTAAACACACTACTGTCCTCATTATTCGTAATTCAGTTTTCTGAAGGACAGTTGATGATTCAATTTATTATCAAAAAGTAAGTTTCTGAGGATGTGATTAGTGTGTGTAGTTTTATTCTTTATTTTTGATGTTGAAGTAGAACGACCTTTCAAGACATGCCGCTGTCCACGATTATGGCTTTTAAAAGTTTATATATACCTAATTATAGCTCTGAAAACATTCTAATGGAGAAGGCCTCTCCCTGTCGCTAAGCTGCTGCTGACCCAGTTCTTTGTGTTCTTACCTCACTAACCTGTAATCTAATCTAAACAACTAATAACTACAAATAGTTATTGCGACCCTGTTCTGGGTGTTATAACCTCATTAACCTGTAATCTAATCTAAAGAACTAATAACTGCAAATTACTATTAAATTACAGACACGATTCCCAAGTAGACAAATTAAAAATATATTTAGAACATTAATTATTTAATATCACTAAATTAAAAATAATTTTAACTATAAACACTTTAATATCAATAAATGAATATATGTACGATGTCTTATTTACATGGTTGTTTAAAAATATATGCTAACTGTAATCAAATATATAAAATGTTCATGATATACACATTCCAAAATTAAACAATTTTGCAATGTAAAATTGGAAAAGCAGCGCCATTTTCAAACGTTGTCGATCCACTATTGGGTGAAAGTATCTTTTAAATTTATTTAGTGTAGTTTCACTTCTCCACATCACACCAACAAACAACATCCTATTTCGTCCATCCATCTCATATGCGGTCTCTTGTTAGGTATTTAAACTTCTTGGAACTCTATTAAAAATAATTTTAATTGTAAATATCTTAATATCAATAATAGAATAGATGTGTATATCTATGTTTGCTTATATATATGGTTGTTACATAAATATATACTAATTATATTCATATATATAATATTCATAATATACAAATTCAAAAACAAAAACTTTGTAATGTAAAGTTGGAAAAATCATCTCCAATTTCAAGGATTATCAATCCACTATAGCAGGGATGGCCAACTTTTGTGTTCATAAGATCTACTTTTTATTTTTAAAATGTGTTGCGATCGACTTGTTGTCATAGGAGTAGTCTAAGTGGAAGATGTGAAATACATACTATTTTTATAAATCTACCTAGTAAAAAATAACAATTATTTAACGGGCCAAAAACTCATGCCCGGTGGAATTAAAGCAACATGAGTAATTATTAACAATATTTATTAATTCAAATTAGCTATATAAAAATATTATTTTCAATAATGATATGGCTTAGTGGACTTCACCTATCTAGAATTGGAAAAAAAATTAGAACAAAAACAAAAATAACAAAAAAAACTTGAAAATCTTGACATAATTTGTTTTACTCGTTACCCGATAGCTCTTGCCAGATTGGCCTCGCGATCGACCAAAAATGGCTTTGCGATCGACCGGTGGATCACAATCGACTTGTTGGACACCCCTGTACTATAGAATAAAAATATCTCCAAGTTTAATCTAGTGTCTCCAATCCATAATCTCCATTTTCCACATCGCACTAACAAACTTCTTATTTCATCTGTCTATCTCATACGTGATCTCTCTCTAGGACTTTAAAATATTCTGAGATCAATTTAAGATTTCAATATTATCAACTTTTTTAACAATATATCCAATCCAACAACATTGCATTCTTTTCGTTATCAAATAGCAATGATGTCTGTTTGTTTTCTTACCCAAGTACTACATATTTAGCTTTCGATCCTTTCTTGTTACTCGCAACATATATCCCTCCAACTGGAAGGGAAATCAAAATTTGAGTATGTATAAAAACAGATACATAAAATATGAATAAAAAATTAAAGTCAGTGCTTCAGTGAGATGGATATAGTCTCATAGCCTTGTGTAAAAAACTATAAACTATATCAACTATGACAAATCTAATTAAAAATCAGAAATGAAGTAATTTATAATTGTGATTGATAGAGATATTTTCTAATTGAAGGAGTATTCAATTCATAAAAAATTAACTCATTTATATTTAAAAAATTTGAGTATAATCAATAAAGACTTTGTAGTCTAAAAATTTAAAAAAAAGAGAGAGAGAGAGAGAACAATGAATATAGTATATTATTTATGCTACGATGTGTAAATACATCCCATTACATATACACAATTAAAGAGAATTAAAATATTTTTTTTATTTTTTATTTTTAGTTACAATGATTAATTTTAAAATAGTTCAAACATAAAAGAAGGTGGTCTGTTCTTCTGTAATGATGAATGTTTGGATATGATGGAATTGGAATAAAAGATGCACTGGTACCCCCAACCCCAATTTGAAAATATTCTGATATAATGAATCTTTAATAAGATTGCATTGTGGCTTCTCTTTTCTTAAAGACAAAAATCTCTCAACTACTCTGCCCAGACTGACCTGTTAGCCACCTTATCTCACCTTTCCATTCCCCATTCTAAGTTTTTCCCATATTCATTTCTATCTTGCTCCATCCCATTTCCACATTATCTTTGTCCACTCTATCAGCTTTTATATCTAAATCCCCCTGGTCTTTTTCCAAACCCAGCATAAAAATCAAGAACCCACTTTCTGTAGAATCACTTTGTTTATATTTACTCTCCTATATCTTCATTATTTACACCCTTTCTGCTTGTAAGTATTTACACTCAATTAATAAATGCCTAATATTTTCTATGCCTTCCTTACATAACTTGCAGACTAAATCACCCACATTTCTCCATTTATGTGAATATTCCTTTGTTGTTAATGATCCTGTTCACGTCTTAAACAGTAAACTAATTTTCTTGCTATTATCATAAATTAACTCACTCCAAATATTGTTTACTTCTATATGTATTTAAACTCTTTACTCTCCATACTAGTTGTCCATCTCTCTAACTCCCTACTTTTTATTAATGCATCTATTCTTCTAGCCCATTCCTTGCTACTATAACACTCAACAATTCTCCTAATACAACCATCCCACCTTTTGTACAAGTATATTGACATAAAATCTTTATCCAAATCTTCTGCATATCATATTACCCGTTTTCACCCATCTTGTTGCATGTTCTTTATCATAACCAATTAAATACTGTTTTGGCTATTGTATTATTATCCATAAATTGCAATCTACTGAACATTACCAAACTCTTTATACAGTAGTGCCATCAAGTGCAAGTTTTCATAATCAATGGATGCAGGAAAGTTTGTGCATAAAATCTCTATCTAGTGCCTGCTCATCCAATGTTCCCAGACTAGTTTCAATCTTGTTGCTTTCATCAGTGAGGAGCCTTGGATTTGATAACACTGCAGCTAGAATTTAGGATCTAATGCAACCCTCTAATAACCATCTTTTATCTATTTGACTAACTATAAAACTAGGAGCCCAATATTGTATATTCATATAAATCTGAACTCAGTTCCACAGCTATATATTTTGGGTGTCTGGTTTTTCAAAAATCACAATCACCATTACTCTATAAGCAGGATAGGTATAAAAACATCACATGATTATCATTTCATATGCTTATATGTGCTGTTAATAAGAGTACCAAACTTTCCATAGAGTATGTACAAACTTTCCTGCAGCCATTCATTATGAAAGTTTGCACTTGATGGCACTACTATATGGAAAGTTTGGTTCTCTTATTAACAACATGTGTAAACATAAGAAATGATATTCATGTAATGAATCTTTATTAATAAAAAAATAAGATCATGCCCTTAACAGAATTAATATTACAAGCATCTTTTTGAAACAGATATTGTAATTGAAAGAGCAGTGCTATAAAAACCCTAACAGTTTGCAATTTACAATTGTGGATTTTCTGTTACTTTAAATCTCATAGCTGAGGAGAGAAAGACACCATGTTTTGCATTAAAAGGAATTTTAAGCTATTAGCAGCAGAAAGAAAAAAAAGCAATGGAAATTAATGAAAAATAGCTAAAATTAATACAGGTAAACAACTAAGTATAATTATACATTTTTATTAGTATTAAAATGATTTCTACTACATATGCATAGTATAAATTTACTTGTACTACTTACTGAAGGTTTTCTTCTCTCTATATGAACATTGGATAGGTGAATGACCTTCCAATGAGAGCCTTCTAAGAATATCTGTAGTTTCTCTGCCATTTTAGAATTAAATTGTTTCTGAAAGGAATTAAAGTAGAGAAAATAACCTGAAAATAGACAAGTACATTTTACAGAAGAAATAACTTGGAAAACTTAAAAATATATCAACTTTAAATCCTTCAAAAAGTTCTAGGATTTTCATACGATTTGCATATTTTAAAATCAAAAGTAGAAGAACCTAAGTATAGAAAACTATGTGTGTACAATTGATATCTTCAAAGACATTTAAAATAATGGATGAAAAAGAAAATTGTAGAATATTTTTGGTAATATATATATATAAGGGTTGAATAATTGTTTTGTTTTTTAAACAATTAATCTTAATAATTTTAATATTATATTTTTAATGTTATTTATATTATTATAGATTAAGTGACATTTCTGTCAGCAGATATACAAGTGTATTTTTAATCAAACTGGTTTAAACGATATCTCTGGTTAAATTATTTTTAAACATAATGAATTATTAATCGTGAATCAAATTTTTAATAAATAGAACAAATAACATATTTGACTGATGGATGAAATGTGCGATAATATTAATCAACTTTATATAAAATGTAAAGCTTAAAATTTTTATCATTTGAAATAATGTACTGTACGTGTGTATCTCTGAAAATTGTTTTTGGCATAGTGATAGAGTGGTACCGCTTTATCATTTCCAGTGTTCGAACTTTTTGTGAACTCTAAAACAATAAATTAATCAATTATCGATGTAATAATTCATTAGTTATATAATAATTGTATATATACATTACATTCTTATTAGAAAGTTTGGGGATAGTTTTTTTATTGTTGTTGTTATTATTATCATCATCATAATCATTATTATTATTATTATTAAATAATATGACTGTTAATTTCAGTAAATGTTTCTTAGTCTCTTACTCTAAAAAATCTGAAGTTTTACATTTTTTTTTATTTTATTAACTCTCACAAAATTAATTCTGTTGAATCCCAAAAGATATGGGAGTTATTATTTTCTAGCAATGGGTCCTTTCTTCATCATTTGGAAATGTTTATTAGTAAGGCTTTAAAAATTATAAGTGCCATTCTAAGATATGGTAATCATTTCAGTTATGATACAAACTTCAAATTTATTTTTGTCATTGGTTTTTCTCATCATTGAATATTGTTCAATCATTTGGAATCCTAGCTCTAAACAAGGGTGTAATTTTTCAGACGCTTATTCCTAAGGTTACAGCCTTAGTAAATATTACAATCAGCATCTAAGAAGTTTTCCAAATATGTTTCTCTGGGAAATAAAATTGTTTTTAATCTTTCTTCTAGAAGAAAATATAGAGATCTTAAATATATTTATAACATTGTTAATAAAATAATTATTTTATCTGACACAATTTCTAATATTATAATTAGTTCTCATATGCATTATACTCGGTCTGCTTTTGTTTGTTATATTAAAGCTTGTCATTCCAATATCCTTAAATTTTCTCCTTTATTTAGGCTACCATCTTTATATAATCAGATTTGTAGTAATATTAATCTCTTCAATTTAGATTCCAAACAATTTTGTAATATTATTAAATTTAAATGCCATTGTTGATTGGTTTAAATTGATTTTGTTTATGTATATATATATATATTGTAATGGTATATAATATGCCAATATGCCATTACATTAATTTAAAATTAAAACTTAAGTTCGTAAATAAAAATAAATTTATTAAAAGCTAAAATTAAAGAGTTGTTAAACGTATATATATTCTCACAGATGCAAAACTTTAAAAGTATTTGTTTTTAAATAATAATAAAAAAGTATTTGAACATATTTTTTTTATAAAAAAAGGTAAAGATCTAAATATAAAATATTTTTATTAAAAAGTAACATAAATAAAAAAGATTCCTGTAATCTCAAAATGGAAATGATTGTTCTTATTAATTATCGAAAAGCAAGCTAGCCCTTGGGGATCTTGTATAAAAAAGTCAGATGAAAGATATAGATAAGAGAACAAAAAAATTAGATGTCCAATAGAAGCAGCAACCAACACTTGGACCTTAACGAAAATTTGGAACAGGAAACCATGTTCAGTGAATCCGGACGATTGGTATAAAAAGAAAAATGATCAAATTAAGAACAGTTCAAGCTTGATTTTTTTTGAGAAGGGGTGATAAGATGCACTTTTCAATCTCTCTCTGATTTTGAATGACTGTTGAATTATGAATGGTATGTTCCAGATCCTGAATCAAATGGGTACTGCAATTAAATAATACCAGGATTGAACCAGCTAAGGCCAACTCCAGAACAACAGACCGGTCTTCCAATAAAGACTTCATAGGAATTGGCATCAGGAACTGGGAGCTCTTCTACCATAAGATATGAACTGAAAAATTAAAAAAAAAAAGAACTTTCATCAAGATTTGACAAGCTAAAAACCTAATTTTTAAAAGTAACTTTAATCTGACTTTTCAAAATCAATTATTAATGTTTAATTTTATATATGTGAATTGCTAATTTAATCCTTTCCATTTTTTTTATTAATATTTATTGACTAAATTATTTAAATGTAATAAATTTAAGTTGGGTGTAGATGGCTGCATAGATTTGTTAATATTTAATTATGTTTTATTTTCATATTGATTAAAATATATAGATATCGGTAAATAAGATACCTTATACTGAGTGTCAAAATGTATTTATTTGTATATCTTTGTAGTCATTGATGTCAATGCGGCATCTTATGATGAATGCCATTGGGTTTAATGTAAATTTCCCTCTGCAATTACATCAATAGCTTTATATTTTAATTGTTTATGTTTATTTTGAATGGGTTTTAATTTCAGGCTATTTGTCTCGTAGTTAGGTCGATGCTGGTGGAGGGATATATGGGTGTTTATATCAATGTAATGTGAAGTGTGTTTAGCATACAGAGCAAAGCCCAATTGAATGCATGACCCAAAGATGTCATTGCATTGCAATGGATGCAGACATATTTCCTGTGCCATTGACCCCTTCTAGCTCTATGGATAGGGACAATAGCAGTAAGACCACTCTCCCCCATACATAGCACTTCTCTTTTAAATTATTTTATATACATTATTCCTTCACCAGACAGACACACATTCCTGTACTGGATGAAGATCATGTTCTCCAAATAACATCACACAGCAGACACACATTCCTGACTGCATGGTTTTATGCTAGCACCTTCATATTGCATTGGTTGCATTCGTATAGCAGAAAGCAAGCATTGGTCTGGTTACGAACTTTTAGTCTGAGATTGAATGATTGTTTTGAAAAGTTTTTAACTGAGTAATCTATGTAGCCTATCTATACTCAACATTATAAAACCAACTTTCATAAAATGTACATCTGTGCGGACTGTTTAAAATAATAATTTAAATGTAAAAACTAATAACCAATCTAAAATAATAAATTTTATTCTCAAATTTGAAATGTTTATATATATGCATTAATAAATAAATGTTTTCTGTGTGTGTTATTACTGGCAGTGGCTTTTATTTTTTTTAATATTGAAAATATATTTTAAATAAAATTAGATATTATTATCTCTGATGCTCCTTGAGCTAGTGACTAGGGCTGATGGTCAATAAAATAAAAATTGGATCTTTAACAGCAAGTATCTGCCTACTATATCAATTTTCCAGGTACAAATAGTCTGGTGGCGCCCTGTATGGAAGATACAGGTATATTTGTTAAAATGATTGTTACTTTTTATTATTATGTTATGTACATTATGTTTATCCCTTTTATTTATTTTTTTTGTTTTTAATGTGTTAACTGTAATTGGCTGAACTGAATTATTATTATTATCATTATTATTGTTATTGTTGTTATTATTATTAAAGTATATTCATATAAATTTAAACATGTTATGCTAAGTTTTTTATTCTCAAATATGTTTCATGTCTGAACCTGCACATCATATATACCTGAATATTCACTGTTAAATACAGTTGTTGAAATATGATGATAGTAAATTGAGAGAATAAGAATTGGAGAATGAACATAGTCAAGTCGCAACATTAACCCATTTAGAAAACTGAATAGAGATTAATCAAAATTATTTAAGGATTATAAATAAAACTGGTTTTGTCAGACAAACTTTTTAACATGCTAGCATTGAAGTTATTGGACAATCTATACATTGTATTGCAATGAAAATGAGTGAATCATTATACATGTTGTAATACTGCATTCATTAAAATAATTATATCTGTGAGATTGATTATGATCAGGTTCTAATGGCAAGGGCTGTAGTAATTATTATTTATCAGAACTTATATATATTGATCAGTGAAAACACCTCACCACACTTCCAATTTTTAAAATTAGAAATAATTCTTTTTACCCATCAAGATAGATAAGACAAAAAAATAATTGTTTGAGAGTGTTGTGTTTGGTCTGAATTACAAACCCAACCTACAGAAATTAATACGAATAACAGTATAACAATTAATATAATATTTATTATTCGCAACTATATACAATAAATTATACAGTATATATTCAATAAACAATAGATATACTGGAACTCTTGAATCCGAGTCTTATGGTTCTACACCTGATAGCTTGCCTTGCGGGTAGGGAGAATGACTTCCGGCTGTACAAGACAGCTTGCCTCGAGTCAACAGTAGTCTTAGCAGTGTCCAGTGCATCTGTGGACTTGCCTAGTTGCATAGACAAATAGCGGATTGCTATTAGTGGGAATGATAACTGCTTGTTCAGGTTAGCAGGGCTTCCCTGGTAGAATGCGTATAGTCTTTTCAGGTTAAACAGATGTTCTTTCCTGATTCTCATAAAAGGCTGACTATTTATAGTCAGATCCTGACCTTACTGAAAACACTCAGATTTAGCAAGCATCATTGCTTATTGGCATGTAGTAATTATTGGCTATGTTTTAGCTATACATCAGCCTATTGGCCTGTGGCAAACAATGCTTACTCCGGTCAGATAAGGAGGAATCTGGAATAGTCCATTTCTGAGAGAAGGGAGGATTATAACAGGGAGTTCATAAGAAATTTGAGCACCAGAAATATAATCAATCTGAGCACCTTAAACTCTAGGGTTTGGCACTCTGCAACTTTATTAAACCATGCAAGGAAGAAAAGTCAATAGGCTTTATTGATCAGAATTCCTCTAGAACTGGAATTGATTTGAGAACCTTATGATCCATACTCTCCCACTCCCTAAACCATGCAAGGCCTCAAGATGGATATTTTTGCCCAAATTAAATTGTGTTAGTAGCATGAGTGATTAATTAAAATTAGTCCTCTGAATTCCTGAACAGACATTGACCAGTCAAAATTAATATGGTTATTTTTTTTAATTTGGCACCACTTCTTATGCCATCTGGTATCAAATTAAACTATTAATGACATGGAAAAAAACCACTTATCATCTGTTATCTTGTTAAATAACTAAGTAATAAATAAACTATTTATTTTATATAGCGCTGATGTTTATAAACTGTAATATTAATAATCAGCATTAAGCTATTGCACATGAGCTTTGTAGATTTTAACAATAAATGAATACTCCCACTTCAAACACAAGATAAGTCTTTGGAAAAGACAGAATGAATCCATCTATCTTTTCGAACCCAAACGCTTTTGTATGGGCAAATCTTAAGTATTTGAACGTGAGAGCATGAAGATATTAAACAATCACTTTAAATTACCTTTTACATGCTTGTAAATTACCTTTTACATGCTTTAATGAATGATGCTGGTGAAATTTACTAGAATTATTAATGTTAACACCAAGTGTAAAATTTAAATAAACCAAGATATTATTAGTGTTACTCAAATGAGTTTAAATTTAAACCAATAAGATAAAGCAAACATCTAGGCATTTCCAACAATTTTGCAAACCTTACCATAAAAATATATTAGATAAATGAAATAAATACATATCTTTAGACTAATTCTATATAAAGTAAACCCTCATCGGAAATAGCCCAATATATAAATACAATTAAAATACCATCACCACAAACCTTCAGGAAAATACAATTGCTTTCTCTAATATAAATACCCCAAACAAATAATATATAGACTTAACAAATTCCATCCATTAAAAGCTAAAAATAGTTTATTATTTATGTGTAAATATATAAACAAAACATATATACCTATTTATAAACACTGTTATGTGTTTGGACTGTTAATAAATAATGACAAACATGTGATAGATAAATATAATAGTTTTTTGTTGTTTTTTTAAACCTGAAGCAGTCAAAACTAAAACAAATTAAATAAAGTATTGTTTCTCTAATATAAACACCCCCAAACAAATAATATATAGACTTTTAACAAATTCCATCAATTAATAGCTAAAAATATTTTATTATCTATATATTTATGAGTAAATATATGAACAAAACACATATATCCATAAACACTGTTATGTGTTTGGACTGTTAATAATTAATGACAACATGTGATAGAGAAATATAGTGGGGTTTTTTTTTTAGATCTGAAGCGGTCCAAATTAAATAAAGTATTGTGAAAAGTGTGTTAAAGAAGGTGTGTGTGTATTTGCAAAGATTATCTGAAATTTATGAACCTAACCTTAGAATACAAGCTTTTGTAAAATAGGATTAAAAAATAGTGTTAGCCCTTCATTTCTACATTTAAAAAATTCAAAAATAGATGAGACCAATTTAAGCATCACCATGAATCTGGCACTATACATTCCTCTTTTATGCAATGACTGAGTTACAGCTATTTTAACAACTTCTTAGCTGCGAGTAACATCTATGTTCAGGTCTTTAAGAGTTCATATTAAAAAAGTTTGCATTTACTTATATTTAAAAGAATAACTGAAATGCTTAGTTTTAGTATTGCTATTATATTATTCTTTTCTACTGTTACCACTTCTCATATAAGCATTTCAAGCTCAGTGATCCAGGCAGATTTTCCAATGCAGATCATTTTTAGACTACTGATTTTTAGATTTCTTGGGGGGTCAGAAAGACTCCTAAATAAAACTTCACAACTTTCTATCACTAATCTAGTTCCAAACTGATATCATTGATTCTTATACCTTATTCAAGAACAAAATTAAGAATTCTCAGACCCTTAAATTCATCCCAATAATTCCTTTATTAGCACCAAGGATTTTGCATATTCATGCGAACATAAGCAAAAAGAAGAAAATATTGGAATTAGATTTGCAGTGGGTGTAATTTAAGAATAAAAGTATGATCAAATAAACCCACTTTTTTGTCACTGTGAATACAAAGAGATCACTCACAGCCTGTAGAATCTTAAAATGATCATTCCTTATGTCAACTTAAGTGATGAGAGGCAGTAATGTAAGAAAAAAATTAAATAAGATGGGTATAAGAAGCAACAAAATAGACTTGCTTACTTCAAAACAAGCACTTAGCCATTGGTGAGAAAATCATATGATTTATAAATTAGTAGTAGTAGATACTTTTGATTTTAGTGATTGGTAAACATTCACAGTTATATCTCATATATAAAGCATATCTCTCTTTTGTCCAAATGTGAACTTTAGTAATAACCAGAATTCAGCAGCATCTTGTAGAGTGCAAATATATGTCAATATTTAATTAGTAAATAATGCTCAATGTATATACAATTAGAGGGGATTTGAACACAGACTTCCAAGTTCCCTCCAGATATCCACTCCATTTTTATAACCAATACACATTACATAAGATGGAGTGGATAGCTGAAAGCAGCTTGAAAGTCTGTGTTCAAATCCCCTCTGATAACATCTACATTATACTGGTATTCAATGTATATATGGAGACAAAGAGAGTAACTCTCCCTCAGGCTATGAATTAAAAATTCTCTAAATATTGAACAAAGGATGAAGAATAGAATGAATTTCATCTATTCTTGGAGCTCTGATGTTTGTAAGCATATTTTTGTCAACACAAGTGAAATTAATATATCAGCCAGATGGAGTACAGCATTTAATATTTATTAAACTACTCAGTTATGCAAGGATGGAGTTACAATCCAACCTTGCATAATTGAACTTCAATCATAGGTGGATTCATTCTTGATCCTTTAACATTCAGAGTGCTTTTAATACATAGCCTGAGGGAGGGTTGTTTACTTTCTTTGTTTAAACACACACACATGTATATATATTGTTATTTGAAGGTAAGATTATTTTAAAACGAGTTGGGTTAGATAGAAGTTCTGTCATATCATTTAACATTAATCCAATAGAAAAGGGAGATCAGTTAGGTTTATCATTAACATGCATGTTCAATAATGTTAGCAGTCTATTTAAATGCACACTGAGTTGCTATGTTTGATGTGAGCTCAATGAGTTTCCTGTGCAGTTGATATCAGATTTTGCCTGCAAGAGTTTAGTTGTTTTTTAATTGAACATTGCCATTGAAGAGCTTGCCAATAGCCCTTGACAAGCTTTTCAGAATATCCCCAATCCCAGATCAGTTTCTGCTTCTGGCTTCTTCAGCAAGGTGCTAAGATATTCAAGTATTAGAACTAAATACCAGGTCAATCCCAGCACTTTATCGAATGGTTAATTATTAAGTAAAAAATCTGAAATGTTCAGACATCCTTATGTCTTTAAATCCAGCTAACTTAAATAACCTATTGCAAGACAATTATTATCCTATTGCCCAGATACTGCAACCAATCTTTGAGCAAAAACTTAATTTTATATAATATATGACTACAGGACTGAGTTATAAACTAGTTTTGTCTAAAGAGAAGATATTTTACATTATTTACATGATTTTTATAGTTGTACAGATCACGAAAGTTAGTAAATAGCAGAAATAATTTTCTATGGCTTCAGAAAAAATATGAACTTCTTTTAATAATATATCAATAGGAATAGACATTTCCTCTTTTGGATTTTTAATATTTCATTGATATTCCGTTCAACATTTTATATCTCAGTGAATATTAAAAATCTAAAAAACAAAACAGTGATTCTTAAGATATATTAGTAAACTTAGACACTTCCTGCAGATTTAAAATAATTATCGAGATATTCCCGTAGTTGAAAACTAATTATTTCTGTTGCTTACTAATCTTCTTGCCTATATTAATTTCGTTGATATATAGAATGTTTATTTATTAGATATGGCTAGAACCTCCATTCTATCCCAAATTTTTGAAACATATGAAGAAAACTACCTGAAAAAACAAATTACCTTGCCCTCATGATGCTTTTCGTATTGAATCAACCATTCATCAGTTGATCCAAGTCACAACTTCTTATACGTCTTCATAATATTAGGGATAATCTTTAACGAAAATTAGTAATAATCAATTATATAATTACTTGAAGTAGTTGATCTTAAAGTTGTGAATGTATTACGGGTGACATTTGTAAATAAGTGTAATATTTATTTAAATTAAGTTATATGTGTTAAATGGATGTTAAATACTCTCTTTCTTGTTTATTTAAAAGCGTAAATGCATAGTATTTTCGAATACTCTGCCCTATTAAAATTTAAAATGCAATATTAGTGATAACGTTTATTAATTTATAGATTAATGGACAAATGAAAAATTACCGTAGTAATGAATAATAAAAAGCTTTATTTAACTTTCTTTCAAATTAAATGGGGGGAGAAAAAAATCTGTAAAACACAGTAGGATAATTGAGGGGTTGTACATTTTAACTAAAAGAGAAAAAAAAGTCTAGTTGTAATTATTTGCATATTTCCTGTGTTAAATGTGAATTTCTCGTGAACTTTCTCTGAACGCAGTTTTAACTGTTTAGGAAGGCAAATTGCTAACAACATTACATGTCCTTTACATGATTGAAGGAGAGAGGATGTTAAAAGAGAAAATACTGATATTGACTTTAAATTTACAAATAAAATAAATAGCCTTATTGGATAAAATATATTAATTAAATGCAAAGTTAAATACAGTAAAATAACCTTTAAAAAAAAAGATAACCTACTGCAGGGCAACGGCATCTTTAATAGATCTTCATAGAGAAACAATAAAGGTCAAAACACTACTCACTTATTAACCAGGCCTTGCAAACTGTCAGATGACGAAGGTTTGAGCAGTTTTCTATGTTTAATTTTATCTGCTATCTAAAAATAGATAGATATCCAGTTACTGACCAACATTAGATGGTTTACTCGGTATAGATAGATATCCATTTACTAACCAACATTAGATGGTTCAGTAAGTTAGCTAGGGGCCAGATAATCATAGGCTTCTTGAAAAGAATTTCACTTGATCTGGAGTTTAAATCTAGAACATAGCATGGCCAGCAGATTCTATACATGAGGATATTTACCTATTAATAACAATAGCAAGATAAGTATGATTATTTAAATAATATAAAGCTGTGTATATAAATCACTAGCCCCAATGGCTTATATATATAAAAGGTCAGAATAAATGGTAATATTCCTTATGCTGCTTTCAAATTTTCTGAAGAGTACTTGAGAAAAGTTAATAAAACTTTTCTTCACGAGTTTTGATATGCTCAAATTTTTTTATCCATAAAAAGATTGCTAATCCCTCTGGTGGAATAAAAATAGTTCATGTTTTGAATTCTATTATCTAAATAAATGTTTGATTTAACTGCACATTGTACAGATGGAGATGATTATATATCTCACTCTAAGGTTCTATTTATCTGCAATCAGGTTATTTGTTAATCTCTAATAACTAAATTCATATACTAGCACAATGTAAGAAATTGCAGCTTATTATAAACAAAAATAGCTTTCTACTCTAGTGCCACCTATCATAAGCTTGAGTAACCAGTAACTACCACATGATAGTTTATTTAAATATCTATCCCCAAACTGATTCCTGGCTTTTACCTCTAACAGTGATTACTGCTATGGTTCTAGCTTTAAACCTAAATCCTTATATATATAATAATCAATCTAAATAAGATTATTATATTAAGTATTTGTCTATAAGTGTTTCCCAACCTTTTTTGGATCGCGTACCACTTGGTAGTACATCACCCTAAATTGTACCACTTCGTAAAAATGATTGTATTTCATGAAATTTGTTATTGCGAGTGTGTTATTTTATTTGCATTATAAATATTATAGGGTGACCATGTATGTATTCACATCTCATAATAAGACAAATTACATTGAAACATGCCTAAACGTCATGCCAGATTATAAACTCACTGAAATTATAAACTCACTGTAACATATTTATATGTATGTGTTTATTCAAAGTTTCATATTTTTTCCAAAATAATTTATTAAAGATTACATTATTACATTAAAGGTTATTTGGTACATATTTTGTTCAAAGTGTTTTCTCATTCCTTCATTTGGTTTTCCTGAATTTGAGTCTGTTTTCTCTTTGTCAGAGCATCTTGCTATTGGTTGAGCCATGGAGAGGATAAATCCAGCATGTCCCAAGTCATGGTAAAAATAACCTCAGGGGTTATCAGGCTATCTCTTGTTCTTGTTTTCTTTATATTGTTCAGCATGAAGTTAATAGGATTAAAATTTTGATGATTAAATACTAGCTTATAGATGATCAAGAATTAATGAGAGTCTAATTTCTGGGTATAATCCTTTTCTGATACATTCTTTCAAATTAAATAATTTAGATTGATTTGCCTTGATCCGACTCATTATTTATCTACTATTTTGTCATATTTCGTTTACTAATAAATGGTTTTAATAAAAACACAAAATTATAAAAAACCAATTACTACATTTTCTTATCATAATCAAATATTTTTATAAAATAAATTTAATGAGATCTTTGTGCTTGTTTCAACAACATAATTTTTTGAAATTTGGTTCAAAAGTCTACAGCTCTGTTTCGATACTTATTTTTTTTAAAAATATAAGAAGAAAAAGCTCTTCCTACTAATTCCGTACTAGTAAATGGTAATAATAATTTAAGAGCTTTCTCAGAAAGTTGTTCTATTCTTTAATGTTTAACCAAAAATTAATTAGATTGTGTCGTTTGAATTCTACTTGTAAAGTTCTGTCACATGATAATTCTATTAAATTTTCTTTATCCTTTATTGATAATGATGTAGCTTTTTCTAAATTTTTTGCATAGAAGGGGTTTGAAATCCAATTATCATTTGTGTTTTCGGGTTTTGGAAAATATTCCATGAAAGACAATTTTAATCCTGTTAAATGTGCTATTGTATTTTCTCGTATATCTTGAGACAGACTAACATTATTTTCAAACAAAAAAATATGTAGAGTTTCGAATACTTCCAGTTGATTGTTTTCGATACTTATATATATTACTGTTTTTCTGAAGGTTTGTGATGATGGTGTTCTAGCTGTATTTTTATATTGGACTATTTCCATCATCTAATATGTGTGTTGAATGTCTTTAGAAAAGTTTAATTTTTAGTTAAATATTCCAAATGCATTCAACTGTTAGTAATATCACAGCAAACAGATTAGTATATGCACCAACTGTTAGTAATATCACAGCAAACAAATGTTAATAATATCACAGCAAACAGGTTAGTATATGCACTAACTGTTAGTAATATCACAGCAAACAGGTTAGTATATGCACAACGTTTCGAGAGGTATTTTTCTCCCCTCTTCTTCAGGTGTTGCTGGCCTGACCAGTGACAGTACTAGCATGGGATTCGAACCTGGGTCCTTAGATTCTTGATTATTGAAATTTAAGGTAACGCTCTAACCAAGCCATCCTGCCAAAGGCAACAGTATGTAGTAATTTCATATACTTATCTATGAGGTTCCTCCTGATTTCTCCACTTTTTCCTCAGAGCAAAGTTGATTAGTGATTTCCATACATTATGTATAGTCACACTAGGTTGGCTTATGGGATTTTTTGCCATTGTCATGTGAGCAGCTTCTTTAAATTTTCTTCTTTGTACCTTTTCTTCTTTATCCAATATTTTTGTATTTTCCCAATTGAACGTATGTTCATTGGTCCATACATGGTCTGCTACCTTAGACACATCTGTTTTCTCTCTTCTAATCATCAGTTTATGTTCTTGCAAGCGCTTTTGAATGGGACGGCTGGTCTCACCAATATATGTTCTTCCACATTCACATGGTATTTCATAGATGCAGTTTTTTCTTTGCAGCATTTCAAGTTTAGGCTTTGTAGATGTTAGAATTCCTCGTAGTGTGGTATGGCTCTGAAAAGCTGTTCTGATGTTATACTGATTGCAGATTTTCCTTAATTTGTCTGCTATTTTTGGAATGTATGGATACACTACAGTACCAATAATTGTCTTTTCTCTTGATGGTTCTTTTTGTTGTCTGTTTAATGTTTTCTTAATAACATATGGATAACCAACCTAGTGTGACTATACATAATGTATAAATCACTAATCAACTTTGCTCTGAGGAAAAAGTGGAGAAATCAGGAGGAACCTCATAGATAAGTATATGAAATTACTACATACTGTTGCCTTTGGCAGGATGGCTCAGTTGGTTAGAGCGTTACCTTAAATTTCAATAATCAAGAATCTAAGGACCCAGGTTCGAATCCCATGCTAGTACTGTCACTGGTCAGGCCAGCAACACCTGAAGAAGAGGGGAGAAAAATACCTCTCGAAACGTTGTGCATATACTAACCTGTTTGCTGTGATATTACTAACAGTTAGTGCATATACTAACCTGTTTGCTGTGATATTATTAACATTTGTTTGCTGTGATATTACTAACAGTTGGTGCATATACTAACCTGTTTGCTGTGATATTACTAACAGTTGAATGCATTTGGAATATTTAACTAAAAATTAAACTTTTCTAAAGACATTCAACACACATATTAGATGATGGAAATAGTCCAATATAAAAATACAGTTATATATATTACTGTTTCCAAAAATCTAATTTCTTAATCATACTTTCAATTTTATCATTAACATTAAAGATCGTTATCTACTGTACATATTAACAACTTTACTGTATAATATTATTAATTAAAATAATTTTTATGAATTATAGGAAAAAACGTTTCTATGATATTTTTATGAATTAATTTTTTTTTATGTCCGCCAGTATTGATTATTTTTCGTGTATCACCAACCAGCAACTTGCGTACCACAGGTTGGGAAACACTGGTCTAGAGGAATAGTAGAAAAGCCCTTATTCCACATTAATTTATTTAAACAGTTTCATCTATGTGCGCAGAAATTGGAGAAAATAATGGTAACATCTCATAATATCAGCAGTTCATTGAGAACTGCTTGTATTCTATACAACATCAAATTATGCAACATTAGGCAATGCCTAGAAGGGTGTTAAATCATTTCTTTAAGAACTGGTAGTGCAAGATATGAAACTTTTACTCGGTGATTAATAATGTCTCACAAATACACAATAATATTTTAACCAGATACTTGGGATAGGCCATGAAAAATATGAATTTTCATGTTTCTCTAGCAGATATTTATTATGCATGAATTGGAGCATAATTTTCTTGAAGATGGCAATGTTTTGGAAACAAAGTTTCAAAATATTCAAATAATCTGCAGCTGTGACACTTTCATAAATGGTTGTGTTAAGAGCTTACTCCCATAACTGCCAAAATTGTGATAGCTTTAACTCATGTTTCACAATAGCAAAATAGTCAATCCAGGTTGTTAGACTTTTATAAACTCTTCAATGGAATTGGCAGTGATTTGCGAATGCTTTCAATCACTTGTTCCAGGTAATGTTCCAGTGTCATTACATTTACAATAGAAATCGTTGGTTCTGAAAATAGCCCTCTGTTATAAATGATTTGGTTTTTACTACAATAATATTTTATCACAGTATATCAGACTCAAGAGCTAATGATTAGTAATTTGAGAAGCTGTATCTCTTTAACATTGTTATCGGATAGATATGGCAACAAGGTGATTGTCTAACGGTAATTGGGATAAAGTGCTGAAATAAAACAAGTCTTAAAAATAATTTTTGCTTAATTACTTTCAGAAAAATATCTAAATAAAGTCAAGCGTTGGTGGCCTAGCGGTTAGCATAGCTGCCTTCTAAGCAGCTGGCCCGGGTTCGCTTCCCGGGTCAATGCATTTGACATATGAAAAAAAAAAAAAAAATCTAAATAAAGGTCTGAATCTTTTTAATAGAAAGAATAAATCCCCTCGCTTTCCCTTCAATTATAATTTCATCAATTGCTCTTAAATTTTTTAATATTTTAATGTTAAAAGGAGGTTGCCTTGTCAAGCGTTGTTAGCCGAGAGGTCATCGCAGCCGCCTTGCAAGCAAGTAGTTGGTTGCAGACAGTTGTGGGTTCGCGTCCCGGCCGATGCTATGACATATGAAAAAAAAAAAGGAGGTTGCCTTGACAACAGTTTGAAATTGTTGATTGTTATTATATTGTCTAAGTGTTGACTGGTTTTTAATATTTAATGAACAAGTAAGTGCTAACTGATGTAGAAACAAAAAGCAGGAAAAAATTATCTAGGGTAGCAACATCAAACAACAAAGGAATTTTGTCTTTTTAAAAAACGAAAGCAAATCGGTGATTGTTGTGTTATAAAGGTTAAACCGTATTTTAAAAATCCACTAAATGTGCGTTCTCTTTCTGCTTCTGAGTTACTTTATATATATATAAAAATCGTACAGTTTTATGTTTACGAAATTTTTTTTATTGAAAAGCATGTAGGAAGATGAATCGTTAAAAGAATTTATTTTAAATAAGTAAATAATTTCACAATATTTTGTGTATGATATTAAAATGTTTTTTTTAAAATTAACTTAATGGTAAATAAAATAAAAAGAAAACTTAATAATTAAGTATTTGAGTAATTATATAAAGTATAAGAGTGATTTTGTCCACATGACATTAGCAATATTCTTATTTCATCCATTCATTTCCTATGGAGTCTCTTTCTAAGTCTTTTACAATTTTTTAATGTTTGAGACTTCAATTGCGCATCTATTATCATCTCTTCTAACAATATGATGAGACCAATTTCATTTCTGAATCTTACTTTTTCAACAGTGTCAATGATACGTGTGTGTTCTCTCATCCACATATATGTCAATCTGTCTTTTTTCATTAATCTCAGCCTGCATCTTTTCATACTTTACAGAGTGATTTGAAATTTTAAGTGTCCAAATCTTGAATCAATATAATAAAATATCTATTAAAAACATTCCTTTTCAAGCACATAGTAACTTCTACCAAAAACCAACTGAACAAGTTTAATTCTATGATTAATTTCATCCATTACGTTTCCGTCTGTATTAAAAATCTGACAAAGGTATTTGTAACTGTTAACTTCTTTTATTTAATGGTTACCCTCTTTATTTCTTTAAGACTGAGTGAAAGAAAAACTAAAATAATAAAAAGTAAAATGACTGCATTTAACATTGAATTTACCATGATAAAGGTATATTAAATGAATGAAGAAAATAATATATTTTGTAATAAAAATATATATGAATAAAACAATCCAAAAGGCACCCCACACACAATATGTATATAAAGTAAGCGCAACAAAAGCTTTAATAAACTTTTGTAGTTGCAAATTCAACAATAAATGCTACCATTTTATCTTTTATAGACTCCAATTTCAGTGATTATTTATTTGTTTTATTTTGCCGAAATGTAATTCAATTTAATGCCTTTATTTGGCAGAGAAGGTCGATCATGCTCAATATATAAATGAAATAAAAGAAGGCAAAAATCTAGTCCATGGCAATGTTTAAGGAAAAGCAATAAATAGTAAATCAAGTGCAAGTGTGAGCCTAAATGAAATTCTAAAAAGTAAAACTATTCACAGTGGTTTATCAAATAAAAGCATTATGCTGAACTGAATAACATTTCAGCAAGCAAATAATAATAATAATAATAATAATAATCATCATCATCATCATCATCATTAAAATTAGGACTTGATATTATAAAACTAGGAGTCAATAAAAAATAAAATATCCACATTTTTTTTACCAAATTTATAGCTACATAAGATTATTAAATAGTAATATTTTGTCATTTCTATTTTATACATATTTTATGTATGAATTACTTTTATTTTCTTTTATTTAATATCATTTTTTTTAGTGTAAAATATATTATTTTCATTTATTATATATTTGCAGCATTAAATTGAAGACTAAATTGAAAGACTATTTTTTTTATCACTTTTTGTTCACTTAATAAGTACTATTTAGCTCCATTAAGTGGATAGACTATACATTAAATAGGCACTCTTTAGTCTTTTCATTATTTATCTTTAGTCCTATTTTCATACTTTCATCTGATAATTCTTGCAACATTTTCTGAACTCCTGAAGTATTGTCTGAAAAAAAAAAAACAATTGCATCCTGTACAGAATCTGGATATCTTAAATAAGATTCATGTCTTTTCAGTTCCCTGGTTTCCCATTTTAATCCATAAGATTTTTTTTGTAAAATTGTTGTAAGAAATTTTGAAATAGGATGTTTATCAATATTAATGTAATGTAATCATTACTGTTTCATTTTGATAAAAACTCTTCAGAATATAATAATATCATGGGGTTTGTATCTTGACAGTGCAAAGCTTTAATCACCATGGAAACGTCTTTTTATAATTTACTAATCCAAAACATAATGATGTCATTCTCATTAATCCTTATAACTAAACTTGATATTCGAGTGTGAACCACTGTGCTAAGATTACTTTTAAATCCAACTTGTTCTTTTTGGCTGAGTTCAAGTTTACTATGAATTGCAATTATCTTGATATTAGGCTTTCCCTATTCAAAGAAAACTGAAAGATCTGTAGTCTCCAATATTATGTTTGTTACACTTTTTAAACATCAAAATTACTATTGTATCTTTTCATTCATAAGGTAGGCATTTGGTTTTCAATTTTGCTAACAATTTTTCTATTTTTTTTATCTTCTTCTTTTAAGATATTATTAAGAATTTCTTGATTTCTTAAAATTTTTCACTTTTTCATAGATTTAATTGCATATCTCTTCATTTAAAATGTTTGATAACTCAGAAAATTTATTTGTAAAGATTACTTTGTGTGTTTATTCTTTATTACTATATAATTTTTTGTAGAATTCTTTCACATATTTCGTGATGTCATCCCTACTTTTATTAATAGTTACATCTTTTCTTCTTAGTCCTAAAATAACTTTTCTTTCAATATAAAGATATTATTTTGTATATACAATGGTCAAATATCCAACATAAAAAATTATTTGTCCATAATGTTGTTATAGATATATACCTAATATAATAATCAATCTAAATAAAATTGAAACAAACAAACAATTATATTTACAATTATTTAATCATCAATCTAGCTTTCATTTCTTATTGAGACCTTTTCAAGAAATGAAAGTCTATACAATAATGTTCAAAAAACTGTTACAATACCGGGTTGATAATTAAATAATTGTAAATATAATTGGTTGTTTGTTTCAATTTCATTTAGATTGATTATTATATATTATTTTACGCTTGTGTGGCTTTTATTCTTTTCTATTAGTTTTCATCGCTAATTCACAATTAAATTTTTTTATATCATTATTCATTTGTTTTGTCTCTGGTGAAAATTGTTATTGTGGCTCAAAATACTACTAACAATACTTATAAGTGTAATATCAGCTAAAGACAATTTTTTTATACAAAAAATTATTTAGGCAATTTTCCCAAAATCAGTTAAATGATCTACCAATAATTTCTATAGAAAAGATTTTACTTAAACCAACAAATTGTAAAGAAGTAATCAAGCTATTTGCTATAATTAAAGCCCAACAAATATTTTAATATGTTATGATACCATATGGTACCAAAAGTACTTAACTTCAAATAAATTCTTTCATATTTCAAACCAAAACCTGTTTAGTCTTTAAATGTTTTAACATTTGCTTATTCATTACATTAATATATATATATTAATTTTGTAAGTTTTTTTATTCAATTTTATTTAGTTCAATTTTTCTGCATTTTTTTTTTATAATTTTTTAATTTTGTGTGCATTTTTTGAAGTAAAAGATATTTAGTACTTCTGGATAAGGTTGATTACAGATATTAAAAAAAAAAAATTTCAGTAAATCGATTATAAATTCTTGCTAACTTTAAAAAGTAGCAATAAATGTATTTTAAATTAGAGTTAGGGCTAATCTTTCATTCATTAAGGTTATAAATTCAATATTTAAATAAAATGATCAGAAGTTCATAGTAAATATGCAGTATTATCCTCATACTTTTTTTATATCCATAATCAATCTTGGTGACCAGGATTATCCATAATTATTTTTTATTTAATATATATTTTTTCCTAGTGTTATCCATTGCTTTCTTCACTAAATATTTCAAATAAAAAAAGCCTTTGTAATAACTAGCCTATTACACGAGAAAAGTCTCTTCAATAGAGAACAGTGAAAGGGAAGACAGTATTCACTTCACTAAGCTTGCCAATTTTCAGATAGTGAGGACATGAGTATTCCCATTATTGCTTTATCCTCTAACTAAGGACAGGTAAATACCCATTTACTGACCAATTTTAAACAATTAGCTAGGCTGCCTATAGATTAAGTGCCTGAGAAAAAAATTCCTAAGCATCTTGAAAAGCATTTCATTTGGCTGGATTTGAACCTGAGTCAAAGTCTTGGTAGATCGATATACTATTATCTTTGTATCATGAGGCTTTTCTAAATAATTTTAAAAGGTGCAGTTTTTAAGGCTATTCTCAGTTACCTAGATCTATCAGCCTGGCCTGCTCTAATATCATATGACCTACTGAGCAATTGACCATATAATTATTATTAAGATTGTTTTGCATGCTGACCTCAGTAATTTGTTTAGTTATGAATAAAATAACTAAATGATTTGGAAGATTCATACAAAGATTGTGCACCATAACCTTGAATTTCAAGTCTGCCATTCCATTATTGTGCTAAATCATCAAATGTTTTACTGTTCAGGAGTTAATAAAAAGTTCAAGCCCCAGAAGGGATAGAACACAATATGTGGACATTAAGCTTCAAAGTTCACCATTTTATCACAGTATTAAAATCAAATACATCAGTTGTTTAGCTATGATTCTGTGTTATTGGGAGTTCTTCTTGACTTCTGGCCAGATTTGCTAATTTTCCAATGTTTAACAAAGGCAGTCATTATGTTTGCAATTGGGGACATTAAATACTACAACAGGGGTAAACAAAGGTTCTCAGAAAATTAAGTGCCAAAAATTTTATAGATTTATGAAACTCATAACAACTTTTTGTCGTATTTTATAAAGAATAATATAAATTATGTTAAATTTTTATGTTGTATGTCTTCAAATTTAGTATTAATATGATAAATATTCCTATTAAAACAGTGAACAATTGTGAATAAGAGTTCTCAGTTAATCAAGTGCCAAAATTTTTATAGATTTCTGAAACAATTTTGTCATACTCCTTATGTTATGTTGAATTTCTGTGTTATACATTTTCAAAAACTATGACAAATATTCCTGATATTTTGTCTACTACTATTTATGTTTTCATTGAAGTATTTCTCTCATATATATATATATGTTTTTTTAAATATATGAAGTATGAACAATTAATCACTAAATAGGTTTGAAATATTGTCTATATAAACATAATTTCTTATAATTAACATAAAAAGAAATATATATATAAATGTGGATGTGTGTGCATGTGCTGTTATGTATACTCAGTATATATACTTTTCACATTCTTATAAATCTTGAATCACAATATGTATTATGCATTTTAGAACAGTAATAAAATAAGAGACCAGAGAGCTAATAATTCTTGAATTGAAACTGTCCTTTACTTCTGGTGTTCAAATGCCACATCATCTCTAGAGCATATGTTTAATAAAAGAAAGATTATAAATAAATCATTTTATTAAGATAGTTTGCTTTTTTACAATTTTTTTAGACTAAATGATTCTAATATAAAAGATTGAGTGCAAGATTTGAACACAGACTAATAAACAGCCATCGTCAGACTTAAATTTTCTATGAGTAAAATACAGGTTACCTCTACTGGTACTCTCAAAAATGTGTGTGTGTGTGTGTGTGACATAATGTGTTACAGTATTACACAAAGATAGGAGATATGGATTATGCTTTACATATAGTATATAAGAATGTTAAATTATCCGCTCGCAGTAAGATGAATAGGCATTAAAGAGCTAAAACAAAGCCATAGTATTTAATCATAATGGTGGAGTTTACTATCCCCCCCCCATTTTTATTTATAGATTTTCAATATTTAAAGCTCTTACTATAAATAAGAATTCAATAAAATATACACATTTCATGCGGAATTATTCACGCTTAATCATTTCTTAAAAATAATTGTATTTTTTCCGATATAATCAATAAGTATTATATATACCTCATAATATTATTCAATCTATGCCGGGAGAATATGTCGTCTGCTTAATTTTGAGTTTGATTATTTGACAACTAATTTAGACGCTATTATTATTTTTTTTAAAAAAAAAAGTTAAAAGAAATTGTGAATATGAGTTTACAATATTTTTTGCTAAAACAAAACACATCTTATTTAAGTTATTATGCATTAAAAAATTAGAGACTGTATCATTTTTCTTCAGAAATTGTTCCGTAAATAATGATCACATGATCAAAATGTTAAAATGGCGGATGATGAAAGTGAGGATATATCACAAGAAATTAAGGACAAAAACAAGTCACACTGGAAACACTTCGCTCTTTATACGTATAATGCAAATAGGTAAGTAAGCACTCAGTAACGTAAACATGGCTTAATTTATAGCATATTTATTTAAAAAATTACGTAAACTTAAAAACAATAAAAGAAAAAACGTTTATTCGTTGAAGCCTTTTAATTAAAATTTCTCTCTGAATATTCTTATTTCAGTAGTTTTAAGCTACTGGAATAATCGGGATACTTTTTCAATGAAAGTTTAAATTTTTAGGAATTAATTACCTTGACTTCTCGAGTGAAACAAAAAGTGAGCGACATTTCCTTTTCTATATTGAGAATTGCTATTATTAAAGATTTATGAAAGTAAAATGTTTACTAGAATTTTTTTTTCAACTAATCCCATAATTCACATGTATTTTCATTAAGGTGGAAAATGTTTAAATGCAGTTATCTGTCACGCAAAACATACACTACTTCATAGAAGAAATATACAAAATTTCAGAAGGACTTTCAATTAATTAACTTCGTATTTAATAAATATTTCACTAATTAAGATTTTTTTAAAAGATAATTTGGCCTCAGTAGTGTTATTCATAATTGCGTATTTGCCGTCATTATGTGTGTTTAAATGTCTGTTTAGTCATGCGATAATCTGTCTGCTTCTCATATTTTTATTAGCTGGTTTTCGATTAATCTTGAGATTGATTTCTTTTTTTTTTTTTCAACTACCTCAACATTTAAATATATTATAGTGATTGAACATTCATTCCATATATCCAATACGCCAATATTTTGATTATGCCTATACATATGCGATGAATCAAAGCTTAATATTCGATTCAAAGTTTAAATCTTTTTTTTTTTTTTTTAAGTAGTTTGTAGCAATTTTTGTTAACGTGTGTACATAAACGGTGCCTCTTAAGAGAATTTATAGTTAATTGAAAGATCTGATAAATCTATGATCACGTTTTAAATATCTAGAATAAATCTTTAATTCATGTTCCTTAAAACGTAAGTGATAAAATGTATAATTTTAATCCCCTCCACCCTGTAAATAATCAAATACTGTATATTGGATATATTCCAGCATTTGCTTTTTTGTCAAGAGCATACATAAGTCTATTTTAGATACAGTATTTAAAATATATGTGTATATGTAAGCACATAAAGGGCTTCAAGTACTTACATAAATAGCATATCCACTGCCTCATCTATCCTAATACGAATCTGAGCCAAATAAATGAAACATCTTTTCAATAGGCTTGGAATGCCCCCTTCCCAACTAACCTCTACTGTAGTTATTTTAACTAACTAGCCTATATTGGGCACAAAATAAGTATGAAATTAGAGCATAATACAATAATGGAAAATTGCTGAGACTTTCACCATCTGGTAAGTGGCAAGCATTGTCAGTACTACCATCTCATTATATTTTATGAAGAATTATTGCCAAGAGGTTTACCTTGCTCTGCACTATTTAAAGGCTGTTTTACCTTTTACTTCACATACACATTTGTATATGATATATATATTAGACCATAAATGCCAACAGTTAACTGGTTATAATATGTTAAATTATTTCAAACAGCCATCATGTTTAAACAAATCAATAGAATATCAGCTACCTGTTGTCATGACAACTATTACAATTAGGAGGCAACACTACAATTACACAGTTATATAGACTTAAGATTTTTTTTTTTTTTTGGATAATGTTAATTGTAAAGATACCTTATCAGCAGATTTCTGATATGCTGATGTAATTTATATATATAAGGATTGCCAAAATAATGCAAAACTTATGATGTCTTTATCAGTATAATGTACAGTATTTTCTGATTAGGATAGAACTGTATAACATTTAAACAAAGATTTATAACATTGTTTAAATTTTACGCTATTCTGAAAGATGCCAATAAAGAATATAGGTAAGCTGTAGATGCTCCATATTTAAATCAGATAGTTAGGGAAGCCATGAGAAGTGCTGCTCATAATAATATTTCTCTTTGTGAGTTACATAAATTGGAACATTATTATAATTGAAAAATATTCTTGATGTCTGGAGTCAGTGTCTGGGTAATAAGTTGAATCTGATTCCCAATAAGATCAAGAAGCATTTTGGTGTTTTCAATCATGTAGTCTAATGATTCATCCAGTCTTGACCTTTTTATCATCCTTCTGATTAATAGACTTTTTTTTTTTTGTTGGCGATTGCCAAAAGAAATGATTATAGAAAAAAATTCAGCCAGTTACATGATATGCTTTTATTAGCGATTAAGCCAATGCACATGAGCTTTAAAGATAAATTATAAATGAATACTCAATTTTTCCAGACACGAGATATAGTATTTTTTAGAAAGAATGGAATGAATCCACCCATTCTTTCAACCCACACGTTTATGTATGGGCAAATCTTAAGTGTGTGGAAATAAGAGCATGAAGGTGTTACATGATCACTTTAAATTACATTTGTTATGTTTGAACGAATGACACTTGTGAAATCTTTACAATTTACGAACTGTCATTCTTTAGGTGAAATTAAACATATATAATGAGATATTATTTTATATAGCGCTATGTTTTTTTATGTAATAGTAATATTAGCGATTAAGACAATGCACATGCGCTTTAAAGATAAATTATAAATGAATACTCAATTTTTCCAGACACGAGATATAGTATTTTTTAGAAAGAATGAAATGAATCCACCCATTCTTTCAACCCAAACGTTTATGTATGGGCAAATCTTAAGTGTGTGGAAATAAGAGTGTGAAGGTGTTACACGATCCCTTTAAATTACATTTGTTATGTTTGAACGAATGACACCTGCGAAATCTTTACAATTTATGAACCGTCATTCTTTAGGTGAAATTAAACATATATAATGAGATATTGTATTATATAGCACTTATGTTTTTTATATCATAGTAATATTAGCGATTAAGCCAATGCACATGCGCTTTAAGCGCATGTGCATTTGCTTAATCACTAATATTACTATGACACAAAAAACCTAGTGCTATATAAAATAATATCTCATGATATGCTTTTGTAATTTCCCAATTCTTATGCATGTGATAATTCTGTGTTTGCATATTAGCATGTACTTTAGAAACTAGTAGCTTTGAAATTGTTTCCCAGACAAGAGTACAAAATGTTACTGCTTACCACTAAACCAAGACAATTTGTATACCAATTTCACATCTCAAGATCCTTTTTGTTTAAGCTCAGTCTAGAAACATTCAGACAACAGAAGAATGCATAGCACAATAGATGAAGTTTGATGCAGTTAATGGAGCATCCGGCTTGGGATCGGGAGATCCCAGGATCGATTCTAGCACTCACAGGTCTGGCGCTTGAATTTCTTATGAAATCCAGAAGCCATATGCCTTTTTATATAAATATATATTATTAGAAGATACTATGAAGTCAATACTGACTCCCAATAATCATATAAATAACATTTATCTAGACTTATTTATCATCTGTTTGTTTTTTAAGCTGCTCAGAGGCATGCTCATTATTCTGATGATAGAATTGATCCACTTCTTCACAGGTTACTTTCATGTTTTACCATCAAACAAGCATTATACGATATGACAAAATAATCAAATATCCACATTAATTTTGTTTTTTGACATTCATGGAATTTTAAAAAACTACAATAATAATAAAAAAGTAAATGCTTTATTGCTTAGAAATTCATAAGAAGGTTGAGTAAGTATCAAAATTGGGTACATCTGCCATTTTTACCATTGTGCTAAATCACAAAGGATAGCACCATTATTCAAAAGTATTAACCCTTTTCTCATTTTTTTTCAGTGCCAACATTCATAAAGACTCCTAGAAAACATTATAGTTTAATGATTCTGATCTTCAGTTTTAAAGGACTATTTTTACAACTGAAATTTTTTTCTAGGTTTTCCATTTAAACTCTATCCAAAATCGGTCTGTATCGAATTTCTCAACCAATGATTTCACATTAGCAAAGGAGATGTGGCTGTTTACTTTTGCATTATCTATTTAATTTGTGAAATAAATTATGTCTCACTAAGTAAATTTGAGCTAAGCCAATTGTAGAATCAATGACTATCAAGTCTTAGAAATGCTGATGACACCACTTACTTGAAAATAGAACTCGCCAAGATATTTATTAAGAAAGTTATATATAGAACTTGCAAAATAAGCTCTTAACAAGCTTTGAGAATATCCCCAACTCCAGACCAGTTTCTGCTTCTGGCGTCGTCAGTGAGGTGCCAGGATATTCAGCATTAGATTAGAAATACTAGGACAAGCCCAGCACTTTATCTAACGTATAACTATTGAGTAGAAAATCTGAAATTGTCAGACATACATATGTTTTCCAATCCAGCTATCTAACAAATAGGACTAAACTAACTTCAGATACACCATACATTAATAGCTTTAGCATTATAAAATCACCAAAGTCTTAATAGCAAAAAATAAAATGATAAAAAAATCAAGTCAGTCCCATATGGCTATTTGAGTTAGATAGCTGGATTAGATGTGGATGTCTGACAATTTCAGATTTTCTACTCAATGGTTATACATTAGATCAGGGTGGTAATTGTTTTAGCTCGGGGACCACAGGTTGGCGGAGGGCTGCTTCAGGGGCCACTTTGTGGAAGCAAAAGTTAGCGGAGGGCCACATCTCTTTCATGACACAATAAACACACTGCTTTTTTCCTTGTATTACCAAAGAAATATTTGTTTGTCGATTCTTCATTACACACACGACATTCATCACCGATTTTACATGTTTTTGGAGGGTTCATGGTTACTCTAAAGTTGGAAATGTATATATTTGCTAATGCAAAGACAAAATTGAAATTAACTAGATCAACTGGAAAAGCACTGCACATCATATCTACACTGCGCATCTGTATTGACGTGATCATCCTAGTGGAAAATATGAGCCAAATCTTTGGTCATGCACTGGAAGGAAATCTCGGTTCAAGGTGGATTTTTCTGATTGTTTTGGTGGGCTGTTATTTGCCCACCCCTGCATTAGATAAAGGGCTGTCACCTCATTGACGACGCCAAAAGCAGAAACCGGTCTGGGGTTGAGGATATTCTCAAAGCTTGTTAAGAGTTTATTTTGCAAGCTCTATATATAACATTTGTAAATACGAGCTTTATTAAATTAGGTCATGTGATATCTGACTTGATTTTTTATCATTTTATTAAGAAACTTATACAACAAAATAAAAAAAATGGAATTCAGATTAAATATGATGAAAACGCAAATTATGATATAAAAATAGTAACTGATTTCAAGATTTCAGATAATTAAATGATTTTATTATACGAGAGTTGTATCTTGATGAATGAACATAGACAGCATTGGCTTGAAGTTGTAACTGATTTTTCTTCACATATGGGGGATAAAACTTGGTGCTATCAATATGACATACAGTGGAAAATTCTAGGTTCACCGTATCCCCCCCCCCCAAAAAAAAAAAAACCCACAAATGTCAGATTCACAATTAAGGTCAATAAACCAATAGTGCTATTTAGAATGCTGAAGGGATTATAAGATTTTTCCAAAGAAAAATATTTCAATGTCAACAAATGGATTATTCATCTTGACAATGCATCAAGTGACAGAGTGTTTATAGTGAGAGACTGTCTGACTAAAAAAATTATTATTCAATTATATCATCTTGTCTATCATAGTTCCCTGTAATTTCTTGCTCTCCAAAATTAAAAGTTGCCCTGAAGGTATGAACACACTCTAGTATAACTGATATCCAACAAAATATATAAGTACT
Source organism: Epiperipatus broadwayi (assembly GCA_028023455.1). Lineage (NCBI taxonomy): Eukaryota > Metazoa > Onychophora > Udeonychophora > Euonychophora > Peripatidae > Epiperipatus > Epiperipatus broadwayi. The sequence continues at coordinate 5,739,097 of JAQFVV010000045.1, forward strand.
CGATAGTATTTCAGACAGTAAGTTCCAGGTCTTTTTTCAGAAGTGAGAACACCATATTTAAGAGAGCATGTAGATACACGAGGGAGAACTTTGAGGTTGATAGTAGCTACTAGTGTACAATTCCATACATGCATTTTTTTTAAAAGATGCATTCTAAGAATTAAATTGCCCAACTGTGTAACGCCAGAAATGTTTAAGCTATGATATCTCCTCTGATTCTCTATGGTTGTGAAAGATGGGACTGAATAAGCGTAGGAGAAGCATATATGTGAATCATATCACAGGGGCAGACTTAAAAAATATCATTAGCAGCAAAAAAAAATGAATAATTGAACGCTCAATCAGGATTAGCCCCAAACTTTCATTTGAAACCTATTATCTTGTTTTGCTTAAATTATGATATGACTCACTTTATTAGGAAAGTATTCAAAGATATTTAAAATGAGCTTAAAAATGGATTGGCTGAAGTGGTTAGTCAGGCAAAACATACCACAGAGGCTAGGATTATATTTCCTCCAATGTCTTTAAAATTGGTTTTTTGTTTTTTTTTTAGAAAAGAAATTTAATTTAATTACATTAGTTACTTGTATGCAACATGTTTAAAAAAAAGTTAAGATTCATATTTCAGTAAAAGAAAGTGATAGGTGGAAAGAACAAATATATTTATTCTAAAACTATTTATGTTCACATTTTAAACATTAAACAAGAAAAGATATAATCGTAATAAGTATATTATTCATTGAGCATGCTTTTGGCTAATCCGTCAGATTCATAGCGCTCATTTGTTCTGCAATTTAGAAAATAATAAAATTATATATATTGTAATAGATCAGAGGAGATGGTAAGATATAAGTAAATAAATAAATAGGTGAATTCTACTATGACCAAAAGTAATATCAGAATTAAAAATCTAAAATGTATATGATTGATTTCTTTTCTAGAAATTCAGTAAACTGCCATAATGAAGCAGTTAAATGGCGTAGGTTGGAGAAAGTATGATGATCTTTATGTTTGCTAGGTGATCCTTACTGTAATTTCATATGTTTAAATGAGAAATATAGCACATTCCAATCATATATCTAGAAAAGCTATATTATCAAAGCATCTCTACTGATCAACCTTCGTTATATGTGAAAATGATGGCTTACATTTACTATTGATAATGACATTCCCACCACCTATGACCTAGATTGTAGGACCATTACTACATCGTAACTAATCTACCTTATTTGAGCAGTAGTTCATATAATGCTAGTTTTATAGGCAATGGTAATTAATTACCAGATGCTAAACTTGAAATCAATATTTGATTGTCATACACATTTACACATTGCATAATATTGTATAACTCCAATAGTATATAGAACTGAGATTAAAGAAATACAAACATATCTCCAATTTTAATTCCAATATCCCTTTTGGTTATAGAAGAATTTATTTTTTTATTTATTCATTTAGTTTCTCTCTATTTATATGTAACCAACCCCTTCATTCCATTATATTTGGTAGCCCAAGTGAGGACCAATTATATTTGATGGCCTAAGAGAGACATCAAAACTATATTGAGTCACTTATATTCGGTTACATTATCACCTATTTGAAATTTAACAATCTTATGTTTATGACTTGATTTTCAAAGTTAACTTTGACTGTTACATTAATATCTAAAAAATTTACTGTTTTACTATGTGTCATGTGTCATTTGAAATAGTGACCTTATAATTTGTTATGATAAAGGCATTCAATATACAGAAACCAATAAATAAAGAAGAGGCTAGCTAGAAATGAAATGGACATTTATTTTCACAATAACAATGTGTGCAATCTGAAAAACTAACAAATCATTCTGAGGAATAAGCCAAATATTGATGTCAAACATGGAACCACCATATTCTAAGACGTTCGCAATGAAAGTTATTTCATTCATATTAAAATTTAGGAGAATGTTGTATAATATGTGAAATCAATTTGGAACCATGTATTATAAATGTTTATTATTATTATTTGGGAAAATATTATTAAAACATCACATGACTTTTCTCTTTTAACATCGAACATATGCTTTTAGGAATAATAATTTATTCTACTAATCTAAATATAGGGGATTTGAACCCAGACTTTCAAGCATCTTTCAACTATTCACGCTATCTCATACCATTGATACACATGCCCACACACATGTAGAAAAGATAAAAAATCACCAATATATATATATTATGCTGGTCCAGCACTCATCAGTTGGTCCAGATTATGATCCCCCACACATATATATAATCAGTGCTCAGTTTATATTAAGGTAGCAAATCTTCATACTTTAATGGACAGTCCTCAATTTACTCTTCGGTCATCCACACCATTGAAAATCTGATGATGGGAAGCCCAAATCCCATGCTGATGCCAATATTATTGCCTGTATTTCAAATATTCTATTAATCTAAGTATGTGAATATAACACTATTACCTAATGGACAATAATTGTTTCTTGCTCCAATAGATGGCTCTGGAGTTGAGAAAAAATACTAATGTTAACTAAACTAATACAGTATGAGAATTAATGTGTTAATTTCTATTCTGGTGTTCCAGCATATGGTATCAATGTGGTAAATATAAATATATTGTTGTTTCATGAATGATAATTTTGATACAGCGTAATTATAAAGATGTAAATGTAAGAGAAATATGGTATTAGAATTTATATTTTGCACTTTGTAAATCAGTTTATGTATACAGAAATAATCTTTGTAAATAAAAATACTGATTTCCACTAGAGAAAATAAATTTCTGATTTTAGAAATTTTTATTATTATTATATTCATCTTGACAGATTATACAGAAATGGTTGTTTAGAAGAGGTTGCAGGTTCAAGCAGTTGCAGTAAAGAAAAAGAAACCGTTGCAGAATTTTTACAAAGAGAAGCAACCATAAATGGAGATTTCAGGTTTTATCTTAATTTATTTGAATTTTTTTGTATACATCAGGGAATTTTTATTATTATTATGATTATTGCTTTCTGGATTTTCTTCATGTACAATCTTTTTTAAATTACTTTGTCCTGGTGATTTGGTGCAGTAATAGTAATGGAATCGAGTATTAAAGGTTCTTGGCTAATTCTGTTGCTTGAACGTTTAAAAAACTTCTAAATAACAGATTGTGCAACTATTATTTAATATATTTTCATTATATTTTATATTTGTTTTTATTATTATTTTTCTTTATAATGCATAAATTCTGTGATCTTTTTTTTTTTTAAATATTACATTCATTTTTTATGTCCTGTCTCATGTCTTTACTTGCATTTGTTTATGCAATTCTTATTTTTGCTGATGATATAATAAACATTGTGCAATTATGTCTTTTTGATTTAAATAAAAGCTTTATTCTTATCTTAGCATTAATATGCATGTAATTAAAAATGAGAATTGTACTCAGGCTATTGACGAACTCTACAAGTGGCAGATATTGGAGTGCCTTTCAGATAAAAGGGCTAACTGTGGATAACAAACAAGCAATATCCAATCAAGAATATCTATTTTCTGCTTTCTTGTAGGATAGGATGCCAGGTTTTAAAAAATTAGATACTATTTCTAATATAAACAATCTATTCTTCCCCTGTTCTTTCTTTAATCATTTAAGTTAGTGTAAGACCTAGTCATCTTGAGCCTTTCATAACGTCAGTTATATCCCTTTACTAATTGTGATAATGGTATTGTGTATTTGTGCCAATCCTTTGGCTACATGCATAGCATTTCTGATTCCAATTCTTAATAAAGTAATTATATGGTCAGATTTGTAACTGGGAGTTCTTATTTGTGATCTTTGCTCAGATAATCATTAATGAATTAATTGGAATTGAATTTGAGATGAAAGTTTTAGATAGACAAAAATTGTATGTTTGTTTAGGTAGTCCTTTTTAGGAAAACACCTGCTTAGATAAAGGAGCCTAGAAAATGAATCTTAAAATGATCTGTCTCACACAGTCTGGCTGATTGTCATGTCAGGCAGGTATTAAAGCAGGGGTCCCCAACCTTTTTGCACTTAAGAGCACATTCTATAATACCGGCCAGATGGCAGGCATCATTTATTTTTTCAATGTAAATTTATAGTTGGATATTGTTAATAATAATGTACAATAAAATATTTATTTCAAAAATAAAATTTTAACATATAATTATCGTTTATATGTTTACGTTGTAAAAGTATAGTATGCCCTACAATTTGATTACAATATGATACAATAATTTATAAGAAATTTTAAAAATTAAATTTATTTGTATCAGATAAATAATTTTTTATCGTGTTCGGATAGTGGCGGGCACACATAAAATGGTCTGTGGGCGCCATGGTGCCCACGGGCATAGGGTTGGGGACCCCTGTATTAAAGCAATAGAAATAAAGGAAATAGTCAAGATTGCAGTAATTATTATGAAATGTCATTGGTATCCACTTTTGTAAATATACATTCAATAATTTCATTGAATATGTTGCTTTCAGTCATAGATGAATGATTATCAGAGACTTATAGAAGTAGTTTTTGCTTTTTAGAAAAATACAAGAAAATTATATAAAACAAAAGGAGTGATTTGTAAATTATGCTTATTGATTTTATCAAAGCGTTTGATTCAATTAATCATATAGGCCTATGACATTGCTTAAAATGTGTTAATTGTTCATCAAAGTTTTTCTTATTGTATATCTTCTATATAATGGAATGAGAAGAAGTATGACTACTATAAAGGACATCTGAAACATTTGAAATGAAAACTAGCGTTAAATAAGGACATGTACTTGTTTCAACATTGTTTTCAATTTTTATTTTGATAATTTTTGGAATTGTTTGTAGGAAGCTTAATGAATCAGGGATCAAGATGGATATAGGTTTGACAGAGAATTTTTAATTTGAATCAATTTAAAAGTGAAAGTATGCTGATAATTGTGCTAGTTCAAAACATGATCTATAGAATGCAGATAATGTTTTAAATGCAACCTATAAAGACTTTTGCTTAATAATCAATATGTAAAAAAATTAAATTCTTTATCAGCCAGTGATGGAATAAAAATTCTCGGCAATGTTTAGCCTAAGCCAGTGTGATAAAAATATAAAAAATGTTGAGGTGCATCACAGACTCTGATACGCTATTACTGTTTTTGACAAATTAAAGATAGGGTGTTTCATCGAAGTGAAATAACTATAATTAAATTAGCTTCATATAAAGTTGTTTTTGATCTAATTTATTGTATGGAAATGAGATCAGAACATCTTATCAATGCAACATAAAGGCATTAGAAAAGTTTAATTCTGTAAAATTTTAAAAATACAATGGCAAAATTATAATACTAATTAATATGTCTTTCATCTTGCTGGATGCAGCACTACTATAGAATCCATCATTGCAAATTCATTCTTTCTTTGGATTTGATTTGTAAAACGAATGAACAATACAAGATTTTCTAAAAGAATAGTTTATGGCAAACTTGAGCTTGATTTCCTGAGACAGGTAGAACCTATTTATGTTACTGATGATTATCTCAAAGATATTATAAATAAGTGGAATGCTGGTTGTTGTATTGGAAGATATGTCAGAAAATAGGATACCTTTGAGAGCTACATTCAGATGTAGTGTTGAAGTGTTTCCGAAAGAAAAGTTTCTGCAGAAGAAGTTAAAAGACAGAGTTGCAAATTATTACAGAAACAAAAATAGACCAACATGTTCCATATATGGTCATATTTAGAACAGGCAATGCTCACCATATAGTAGTACCACTCAGTGCAAGCCAGAGTAATCAATGGATGCCAGAAGGCTTGTGCATAAAATCTCCATCTAGTGCCTACTCATCCAATATCCCCAGACTAGTTTCTGGTTTGTGGCCTTTGTCAGTGAGGAGCTTTAGATCTGAGAGCACTGCACCTAGATCTTAGGATCTAATGCAACTCTCCAGTAGCCACCTTTTATCTCTTATTTAACTACAAAACTATGAGAATAAAATTGAAAACACAATATTTTCAATCTAAATTCATTAGCTTATATTGTCATATAGATCTGAACTCTGTTCAGTACTTATACATTTTGGTATCTTTGGTTCTTTAATAACCATAGCCACCACTGTCCTATTAGGCAGGATTGGTATTAACCACTAAACATCACATGATCACCATTTCTTATGCTTGCTCATAGCTGTTATTAAAATAAGCAAAACTCTCCATATAGTAGTGCCACTCAGTGCAAGCCAGAGTAATCAATGGATGCCAGAAGGCTTGTGCATAAAATCCCTATCTAGTGCCTATTCATCCAATATCCCCAGACTAGTTTCTGGCTTGTGGCCTTCATCAGTGAGGAGCCTTGGATCTGAAAGCACCATCTAGATCATTGATTATTTTGGCTTGCACTGAGTGACACTACTATATGGAGAGTTGCCTGTTTTAATAACAGTTATGAGCAAACATAAGAAATGGTAACCATGTGATGTTTAACAGTCATATTTGTGGGTCACAGATTGGTTTATATAATCATTGCAAAACTCATCTCTGCCAAGAAACTTTCTCTTGGAGTTGAAATGGTCTTACTTGTTAGCAAGTGATTTCTCTTATTGCTGCTGCTATTATTATGATAAAGTTAATATAGAATGTGTAGATATACTTGATTATAATTAATCCTAATACAGATACATTCTATTAATCAAGCCTTTTACCCATATCTTCCTGTTTTAAGATAACTTGAAATGATAATTCAGTAATACAGTCATATCTTCTTGTTATAATTTTTTTTTACATTTTTAAAACATATATATGCTGCTAACTAGAACAAATATTAAATAATAACTAATATCAAATACTTAGCAGTTAATTTTAACATCTTATTTTTATACTACTTTATAATAATGATCAAATAATAAACATCCTATCACCCCCCCTCCCCAATGTTATAAACTGTAAATGTCTGATAAAAACAGTACTTTAACCATTTAATTATAATGTCTATTGGATACTTATTTACAATACATTCTGTATATTAAGCATTAGGTGTTTTTTTAATCAATGGGAGTCTTTATAGTAGTAATAAAAAAAGAATATTTGCCAATTATTTTTTTCACTTTTCTTCTTGTTGTTGTAAAATGTATATAAGACAATTTAGTAATTTCCCTCCCACCCCATCATTTATATCAGATAATGTTCTGTAAGAGTAATTAAGGTTCTACTACTTTTTCTGATAAGATCATTAGCTGGAAGGATTTTTTTTAAAAAAAAATTAATGCTTAAACTTTTTAATTGTTATATTCTAGTAAAAATAAAAATCATTAATTAAATAAAGCAGTTGTTAAACTAAGAAAGACAAAATAAAAACATGACACACAGTTTGTTGCTTTAGTAGCATACTCTTTATTTTCACTAAGGCTATGCCATCTATTGCAAGCTTCAGTAACTAATAGGTTCAGATGTTAGTGCTTAATAAATCTGTATTCACTGTATATTCAATATTTTCAAATTAGTTCCTAGTTTAAGGATTTCGTCAATGAGGAGCTTTGGATCTTGGAACAGTGCACTTGGACCTTTAGGATCTAATGCAGGGATAGTCAACCTTTTTATACCTACCGCCCACTTTTGTATCACTGTTAGTAGTAAAATTTTCTAACCACCCACCGGGTCCACAGTAATGGTGATTTCAGCAAACTAAAGCATATAAATCTCTCTAAAAAATTTTTTAAAAAGTCAATTAAATTTTTAAAAAAAAAAGAAAAGTGCTTCAGTGTCGGACAAAACCCCTACCGTCCACCATGAAGGCTGGAATGCCCACTAGTGGGCGGTAGGGACCAGGTTGACTACCACTGATCTAATGCACATTCCTTCTAGCAGCCATAATTTAGATTTCTATTTTACTAGCAAGATATTAGTTTAAATTGAAAAACATATCAATGTTGTGTTCAATCTAAGTCAACTTGTCTGTACTGTTCAAACCAGTTCATTATTTATATATTATGCTATCCTTAATGTTTTATCAACTATAGGACAGAACTGAATAGGGATTTCATAAGCACTATCATTTGCATCATTTATTTACTAAAACTAATATTAGGTGGCCTAGTTATGGTGAAACAAAATAAGATTGCTTGCTTGTGTAGTGTAGGTCTGTGGATTGTGACCCAGCATTGCTTATATTTTATAAGAAACTCCTGAGTAATAAAACTATTTGATGATTTTTATTTTATTAATTTACTGGTATTTAGTAGGATATAAATATTTTTAATTTTATGTTTACATATATGTATTATAATGGTATGGAACAAGAAAGGGTAAATATGGGAAGATGGGAAAAATCGTCCCCATTTAGTAATCAAAATTAAATGTAAAAGGATTGCATTAAATGTGAGTGTCATGATAAATGAGATTCAGAGTCAACATGAACAAAATATAAATTGTGACATCAGAATTACAGGAAGAATAATTATTAAATCAAAAATTCATCTGCAATTCAAAAAAGTTCAAGTCAATCTTGTGACTGAATTTAAAATAAGTACATAATAAGCAGGCTACTTATCTAGCCACTGTCAAAATTGGGGCAAATTGCATAAACAATAATTTTGATGCACAAACTTGTGTAATCTATCAGAATATAACAAAAAAATAATGCTGGGATACCGAAAAATGCTGATCATCAATGTTCTGGCCACATGATACTATTAATGTACTGGACAACTATAAACTTAATTTCTAATAAAAAATAAAATAAAATGTAGTGCATGAACTTTAAAGGATATCTTGTGGAGGTCCTAACATCAACCCAAAACCTCTAATCTGATAAGTAACCATTATGATCTAACATCAACCCAAAACCTCTAATCTGATAAGTAACCATTATGATCTAATTTAGCTTAGGAAGAAAGAACTATATGAACTCTTACTGTGAACAAGAGATAAATAAAATAAATATAACAGCTTATCTTAAATAATTTTTAGTTTTTCTCCACAATAATTAAATAGTTTACTGGAATAATTTAAAAATCCCTAAACTCTATGCTGCATAGAAATCAAGTCACACATTGTTAATTTATTGAGCAGATAGCTAGAGGAGTAAAGACATTAACATTAGAATATTTTTAAACAATTATTTAATAAACTAACTGATTAGTAATAAACAAAAAGTAGAAAATTACATGGTAATATAAAAAATTTAAAGTTATTCATTTTATCAAAAAATTTGATTTTTATAAAAATTATAAGTAACAGTTGATTTTTATTCATTACATTAGTTAACTTTTGCTTTCATTGAATTATTTTTTAAATAACAAAAGTTGGAAAACAATATTTTCACAAAACAATATTTTCACAATCAGAGATAACAATCTTTAAAATAGTTTAATTAATTCTTTGTTGAATTTTGGGGGGTAAAATCAAATTTTTTTAAAAAAAAAAAACATATTTCAAAAGAACATTTTAAAATTTAATTAAATAAAATTTTCCAAAAAACTCTTTCATAATTTTGAAGAGAAAAATTGAATGGATTAAAAAAAAAACACGTTTCACTAGAAAATAAGTAAATAAATGAAATTATCAATTCTTTTATAATAAAAAAATCCCCCCTTTTTTAAAAACTATAAATGAAAATATAATGTGCATATAAAAAGAACTATAACCATGGTTTTAAATTTCTTTGAAGTTATAATTTTCCTGTTTCCCTGCTGATTTTCTTCTTGAAGGCTTTTATACTTTGTACATGATTAATTTGTTTTTTCTTGGGGTGTTTTGAGTTAACAAACAGCAAGAATTTACCCATTTTCTTTCCAATAAATTTTCCAAGTGAGGCTAACATATAGAGATTCATGCTCTTGGATGAAGACAAATTTGCAGATTACTTTAGGGACATTTTTCTTTTTTATATTTTATTCCAGTGAAGATAGGTTACATAGAGGTAGATAATGTGTAGTTTTTAACTAACTCATTGCATGGTTTTCATTGTAACATTTTTATAACAATTTATAGTATGCTAACAGCCTGTTTAAAACTTCTGCTGTGATATGCAACAGCTTGGTTAAGACTTCGGTTTTTTTTTCTTTAACAGTGAAACAGTAAGACCTTTTTCTATCGTCTCTCACTCACCGGTCTATCCTACCCAAATTTAAACTTTTAGTATCGAATTGTGTGTGTGTAGCAATATTAAAAATGCATAGATATATGTAGAATTCAACATAAACACGCACACATTTCGATCTCAAATTTAGGGCAATAAATATAATTTATATTTCTTCTTTTAGTTATATAAAAATATATAATTTTAATCATTTATTTTAAATTGTAAAATCCGTTATTTATTGCTTTATTTAAATTTCATTTAATAATAATTTAGAAATAGATTGTAATATTTAATTAAAAGTAAAAATAATCATATGTTCCCTTTTTGTCTTTGAAATTTTAAAAAGAATCGGTCGGTGAGAGATAATAGATTAATTAAAAAGAAAAATTCCCTAAAATATAATTATAAAAATTAAATGTAAAATGTAAATGTAAACAATAGAAAGGCAGATTTCTCTATAATTAGAATTAACAAAAAAAGCATTGATTATCCTCAGAACAGATTAAGTGGAATCCAAAAATAAACTACGACAAAAATGTGAAAGATAAGATCTAAGAAAAGAGGCCATCTTAGACTTGCTAAAAATTTTCACTTGAACTTTAGCTCTGCTCTCGATCAGGAGAGTCTCCAAGAGATTAAATAAATTTTTCCTCCACGGTATGATCGGGTAAAAGCGCCTAGACTATTCTCCGCCTGGAGATGGCCTATCAGATGCCAAACCTTCCATTGCCCTTCATAAATTCAACACGAAGACTGCTGCCTAAAATAATTTGAAAGCTGCTGCTGTTAAATTACACGAATCATCCAAATGCTGTAAAGAACTGCTAATGCTAGAATCATGAACAATTTGCTACTGATCACAGAATCGGAAAACTTCTCATAAATAGGTACCTGTGTCCAAATTCTCTATACTAATATCCCGCTGTAGCTTATTCATTCTGTATCTAACTTATAAACTGTAAATTCTCGTTTGTAAAACTAAAATTAATTATTAAATTTTTTTAATGTAAAGTTCTTTAATAATCTAGCCTGCCTAACTCTAACTTTCTTGGGTGTGTATTTCTAAAATCTACATTTTATTATATAATTATCGCATGCTCATAATTTTCTAAGTTTAAATCTATGATCGCTTGAAACAGTGGATGCATGTCAAATTTTCATTAATATTTACTCTCATAAATAACTTAATTTTCATATAAATCGACACGCATTCAATGCTTTATTTATTGTAATGCAAGGGTCTACTACTTAGCAAATGGCTGGCATATGAGTTGTAATAATCACCCAGTTTATATATGTTTTATATTTATTAAATCTTAATTAATAATTCCATAAAATTGCATTTCTTTGAGAGTCGCCAACGTTCTTTATTAGATGTTGATAATGTGGGGCCGAGTTAGACAATATATTTAAATCTTACCAGAATCGTTTATACCAGTGGTCTTCAACCTTTTCACACTTGCGGACCGGTAAAAATAACGATAAGGTTTCGCGGACTGGCAAAAATAAGGATAAGGTTTCATGGACCAGCAGAAGTCTATAGATAAATTTTCTTAAAGATGTAAATAGCTTAGCCTTAGATGAAGTTATATATATATGGAGTTTGTATAATAAAAAACTTTTTTTTTTTAATTTTGAATTTTTTTAGAAAAGTAATAAAAAATTTAATTCTATCCCCCCCCCCCCATAAACATCTGTGATAATTAGAAAAACAAATTAATTTATGTATGACTGATTCGATTTTGTTCTTTCTTTTTTTTTAATCAGGTAAAAGTGCGATGAAAAAAATAAATAAAAATTGTTTATATTAATTAAAAGTTTAAAATCTTATTATTTTGTTATAAAAACCTTTCTTGCCAGTCTAGCACGGACCAGCACCGGGCCGCGGACCGGTGGTTGAAGACCACTGGTCTATACATTATACATGTGTTACGTTTTAGAGACACGATGACCCATTCCAAGCCTTGAATATTCCAGATTTCAATAGGGTTGAAATTAACCTTAGTCATCCTACACAAGCGGACATAATAAATGCTCCCGTAGGGCTTGATGAAAGTGACGCAGCCAGCAGGCAATCGCGACACGAACCGCTTGTCCCTGGTTATGCTTATGTGACGCCTTACCTCTTTGGGCCAATGGCAAAAGCCAGCCTGTCATTCTTATAAACTCATTCACAGCTTTGCAGTTTCAATATACTACCATTCCATATCGCCTTTCTAAAATGTACCACATTTCTTTAACTAACTTTATTATTCTATGTATCACTCCGCCCCTACATTATCTTCATAATTCACTCTCAAATAAATGTTAGCCCTTAGTTATTAAAGAATATTTTTAATTAAATAAATATATGTCCGCCGCTACTATTATAAATCTTATTTTAGACTCTTGCATTGCAAAAGTAATAAATCCCTAAAGGCATGCCTTAGAAATACTTGCTCAAGAATTTTAGGTAGCTAGATTACATCATCAAATAAATGTATTTCTCTTTGTAAACATGAACAGTATCGGAAATACCGCTACTGAGATCTTAAATAAAAAGTATTATTGATAAAATGATTTCACATAAATGTTACTAAATAAATAAATGTATTTCTTGAATAAAAGTATCGGAAAATTCCGTTACTCAATTTAAATATTATCAAATATTATTAGTAAATAATTTATTAAAATGTTTCAATAAATAATTTCAAACTATACGTCTGCAGTTACGTTTTATTTGTTCAATACCCATTCAATATGTTTCCTCGATTTGTAAATATAAGTGTTTAATTAATATTAGTGTAAGATTAATGTTCTGATTGGCTAACTCGAAATAAAATCATGAATCTCTTGCATATCCTGACCACCGTGCCTAAAGAAATATTTACTAATGTCGCATCAGATGCGTTGTTTCGTAGATTGTATTGTGGAACCGATAAACTATGTTCAAACTCAGTACTATGGTGGCTTCGCTACCTCGATGGTGCTGCCGTTCTGTATGGTGGTCGAATTCTGCACTATGTTAACTAATCACACGTTTTCTGACTGTTACAACAGCTAAGTCAGGAACTTCTTTTCTCCTACTGTCCTCTCCAGAAGCTAGATCAAAACTTTTTTTCTCTTAGTTTCCTCTTCAACAGCTGGGTCAAGACTTTTTATCTTACTGTCCTCTTCAATATCTTGGTCAAGATTTTTTTATTCTACTGTTCTCTTTAATAGTTGGGGCAAAACTTTTTCTCCTACCATCCTCTTCAACAGCTAGGTTGACTTTTTTCTAACATCCTCTTCAACAGCTGGATTAAGACTAAATGATTCTCACAAGACACTTCTTCTGACTAACCCAGACTCCTTTTCTGTAATTTTGGAACAATCCTGTTTTCTTGCCAATCACAGTCTGTTTCCAACACGATACAATTAGTAATAACCAATTAGATCAATTTTTACAAATACAATGGTTCAGCTATTTTCCTACTTCAACATTGACATTGAACAGCAAGTCAAAAATTTAAATTAGAATTATAAAAATTTTGATATTCCTTTTTAATTAAAATTTTTTTTGCAAAAATGAAAACAAAATAATCAGATTAATTAGGCTGATTTGATAAATACTACCTTTTCTTTTGGAGAGAGATAATTAAAGTAAAATTTTAATAAAATGTTAAAATCATAATTTTTTTCTTTTTAAAAAATACTATAGAACATAAAACTTTATTTCTCTTAAAGTTAGAATTAAAATTTATGAAATAATTTACTAAAGAGAAAAATTTCTTCTCTTAATACATTTTCAAAGTTAAAATTAAAACTAGTAATTAATTATAATTACCGAAAAGAGAGATTAAAAAAAACATTTACTTATAATTTTCTCTTCCTTTTACAATCATTTGTAACTGGTAAAATATTCATTTTATGTTTTAAAAAAATGTTAGAAAATTATTTAAAGACAATTGTTTAGAATTTTTATATTATCATGTGGTAAGAAAAGTAAAATATTTAACTGAATCAAATACCCATTGTTATAATTAGAAAAAACATAGAACATTAAATATTTTTTTAGTATTAATTAAATTTAAACTTAAGGAGCTTATAATTATATATATTTAAAATTAAAAACATAAAAGCATCCCACACTTATCCAACATCAAGAATTTTCAATCTGCTGTCAAGCTTGTTAATGGAAAAGGTGGATACCACCTTTGTCTATGATCTAAGATGATTATGTAAACCCATGCTAAAGATTGACATTTGACTGAATCACATTGAGATTTTTAATTCATAGAAGTTTAAATAAATCCCACTAAAGAGGCAAATAAAACCTGTCTTGAAAGCGACCAACAAATAGTGATTTTTAACTTTCAAAATGCACTGAAACTGATTATTATTAAGATATCAAAACTGGTATTGAATGCATGTAGGCTCCTTTCATGTATTCATAAACCAATCTAGCTTTGAACAAATACCAACTATGTTATCTTAATATTTAAAATTCAATAAAAATAGTATATGCTAAAATAATAAAGTCTGTGTTATAAAAATTTGAATTCCCTCTCACTCTTCATTATTTTGTGTGGATTAAAAAATTGGCATATTAGTTTAATATTTATTGTACATACATTGAATTTTAAAAAAATTGCAATTGATGTTTCTGTTTTATTAAGTATATCTGTCAAATATTACTAAAATCATTGAATGTTATGACCCTGCATGGTTTGGTATAGCGGTAAAGTGGTAAACTGGAATTTAATGTCCATGAATTGTGTGCCAGTGTTGCCACATCCAGTTACTCAAACTCCTTTTGGATTCCCATGTAAAAATGCTATTCAATTAATATTATATAAAATCATTTTATCATCTCTTCTTAACACTGTTCAAGTCATTAAAGTAAAAATGCAGCCGACTCTCCCCTTCAACTTCCTAGTTAGATATATTTCATCATCACCATACTCATCAGTAGGTGTGAAGCAATGAACATACACAAATAATTGAAAAATTTAAATATGCAATTTTTGTTTTTAAGTATGAAGTTTAAATTGAAAATATAAACACAATCCATTGTATTAATTGATTCGATATATGCAAATAACAGACATATCTCAAAATAGAACCTTAGAAATACATTTAATTAGTCATACGATTGCACTTATTATTTAGTCTCTAACATTTGTATGGTTAATTAAAGGAATTTGAAAGATTCTACTTTTCATTGTTTTCTATTTAGGATTGATTAATGCATTATGCTGTCCGATTATACTGTCAATTTAACATTCATTTATGTAAAGTACATATAGTTTATTTTTTATATTACATTTAATATTTTTAACTATTTATTTGTATAAGAGCATAAACCATAATGGATAATTTATTATGCTGTTGAAATAAATCTAAGGGTATAGTTTCCAATTTACGAGTGAAATAAAGCAGATTTCAATTTAAAGATAAATATTTTTTTTAATATCAGTATATATAATACTAGCTGTTTCAGTGGCTTTGCTCACTTTAGTAAAATAAAAGAATATAATGTAATGTGCAGTTTTTCCCCATGGCTCATGTATTTATGTATTATTTACATGAAATAATAATACATGAGTTATAAATAGCAGTACCACAAAAAATGTAACCTTTTATAATCAATTTTGCTACTGAATTTGATTAACTTTTAAGATTTTAGTTTAAATATATTACTGTCTTCTCTCCCCCCCCCCTTATTTAAGTGTAGTGCCGCGGGCTATTTAATCTCCACGGTACTTTCTCCCCCCACCCTTTTTTAATTGTAGCGCCTTAGGCAATTTAATTTTTTGAAACCAGTGCTTCTAGTCAATGTCATTTATCGCTTGCATGTGCCAGCAGTGTTTTTGGATGTTTTAAAATTCAAAATGGCCACCGAGCATGTACTATATCAGCACCTATATTTCTTACATGATGAACTATTTTTTAAAAATGGCTATGGAATTTTAACATTTGTAGTATATCATTTAAATTCCACTTGCAAATGCGGAATTAAATACATGGTACAAATGAAATTTAATTAATTTAAAATATATTTACAAAATCAAATTTTTACTTCATTTTATCAAAAACTATAATTCTCTCCATTTCTATAGTATATATTTCAATATTCTGGCCATATATCTGTTTACAAATTTTTTTAATATGTGTAATCTTTTAATCAATGTTGTCTTCTTTTTGCAACTTTATGGAAGTCCTTTGAAAATGGTTATGACTTTGATGCAAATTACCAAAATTTTTAATCAATTTACCATAAAGCAAAAATCCATAGTCTATGTAATTCTCCAAAAAAAAGAAAGAAAGAGAAAGAGAGAGAGAGAGAGAAAAAGAGAGAGAGAATTGTGAATGATTTGTGCAATGTTTGTTGATTTACAAAGTAGCAAACAAATTTTCACTTTTGTATAGTAATAGGAATAAAGATAATAGATATAATAAATGATGGATTAAGGATTACCAGCAACTTACACACATCTTTAAGATAGCATTTCATTTTAATTTAGATAAGCTTTTAATTTAAATAACCTATTCCTGAATTCTGCATTTTAAAGCTCTAGTATTTATCCTGATCGTTCTTTTACAAATTCTTTAATCCGTATTGAAATATATGAATTCTACTATGATGCTCACTTTTGAACATAATTCCGTTAAGTTTAGGACATGCAGATGATCAATTCCTCATATGCGGTTTTTCTAAAATACTTTTAAAAATAATAGTAGTTTGCATAATAAATTAATATTTTATTAACACTAATCAAACATTATTATTACCCTTTTTAATAATTTAAAATTTCTTTAAACATTATTACAATATTTTAAATAATCGTGTTAAAAATATTTGGCAAAACAAATATCCGAAGACTTACAAGCTAAAGTTCACTTATAATAACAAATTTATTATTCTTAGTACATGCAATTTTTGTTTTCAATGAAAAATTGATAGAAGATATTACTTTTGGATGATGAAAGATTCCCATTGCTTTGCTTGCATTAATGGAATAAAAGAATATAATATAATTGATAGTTAAAATAGCAATTGAAAGTAATTGTAATGGATTTTTTTTTATAAACAATGTTGGGTGTATGCCAAATAAAATGGTCTTAATTTGAATAATGAAATTTGAACATTCTTTATGAAATAGATAAATTATTTAAATTTTATTTGTAGAGTGTATTTAATTTCTCACTTATAAGTGGATTATGAACAAAATACTAGGATAGTAAAATTTCAGAGCCATTTTAAAATTTAGTTTATCATATGAGAAATATATTTAAACTGAAATTCTAAAAGTTGGTCAAATTCAGTAGCACAACTGATCGTAAATGACAATTTTCATTATTTGGTTTTCTCTTGTTATACCTGTGGCTTGCTCGCATAAAAATTACTATCGTAACACATTTTTATATTGCAAATTACCAAAGTTTTTAAAGCAATTAAGTACTATTAAAAAAAAAAGATAAGTGTGCAAGTTTTATCTAAATTGATGCAATATGTAACTGTTACCACATTTATATATTTATATTATATTTACATCTAAATAATTATGATTTTGACATATTTTTATATTGCAAATAATAATATATGTGTTATCAACAGCAATATCATGAAAAATAAAACTTTTCACGATCGGTTATAACTGAATTTGATAAACTTTTAGGATTTCACTTTAAATATATGGTACAAATGAAATCAAAATGTATAAAACCAAATTTTCTCTTGCTTTATCAAGAAATATAATTCTACTACTACAACTAATGTAAACATCCTTCTTGAGTGATAAACTAATTTTTAAAATGGTTACGAAATTTTAACATATTTTTTTCATGCTTCATTTGCAAGTGAGAAATTAAATACATATTCCAAATGAAATTTAATTAATTTATACAATAAAATATCAATTACACAATAAAATTTTATCTCAGCTTACCAAAACTATAATTCTTTCTATTTCTCTAGGATGTATTTCAATATACAGGCTACAACCTTTTCCAATGTCTGTAATCTTTTAATTAGTGTTGCCCTCTGTGTTTTTATGATATCATTAGAAAATGGCTACGATTCTGACGCATTGTTATATTGCACATTACCAAAATTTTTAAAATAATTAAGTACCATAAAAGAAAATTCATAGCCTATGTAATTCTCTAAAAAAGAAAAAAAAAAAGGAAAGAAAATCATACAAGATTCAACAAAATTGGTTCAATATTTGTTGAGTTTTTAAATAATGATCAAGCTTTCACACACACATATATATAATAGATAGATAAGAGAACCCTGCTTCCCTCCAAAAAAAAAAAGGAATATTTGTGAAATCAATTGTACATTTGAAAATCATTTAATTAACCAAATTGAGAGTTTGTTGGGGCAGGGAAGTTTCATCTTGAACTTTATTCAAAAACTTTTAGCTTTTGGATTCGATCACTTTCATCATTAGACTAACAATGAGGAATATTCCATTCAGGCAGATGGAAAACAAAGACTATTGCAGATTGTTTTGTTTTAAAAAATTGTTTCATCATTACTTGCTGATCTCAGAGTCATATATCATAATAGCAAATCTTAAAACGAACTCACCTTATATAGAAAACATTTCTTACATTGGTAAAGGATTATTTTCAGACTTCCGAAATTTAATAAATTATCCATAAAGGACTGCACTTAAATAAATCAATTATTTTTAATCAATTCTGTCAATTAAAAAAAAAAACTTATGGCAGTATTTTTATTTTACTCCAAACATTTAAAATCTTGATACCACAATATTTTGCATTTTGTCCATTTACTCTGCCATTTTTTTTATAAGATATCAAATTTTATTATTTTGTTTTACTGTAGTGTCCAATGTCATTGTCACACTTTAATTTGGAGAACATGTAATTTTTTAATCCAGTTGTTGAATAGGTCTCAGGATCAATTTTGACACAAGTCTGGTGCTCAAACTTCTTACGAACTCCCAAGCAATGAAACCGTATGCCTCTTTTTTAGTGGGTGTTCATTATCTTTGAAATTGTTTGTATCGAATCGCACACATTTATGCTTATACATATATTTAACTTATGAAGAATAATCTCCATAAAGTGACTGATTTTAAATAGTTAATCTGCCTTCTAGCTACAGTAATTGAAAATTTGCCCGATATGTGAATGGTCATCCCATATCATTATCTCTGTTGTTTATGTACATGTTTGATATTAGCAACTTTAGCCAGAGAGGTGAATTTTAAATCACTTGAATTAATATTGTTAGTTATTTTATATTGGTTATAATTTATGATCAGCAAAACAGAGTAATTTCTCTCTAAATTTTGCAATTAGCGATAACAATACAAGATAGCCATTACCGCATTGCACAAATTGTTTATCACAATAGTTGGAAGTGGTCAGTATAAGTAAATTATTCTCCATAATTTAAGATATACATTCAGCACTATAGGCATATGTTTTTCATTTATATATTTTGGATATGTAAAAGATGAATAAATAATAATAAGTATGACTGAAATAACATGTTTAATGATCTGCTAAGTCAATTTTTGACACATAGTATCTGTATCAAAGCATAACTGAGAGAGAATTATTTTACATATTTTGGATATGAATCTAGATCTTCTTAAATTACTAATCTATTCATTACCCACTTACACTAAAATAAAAACATTTCTAGATATTATGTTTCCTTTTTTTAAGTTTTATTTATTTATTCTTATGTTTGCTTATTTTTTATATCATTTTTTTAGATTTTACATTTATTTCAAATGTTAAAACAAGAACAGGTTTCTACTCTAATGCCATCTACCATAAGCTCATGTCAACAGTGATTATTTTCATGCACTTAAAACTCCATTTTCAGATAATTTCTGACTTTTACCATTATTTAGACTCAGGATTCAAAGTTGGAATGAATGCAGTTATGTCATCTAGCAATCACTGATTAATCTAGCTTACAATAGATGGCGCTAGGGTGGATAGTTGCTCTTGTCTTTAGTTACACAACTTATGGAGATGAGTAGGAATTCAGGTAGATCATTATATATGAGTTTTATAGATATAGAGAAAACACATGATAGAGTAAATAGAAATAGATTATGGGTAAGGTCAGCCAATTTGGGAATGGATGAAGCTTTAGTAAATATTATTAAGAAATTATATGAAAATAATTATTATACTTACCAATTAGGGGATATAGAATCAGTTAAAGTTAAAAATAGGATGGGATTAAGGCAAGGATGCCCTATGTCACCTATTTTGTTTTTGTTTTTTTGAGTGAAATGGAGAAAGCAATGGAAAGACTAGGAAGGAGGGTAGAGATACCGTTAATAGGTGGCAAGGGAGTATATACTTTGTCGGGTCTTTTTTTTGCGGATATCTTTTTGTGTGCAGAAAGAAGAGAAGATATGGAAATTATGTTGAGGACATGTGCAAGGGTGGGTAAAGAGATGGGGATTAAATTTAGTGAAGAAAAATCAAATATAATGATGGTTAATACTGGGGAAAGAGAAGATGTAGAATTTTTATTGGGGGATATAAAGTTAAGTGTGGTGGATAGATATAGGTATTTGGGAATTATCTTATGTAATCAGGAAAATTGCTTGAATGAATGGGAGAAAAAATTGGTAAATGAAGCAAAGAAAAGAAAGGGTTTGGTAAAGAAACTAACAGTATTTTCATATAATAAATATGATGTAGCTAGAATTGAATGGAAGGGAGTTGCAGTAGCAGGATTAACATATGGTAATGATGCATTATGTGTTAGTAAAAGGGTTTTAGATTATTTAGAGAAAGTACAAAGGGAAGTAGGAAGACATGCATTAGATGCAGAGATGTGGACAGCAAAGGAGGCAATTCAAGGAGAAATGGGATGGTCAAGTTTTTATATGAGAGATGCAAAAAGTAAAATGAAAATGCTTGGTAGGTTGCAGTTTATGAATAGTAAAAGAATAGCCAAAATAGTGTTTAATTGGGTTATGAGTAAAGAGCAGGTAACAAGATGGGTGAGAAAGGTAATGCGGTATGCAAAAGATTTGGATAAAGAATTTATATCAGTATACTTGTATAAAAGGTGGGATGATTGTGTTAGGAGGATTGTTGAGTGTTATAGTGTTAAGGAATGGGATAAAAGAATAGAAGCATTAATAAAAAATAGGGAGTTGGAGAGATGGAGAACTAGTATGGAGGGTAAGAAGAGTTTAAATATATATAGAAGTAAACGGAATATTGGATGCAAGTTCATTTATGATAATAGTAAGGAAAGTAGTTTATTGTTTAAGGGCCGAATGGGATCTTTAGCAACAAGAGAATATACATGTAAATGGAAAACTATGGGTGATTTAGTGTGCAAATTGTGTAAGGAAGGTATAGAAAATATTAGGCATCTGTTGATTGAATGTAAATGCTTGAAAGCAGAAATGACGTTATGGGAGAATATGTATGAACAAAGTGAATATACAGAAAGTGAGTTATTAGTTTTTATGCTGGGTTTGCGAAAAGATAAGGGGGATTTAGATATAAAGGCCATAGAGTTGACAAGGATTACATTGTGGAAATGGAATGGGGCAGAATATGGGAAGACTTAGAGTGGCGAATGGAAAATAAAGTGGCTAACAGGTTTATCTGGGCATAATTGCTGAGATATTCTTGACTTTGTTTAAGGAGAAGCCAAATACATCACATCACATCATCATCATATTACATCATATTTTATTTTTAAATGTTATATAATTAGTTATGTTTTCATTGACCAAATACATCTGTATATTAAATAATGACTATAGCAGTCACCCATCTTTTATTTTCATCTGTGCTCTGGTCTCTAACCAGATTTTAAAAGAACAAGATATTGTTATATATAACTAGTGGAGCAGTTTGTCTTGAAACTGATGTTTCTGTTATTCCTCTGTTTATCATGAAGTACTAGAAATCATAGCTTATTTCTGCAAGCTAATAATGAATTAAATTATTTTCTTTCATACATATGCCTATAGTTAGTGTATATCTCTCTATATTTATTAATGTAGAGTTCACAGTTTATACTTGGCATATATGAAATATAAAAGATGTAATATGTGCACTTATACATGAATAAACTTCTCTATAATGCATATAAGCGTACGCATTATGCCTGTTATATTTATTAACATGGAACATTAAACAGTACTTTTTCCAGGTCAGCATTTTCACTTCTTATTAACATCCCAATACATTTTCTACGATGAATGTTACTAGAATCTATGAAAAATGCCATAGCAACTTCTTTTATTTTAGTATTTATTTCTTCTCATTCATTTAAGCATGAATAAAAATAATCATCTAGTAGTTTCCCAATAGATCATGTGACATTCAGAGAGTCAGATAGAGTACATAGATTCACTCTGTTGTTCAATAGAATTTTTCTTAGATGGAAATTTGCACAGTGACCATGAACTCTTGAATCTATTTTTTCACTGGACCAAACTATGCAGGGTATAGACTTAACCCATGTTGGCTTAGATGCAATTCCTTGGTGAATATTACTAAAACTATATGTCACTGATAATATCATGAGTTTCTCATATATTTATAGATCTGGAAGCACATTAGAAAGTCATATAATGTTATTTATATTAACTGTTGCAACCAAAAGGTGTAATGGATCTACACTTGGCATAATATTGCGGTTTTTGATATATATAAAAATGACAAATCGGTATAACTATGCAAAGAAATTGACTTAATGTTTTTTTTAAAAAATTCAGGCTATTAACATGTATTGTAAAAAGGTGTAAAAGGTGGCTGCTGGATTTATGGGTTAGTTTCAGGTTTGAATTCTAGTCCTTACTGATGAAGGCAAAATAAAATCTAAAAGCAGGTATGGGAATATTATATCACTGTATTAATAATCTGGTGATTGTTGATTACTCAAACTTAGAATAAGTGACAGCGAAACAGGGTGAAGGAAACTGCTTTTGGAAATTAAAAATAAATTTGAAGCTATGATTTCTGAGCATACTACTTTTAATTCTTATATTGAGTAAGCGAAAATCTGAAATATTTTGTTAATTTAAACATGAATTGTATAATTCAAACAAATATTTGGAAAGAGGGACATAGTTCATACAAACACTTAATGAATCTAAAAATATTCAGAAAATATTTTTTTTACAATTTATCTGCAGTTATTTATTATTTGTGTGTTTATTAAATAATTAGCCTTTTAGGAGCAAATTTCATTTATACTGTTCTAGAGCTGCCACACTAGGTGGCGGAATTGAAGAAATATAACAGGATGTTGTTTCTTTTTAAAATTATTTATTTATTTCAGTCGATTAAATACACTTTGTAATTTTAAAAAATATTTTAAATTTAAATATAAGTAATTTAGTTGTGGAAAAAATAAATATTACTAAACTTTAAAATTTTATATTTTGTTTTAATTTTTAGTCTGTCTATTGTTGCTACTGACTTAAATGCAGAAAATGAAACTGAACTACGGACTTTTATAGCCAAGCGATTATCCCGTGGAACTGTGTACTGCGGCAGTAGTAATGTGGCAACAACAGATTTAATGTACGTAAAAATATTTTATCATACACTATTAGTTATTATTAATAATTTTGCAATATGTATGTTAGTGAACCTGATGATGTGTGTTATTTTTCTTTCATTTATTTTCTGTTCTGCTTACTGCACTGCACCATAATCATATTAACATACATATGCAATGTTATTAGACAAACAACAAAGTTGAAATAAAATTATTAGTTGGTATTATTAAAATTATTGATAATTTTAAAAATTATGTTTTTATTTACCATATTTTTATACGTAATCTATTGTAATCAAGATTCAAAAATGGATTAATATTCAGGGATTTGATTTAAGAAAATTATAGCAAGATAGATATGTTCCTATAAAATCGCATATTTTAATGGGATTTTAAAATCTAAGATAAATACTCCATTTTTTAAAATATAAATATTGGAAATCTAATGTAATGATAATAGAATGAATGTGTTTGATTCTAGAAATAAAATTTGTCATGAAGGCTGATGTTTTTCTTTGTTAGGCATAATTTAGGACCAATAATTAATTTACAATGAAGATATTATTGCAATATGGTTCTTGAGATTTTATTTTTATATTGGGCTTTGACTTTCATTTGTTAATTTTGTTTTACGTGGTCATCTGTAATTTAATCAGAATAATTTTATTTTTGTTTTGATCAATTGTCTTTTAACTGCCAACATTGAGAATATTTTAAACACGCTAAATTGCATTCAATATTTTAAGTTTTTGTTTTGATATTTTAAATCATCTTTAAATGTGCTAAACTTTCTTTGATCAGATTAATTTTATATGTGTTTACTATACTATTAAGGCATCACATGATCAACAAGACATCACATGACTTAGTTTATACATAGCTATTCCTTAACAAATTCTTCTACTCTTATTACTTCTATGCCATATAGTGGGTATATTTGAATAAGACAGCACTGGATTAAGATTTATTAAGCACTTCCATCTGGCATCTACTGATTATTAAAACTTACGCTAAATGGCATAAAAATAATAAGAATAGAAGAATTCGCTAATGTGATACAATAAAATTTCTTTAACTGTCAACTGTAAATAAAATATTTTTACTTATGATGAAAGTTGGTTCAATATTTTTAAATATGTATTTAAAAAAATGTATTCTACCTTTAATCAAATTAAATATGGTTTTTAGTCTATCTTCAATCAAATTAAGTGTGGTTTCACTTATACTAAATTGTATGAGAATAATATTTTAAATATGGACAAAATTAGCTGACTTTTTTTAAAGTTATGCCTGATAAAATTTATTGTTTTAAAGATCACTGCTAGAAGCGTGAGTGTGGGTCTGGCTTCTCACTGTAGTTGGTTAACAGCCTAAAACTTAGTCTGGAGTTGCAGATATAAAACCACTAAACATCACATGATCACCATTTCTTATGCTTGCTCATAACTGTTATTAAAATAGGCAAACTTTCCATACAGTAGTGGCACTCAGTGCAAGCCAGAGTAATCAATGGATGACAAAAGGCTTGTGCATAAAATCCCTATCTAGTGATTACTCATCCAATATCCCCAGACTAGTTTCTAAGTTGTGGCTTTCATCAGTGGAGAACCTTGGATCTGAGAGCACTGTACCTAGATTCTTAGGATCTAATGCAACCCTCCAGCATCCCACCTTTTATTTCTACTTAACTACAAAACTATGAGTCTAAAATTGCACTGAACTGAGTTCAGATCTGTATGACTATATAAGCTAATGAGCTTGAATTGAAAATATTATTGTGTTTTCAATTTTAGACTCATAGTTTTGTAGTTAAATAGAGATAAAAGATGGCTGCTGGAGGGTTGAATCAGATCCCAAGATCTAGGTGCAATACTCTCAGATTCAAGGTTCCTCATTAATGAAAGCTACAAACTAGAAACTAGGCTGGGGATATTGGATGAGTAGGCACTAGATAGGGATTTTATGCAAAAGCCTTCTGGTATCCATTGATTACTCTGGCTTGCACTGAGAGGCACTACTGTATGGAGAGTTTTGCTTGTTGGTATAGCATTATCATTTTGTATCCACTGAGCGATTACTCAAGTTCTAGAGAAGAGAAAATAGAGTGAATTACTGTTTTGTTTGTATGTGTAGGAGATTGGTGAAAATTAGTTTAGAAGGAATTGTAAAAGGCTTAATGGAAAAATTTCATAGGTGATCCCAAGAATACTGCAGTTGTGAGGATTTGAAAGCTAATCTCATAACATATAAAGAGAGACTGGTCTGGAGTCACTCATGGATCCTGTCCTTGAGTAAATGGTTAATGGTAGTAATATGCCATATTAATAAAAGAAATCAATATCACAAATTAACATTAAACATGTATATGCTTACATTTAAATGATAAGTGCTAACAGCTAATTGATTATTATATATAAATAATGTTCCATAGCTGACATACTTAAACCAATAGAATATCAATAATCAGTTATTAAAGCAATACTACAATGAGGCATTTTTTGCCTAATTGTGTTGTTACCTTGTCAACAGACTGCTGATATTCTATTGGTCTATAGGAAGCAAGAAGGCTATGGCGATCTAATGTGTATGTTTGCATATGTTTTCAATATTGTTTTTTAGATTGGATCCATCAGAGCCTGATTTGAAAGCCGAATGTTTTTTCCAACTTTTGCGGCAATCATGCTTAGAAGCCATGAAACATGAACAGAACTTTTTCCAGGAATACGTTATTTGTTTTCTTTTACCACCTAATGGAATTTTAGATTTATATCCTTTTTAAAAGTGTGCATGTAAAAATGTAGCCCATTAGTGACATCTCTCTCCCAACTCCAAAAACTGCCATGGTGTATCAAAGAGCAAACCCCAAGTAAGTGAAACTTTCAAGTGCCCCTTGATTTTACTCATAGTTTCTGGAGTTTGAAGAGAAATCTAACAATAGGGTGCTTGAATGATGGGTAATTTTGTAAGAAATTTATCACATAATTGCTTACTACTTACTAATGAGATCTAATCAGTTCTAATCTAAAGAATGAAATAAGTAGTTGAATGGTTTTATTGCTCAGGAGTTCATAAAAGTTTGAGCATTGGAAGTGCCAGAACTGGAATCAATCGGAGGATCTTATGTTCCGGAGTCCGATATTCCACTACTGCATTAAACCATACAGGGTTCAAAAATGGTTAATAATTATAAATATATTTTGAAAGGTGTTTGATTATAATAATCATTTATAAATTTGAAGAGATGATAGCTCCAATCGGTGAGTACTATACTTTTTTACTATGGCTGCCTGTATTACGTGTGATAATCAGAGATGATATCTCCAGATTTATTTTTGTCTAATTCAACGTAGGTTAACTATTTATTAATAATCATTTATGTATTTTTGGAAAGGTGATTGTTTATAAATAAGTGTTCAGTAAAAGATATAGGACCTATAAAGTAAATTTGTTTTTATATAAATGAAATGTTTTAATAACGGAAGACTTATTTTTGAATATTATAAATATATTTCTATAAGTCTTTTAAATTATTTTGCACGTTAATTCTAAAATTATTTTTAACTATTTTGTGAAATAATGTTTTTTTATATATGTATATATTTTTCACGTTTTTCTTAACTAAATTCACATACAGAACAGAATTAGAAAATTTTTCTGAAAGTCTTTTGTTACTTTTAGATCCAAATGTAAGCTCTCTATCTTTCTTTTGAATTTGCTTTATTTTTTAAAAACTATTATATATGGGTATATATATTATATTAGCTTATAGAAATCCAGACCAAAATTCAATCTTATTTAGAAGGTTGGTATGAAGTGGCTATTAAATATGTCAGCAGAGTTGTCGAGAAATTAGGAAAAGATACGTCCATTCTATTACAAATGGTAAGTTTCCATTGAATTTAACTTGATATATGAATAAAGTTTCATTCTTTAACATTTTCATACTAGCTTTCATTTACAAACTTTGTTTGTCTACTTATGAAGGGTTTACTATACATCAGTGGTTCCACTTCATGGGCAAATAATCCAAAATCTTAAAACATTTCTGATGGTAGGCAAAAAGTATAAACATTATTTCCAAATATTAAGTCTGTTTCTGTTTATTATCTTTCATGGTGTCATAAATGCATAGTCTAAGTGTTTATGTGTCTGTTTATTAATTATATTGATGATTGGATGGTTTTACATTGTACTTAGTTAATTTGAGAAGTTAACCATCTATCTTTACTATTTACACTTATTCAGTTTAGACTTTAAGTTATATTTTCAGAAATGAATTATTTATGAATAGAGATGTATTTCCTGCAGTTAAAACTAGCAGGAATATTATGGATTAACAGATTTGATGTATTGGTGTAAAAAAAAACTCCAACAAAAGAGCTATTATAGGTAAATGAGAAACTTGTTTAGTCTCAAGGATCATCAATTCGTAATAATTGACCATTTCTTGGTAACGTTAAAGGTTATCTCTTTATATGGATATAATCTCATTTCTATTCTTTATTATAATGACAATCCATGGAAATCTTTAATTCAACATATATATATGAGGCTGATATCTAAAATTAAGGAAAGAGTGCCCCTTTGTTATATTGATCATTGAAATGTAATGCAGATTTTTCCAGGATCAGGTCATTCACCCCCATAAAGTTTAATATGTCCACACCTGATCATTAAATACAAACTTGTTTTTTCTCTCTTAATAAATAGAATTAAAATCACTCAATAATGTAAATGTTTAAATGTATATCTTAATTGTCTGGTGCCATTTATTTGCAAAAATGTTTATTCCAAAACACAAATAATGATAATTATGTTATTTTATCCAGGCACCAGCAAGTAAATTATATAAATGATCCTAATCTTTCCCTAATTATCTATTCTTGATACATTCATTCATTGAGAAATATCAATTAGTATATTGGAAGAGATACAATTTAGATGTAAATTTAAAGATTATTTAAATATTTAGCAATGAAAATTCTGAAAGTACTTTTTTAGCACAAATATATAATGAAGATAAACACCAAACATTAAAAAATAATGGATAGTAAATTCAATTCATTAAGAAAATTAAATATTATACATGTTGTGAAAATAATTCCATAACTGCAGTTGTCTTGAATGGAGCTTAGATAAAAACTTTAAAATAAATTAGTGCCAATAGTAATTGTAATGTAATGGAAATTATTTTATTCCTCTGATATTAATAAGTAAAATAAATAAATGGCTTATAGCTTGCACACATATCAGATATTGATTTAAAGAAATTTTAAGCTAATTTTAGAATCTTATATACCATGTATGTACATTCTACCACTTATCTTTTGCATTCGATATTTTCCTTTTACAAAGAAAATGCAAATAATAAAAAATATCAATAAGATTTCCTCCAATTGATTGTTATTTATACTACTGCAATTACAAATACAGACATATATTAGATTACATAATTATTACACAAAAAATGATATACAGTAGCAAAGTTTCCACATGGTAGTGCCATCTAGTGCAAGCCTTAGTAATCAATGGATGCAAAAAATTTATACTAATACCTACTCATTTAATATCTAAACTAGTTTCTAGCTTATGACTTTCATGAGTAAAAAGCCTTGGATCTAAAAGCACTGCACCTAGATCTTAGAATCCTAAGATCTAGTTGCACTACTCATAGAAACTAGTCTGGGTATATTGAAATAGCAGGCATTAGACCGTGATTTTATGCACAAACCTTCTTGCATCCATGATTACTAAGGCTTGCACTGGGTGGCACTACTGTATGGAGAGTTTGCTACTGTGTTAACATCTTCGGTAAGGATAGGGAATGGTGATCATGTAATGCTTTAGTGGTTTTAAAAAATGATATATGAAAAATGTTAAACTTCTTATTTTAAAAGAGCTTTTGGGATGCTTCTTTAATTAGTATTTTCTTAAAGTGTTCTTTGTACTGAAAGATTTCAAATTACAGACAGTTATTATCAGAAAAAGCCATTAAAATTTTTTTACATAGTTTCTATTCCTGTAATTTTTAAACTGATATATATATATTTATTATTCCAGTGTATTCTAATATAATTAGTTTGAACATCTTATTTCAAGCATTATGGACCAATATATTTTTCTTTTTTAAATAAATCCAACACTAAATTAAGTGAATTTATTGGTATTTCATACAAAAAAAAAAAAAAATGTATATTTTTCCATTACTTGTAAATTTGTTTTTATGAGAGTTGTCTGTTCCACATTTGACAATTGTTATAGGCATATCCTTTTGAGAACAAAAATAATCAGTCATAAGCTTATTTTTCTTGAGGATAGAATTTCTTTCTGGATTTTTTTCTAAATTAACATTTCATTTCAAATATTAATGGAACTGTTAATAAAACAGAATGATTTATCAAGTTTCAAAAACAAAGATTTTAAAAATAAAATATTACTTTAAAATTTTTTGACATTTTTCTTTTTACATAAAAGCAAAAATGCACTTTTTTGTAGAAGATTCTTAATAATTAACCAATCGTATTTCTTTATTTTTCAGTTAATTATATATGGGCTTGATTTTTGTTATATTTTAATAAAGACAGGGTGGGGGATAAATATTTGATAAGAAAAATAATAGAATATTTTCTTTAAATAACTGATTTTTACAAGACTTTTGAATTAACAAAAGGTAAAACTATTACTGTTCTTTCTTCTTTTTTTTTTTTTAATAATAGTAAGAAATAACTGAAGATTTATAAGGTAATTAATCCAACACAAATAATTATCTACCTATCATAACCGCAGAAAGAAAAAACTGCACAGCCAAAGTTTAAGAAGTGTTGGGAAATTAAAGGAGATCATTATTGTTTTTTGATTAATTAAATTAATATGGTGGTAAATTTAGTATATATCCATATTTAATTCTTATTTACTCTTGGATAAATTATTTTTTTCTTCTTTAATAAACAAATATTTTCATGAGTAAAAGATGTTAAATGTTTTTTTCAATCCTCAATTTAACTTTATAAATCTTTTATGTTTATATTGTAAACTTACATCCAGGTCTCTCCTTTGCAATCAATACTAAATAATTACGATATGTCAAAATTAGCGAAGTTCTTGTACACCATGCCTAGAATCCTTTTAATATGAGAAACCCAAAAATTAGCATTTATATATATATAAAGAGTTGTCAAGTGTAATGCACTCAAGTATTTCCTTTTTTTTTTTGTTCCATCCATGTCTTATATATGTTAAAGCAGTTTTCTCTGTCTTTAAATATATAAATTATATAAAGTTACTAACAGTTTTCTTTGCTGTCAGTTTATTATTTTCTCAGATTGCACTCTTCATTACAAATCTACAATTAAATTTGGAATCTCCATTTATTATAATATTTTTTTATATATATTGAGATGGTGTTTTCTGCCATCTCGTGTAAATACATTAAAATTTAATTTCTTAGTTAACCTTGTATATGTATTAAATGGATTATGTCCTGTACATGAGGGGTCAGATTGACCTTAGGTCAACATGGGTGTGACAAGAATCTCGGCCTCAGGGTGGCCTTTGAGCATTCCATCATCAGATTTTCAATTGGATGGACGGTTGAAGAGTTGGAGTGTAGAGTGGATTGAAGCCTGTCCATTAAAGTATGAGGATTGGCTATCTTAATATATATCTGAGCACTTATAGCATATATGTGTGGAGATGGTAATCTGGACCAACTGATGGATTGCTGGTTTAACATGAAATACGTGTATTGGTGATTATTTATCTTTTCAACATACATGTGCTCAAGTGTATCAGTGTTATGAGATAGTGTGGAGAGTGGCAGGTCGTGTGAAAGTCTGTGCTCATATACCCTATATATTAGTTAATCTTAGTAATTTCATTAGTTTATAGTTAAAATGTTTAAAAATATATATATATATAAAATGTATTATATTAAATCAATTAAAAGTTTGTTTTTATCTTGTCAAGCATTGGTGGTCGAGAGGTCGGCGACAGCTGCTTTACAAGCAGTTGTCCCGGGTTCGCTTCCCGGCTGATGCTATGACACATGAGAAAAAAAAAAGTTTGTTTTTATCTTTGTAAAGAATCAGACTTCCAAGTTTGATTTTTTTGTGCTCCGTTGATTATAGTTTGAGATAAAATAGTTTTTCTTTAATTAGAGTTTTTTAAAACTTTTGCAAATTCTATTTTACTAATGGTATAAAAAGGTGGGATAGAGAGAATTATAAAAATGTTGCAATTAAATTCTATTGCTGAAAATCGATCAAAATACCAATTTGACATTGAAAGAATTGTAAATGAGGCTATCTATTGTATATTCATTTAATTAATCAAGAACTTATAAAATTAAAAATTCCAAAAGACAAAAGAACAAGGACATTTAAGTTACAACTTTTGCTAAAAATAATCAAAAGGTGAGAATTCTGTTTGGAAAAGAAAAATTAATTAAAGTGCAGAGAGAGGGGGGGGGGATTAAAGAAGAAAAAAGTATAAATTAAAAAGATTTCCTTTGTTATGATTATTTGAATATTATTGCAAGTATTGTGAGAATCTACCATTGCTATTTTAAGAATGATAAAAAGGTTCTCCAGCTACAGAAATCAAAGATTTCTCTCCCAGGGGAAATCATCCTAGCCGCATCTGATGTGTTTCGAGGAATTACCAGCTCCAGAAATGAGCGAGACCAGCCAGCTGCCAAGGGTGTTCAAATATGAATGAGGACAATTGTGATTCATGCAAGAAGCTATGGAGGAATGTCAAACCCATGGAACACTATTGATTAAATTTGATGGTCTGATAGCTGCCCAGTACTTTGGAAACAGGTGGTCAATGCCAATTTAATTCATATAACAATGCTGCAGTGAGTGCAGTAACTATAAACTGTTTACAAATTGAACTTTATTTCATTGATATAGTGAAATACAATTAGAGACTCAATAAGATTTGTTTTATTTGTATAAGCTACATTATAGTGTAATGTTTCAACAATAGAGCATGGGGTTTCTTTGAATAATCTATCTAGTTAAATTGATTTTTATTGCTAGAATAGTTATTTATTTATTTTGACATGATTTTGGGGATAGACTTTTAATGTTTATTTCATTAAAAAATTTTTTTATTATCTTTATTATTATACATGTGCATATGTAGATTTTTGATTTCACGAATGTGAAATGACCTATCTTTGAGAAATAAAAGAAGGGTTATGGTAAAATTAAAATGCACCATAAGATACAAATGCACTTATGCCATAATTAGTGTAACATAAAAATAAAAATGCGGGCATAAGACACAAAAACATTTATGCTGTAACTTAGTGGTCCAGAATTAACTTACCTAATTTTAGCAGGGTAGAGGTTTTGGGTTAATGTAGATACAGTTAACTCACTATTATAATATGCCTAGTCTTTCACTCCTATTTGGACAGGATGCCAACAAGAAATTTGGATCTTAGTTGTGTTATAGGTTAGTGAAGTACGTATTTTTCTCAGGAAAAGGTAATTATAAAAATGTAGAACAAGGGTTAGTTCAAATAAACAGTAAGCGATTGAGCTAATTAAAAAGTATTTTTTTTGAAAAAAGATCATGTCATATCTGATAGTGTTTTCGTATGTAAACCAGATTAGGCGGGAGAAGGAATGGAAATCAAAAAGGTATAATAAAGATTATTGTGTATTCATACTTGCATGTATGTCTGGTTATTTTATTATAGAATAATAAATTTGAAAACAATTGCATCCTCTGAAGAGAGAGAGAGAGAGAGAGAGATTATGAATCTAGTAGAGTCTGCAAAAGATTACACTATAAAAAGATTATGTATCTGTATTGCATAAATAAATAAACACTATGAACCTAAAATAATCTTCTAGGTCTAGTGCTAGTCTATCCACCTAGTGGCACCCTTGTACCAACTACTATAATTTTAGTAAACTTAGTACTTTAGCGACTCAAAGCAGTTTGTATGACCACAATATATATATAAAGCCTAAAGATAAACTAGTCAATATAAAATAATATGTAATTTAAAAAAAAAAAAAAATACTTGTACATATGTAAACAGCCAACTACAAAGTAGAAAAATAACAAAGTAATCCACTTCTTAGTTAATTGTCATTCTTCTTAGTTAATTGTCATTCTTGGAAAATATCAGAGATCTTAAGAATCTAGACTTGTTATAAAACAATTGGAAATTGCAGAAATATTGTCATTTCATAAAACCATTTGACACTCAAATAGATTATAAAAATCAGAAATGCCTCAAATGCTTTTATGAAATGACAATATTCCTGCAATTTTCAATTGTTTTATAATGAGTGTAGATTCTTAAGAGCTCTGATATTTTCCAAGAATGGCAAATTAATTGAGAAGCAGATTACTTTCTTATTTTTCGACTTTTTAGTTGTCCATTTACATAAAAGCATTATTTTAAAAAAATCTTTTTTTTTACATATTATTTTTTTACTTTTTAGTTATATTTACATATTTTATAAAATGGTTAAAACTACAAAAAAATCTGATAAAATTTTAATTTAATAATAAGATATGAAAATAAAAAATATGCCCTCTAACAAATTTAAATATCATGTGATCATTTACTATATAAAAATATGTACTGGCTTTTTAATTAAGTATAAGTTAAATTAATATTAACAAAATTTTATTCTACAAATGTAATATTTCTGCTGACTCTATTATTAAGGAGTTTTCTTGGGAACCGTAAGGATGTGAGTTTGAGTTCTAAATGGGAATAGATTTTTTTTTCATTGTTAAAAACTCAAAAATGTGAACACACAGACAGAGCAAGATTAATATAAAAGTATTTAATAACTAAAATTGGCCCAAATTAAAAATTAAATAACTCTAATAAAAAAAAAAATCTCAATAGTAAACTTCAGTCAAAAGTTCTACAAATAAGCAACCCTCTGAAAATGTTTTAATAAACATGAAAACAATGATTTTTGAAAATAAAAAGTTGTTTGAACACTTAACTAGGTTGTTTTAAAACTGAATTAATGATGTACAACAATTTAGAAAAAGGACAGAAAGGGTAGTTATGAAAATTATAGAGAAATAACTGTTACCAATTCATTCAGTTGGATAAATGGGAAAGTTCTGAAAAATTCTTATCATTTATCAAGCAGAATTTCTTATTTGCTATACACAACTAATTTCTATTGTTTATTTTAAGCAAATATTTCTTCCAATGTGTAAGCTTGTGGTTAAGACCTGTAGAGGTCCCTACCGTCACATTTTTAACCGCACATGCTTTAGGTTTATTGCCTTAGTAAATATTACTTATCATTTATTAAACATTCATTTAACTTTCTTTCAATAACACACTAATTAATTTTACTCTCATTCATCTTCACTTTATCTGTTCACCATCTATTAAATATATTTCTTTATATCTATTTTCTTTGCCATATCTCTTTTCTTTTTCTGGAGTAATGAATATGTTGTTTACTTCTATAATTATTGGATTTAAATTTAAATATTAGTATGAAACATATCATCTCCCCCACTCCAGAAAAAACCATTTTTTAACTTGATTAGACATAAATCTCATAATTTAGTAGGTCTTCGCTTTTCGCGAATTAGCCTGGGTGGTTTCTCCTTCACTTTTGGTACATCTTTTGCTTCCATCTATTCTTTTATCCATGGATCTGGCTTTTTGTCTTTTTTTCTATTATGGGGGTGGCTTTCTTGCATGTCAGACTTTGGGGTGCACATTTTCCCTTCTCCTATTTTAATAACTTCAAAATCATGAATGTTAGTTGTTTCCCAAGCCCTGACATGGTTTTCATGGTGTCTGTATTGCAGTTCATTTTCGCCCTTTGTTAACATGATATGGTTAGACAATATCTTTTCTATTGCTCACTTAATCTAGGTTTTTCTTAGCATGTCCCTAATCCAGGCTACTGACTCCACTTTAAATTTTCATCAGTATTATGATGTTTTTGACCTGGTTGTTTTTTTTTTTGGTGGATTAAAGATAAACTCCTCCTTTTTCCCAGTAGGAATTTGGCGGTGGAACTCCAGTTACCATGCCAGATATTGAGTGTTGGCACCACTTTATTTTACGTAATGTATTTTCTAAATTTCTGCTGTTATTTTTTCTCAATGCCTTTTTAATTTTCTGTACTGCTTTCTCTGCCATACCATTTGATTATGATAGTACGGGGGGTTCTAATATGGTGAATTCCATTATCGTTAAGATATTCCTGTGTGTTATTGGTGAAACGTGCCACATTATCAGACACTATAGTCTCTGGCAATTCCTGTATCACAAATAGTTTATTGGAACAATTGTTTCTTCTGCATTGGTATTTTTCATTTTGTGGCATTCATTCCACTTCGAAAAAGCACCCACTATTACTAGAATCAATTTCCCTGCGATTGGACCGGCATGATCTATATGAAGACTTTTTCACAGTCTAGTGGGCCATGGTGTATAATTTTTTGCTGGCAGCACAATCTCCGTTTGACACTCAGTGCACATCTTTATATATTTTTCTGTCAGTATTTATTTTTGGCCACTAGACATAACTATGTGCTAATGTTTTTATTTGCACCAAACCTGGATGGCTCTTATTAATGAATTCTAAAACTATACTTCGTCCTGTAGGGCACATCACCTTTTTATCCCCCATTTGCATACTAATAATTTTTCCTTGTTAGTCCAAAACCCTTTGCCCATACAAGACAGTATTGTCTTCAGCCAACTTTCCTGTATCCATTTTTCTGGTATCCTTGATTTTGTTTTGTCCATTGTTTAACTGTTTCACTGTTTACTCTTAGACTTTATATTGTCTATATAATTTATGTCTATTTTAATGTTTACTGGCTCTAATTTATCTGGCATCTTGACAGAGCATCAGTATGTATGATCTTTTTTCTTTTTTATAAATTTAGTTGCTAATCATATGCAGCCAACATATTTCACCAGCAAAATATCCTTGGGCTTATGTTTTCTAACACTAATTTATCATGAGCCAAAATACCCAGTAATGGTTTATCGTCTGTAAATATTTTAAAATTTCGACCCCATATATACTGGTGAAATTTTTTCAGTGCAAAAACTATAGATAATCCTTCTTTGTCAATTTGATTGTAGTTTTTTTCTGCTTTAGCAAGTATCTGTGAAGCATGTGCCACTGTTCTTTCTCCCTTATCACTGGAGTGGGATTACACTGCTCCTACTCTATATTCTGATGCATTGGTAGTAATTTGCAGTTTTTTGTCGCTATTGAAATGGACTAAAACTGGTCTGACATCAGTAGTACTTTTGTCTTTTCAACACTAAGACATATGTCTGCATCCATTGCCATTTTTGGTATTTCCTCAGTAAATCATATAATGATTTGGCCACCATTGCTTTGTTTTCTAGAAAAGGTTCAATAAAATTAAGTAGCCCCAAAAATGCTTGCAATTGTTTTACATTTTTAGGTTTTTTCCCCTTGTCAGAAATAATGTGCCCCAAGAAAACATTCTTGTGTTTGCCATACATATTTCTCTTCATTCAGCCTAATGCCTGGCCTATTTAGTCCTTCGCAAACTATCTGAAGTCTGTCTCAAATCTTTTATTGATGCTGCTGTGATAAGTATGTCATCATAGTATGGTATCATTCCAATTAACCTGTTTAAAATATGATCTATTTTTGCTTGGAAAAGGGACCGTTATGATTCCAAATTAAAATCTGTTGTTCCTGAACAGCTTGAAAGATGTTATTAAAGTTAATATTTTTGCCATTCTTTCCGTCACCTCGATCTGGTGATAAGCAAAAT
The DNA here is from genome assembly GCA_028023455.1 of Epiperipatus broadwayi. Taxonomy (NCBI): domain Eukaryota; kingdom Metazoa; phylum Onychophora; class Udeonychophora; order Euonychophora; family Peripatidae; genus Epiperipatus; species Epiperipatus broadwayi. The sequence continues at coordinate 5,776,444 of JAQFVV010000045.1, forward strand.
TTAGGTCTAACTTGGCAAAAAATTTAGTATTTGTTAATCCAGCCAGCACTTCCTTTAGATTAGGCTCTGAGTATGCCCCTTTATTCAACTATTTATTGATTGTGACTCTGTAATCCTTGCAGATTTTGATTTGTCCATTTGACTTCATAATAACTACTATTGATGTTGCCCAATCTGCCGATTCAACCTGAGTTAATACACCTTCATTCAATAATGCTCTGATCTTTTTCTCCACTTTCTCTGCACTAGCAATATTTTCATAGATTTACAAATAATCGGGTTGACTTTTTCTACTAATTCGATGTGCACTGAATTTGACATCATCAGCTCTAAATCTTTTGTGAATAATTCTGGTAAAACTTCGACATATTTCTTGTCCCATTGAAGAGTTTGTAGCTGTATTAATGTTAATATGTATTCCTAATTTTTTAAACCAATCTCATCCTATTGGTGGACTGACCTGTGTCTGTACTATATATATATATATAGGTAAATTAGCTATTTTATTGCAGTATTTTATCAGGACTATCATGTAGCCTATTACTCCTAATTTATTCCCACTTATATCTATGGCTGTACCTTCACCTTTAATCTAGTTCCATAACTCCTCCGAAATTATTGAGATACACAAATTGCTGTCTATTTCCATATCTGCAGACTTACACCTGTAACAAGAACTTGATGTGACCATCATCCCTTACATTGTCAATATCATCATTGCTATCATTTGTACCTATTGTAGTTGTACTATCCTTTTCCTTTCTACAAGTTGCTGTTTGCTCTATAAAGAGCTCATGGGCCACTCCCTTTTTAATAGCTTCTTTGCAATTTCCCTCCACATCGGAAAACAGGTTTTGTCTGGATCTATTGTCTGACATGCCCACTATTATTTGTGTTCTTATTTTATTGTTGACTTCCTTAACCTTCTCTTTCACATCTTAATTTATTTTAAAACATCCATTCTCTTAGCTCTTGTTTTATTTCTTGTTGCCCTTTTACTATCTTCCCTGTTCTCTCTATTAACTGACACTGACTTTCTTTTATACCTCTAATCTCTTTTAACAAAAGGAAATTTTCTAATTATGTGATGTAGAATGGCCACTGGCTTGAATTACTAACATCAAATTCTGATTACAGACTGACTAAGCGACATCTCTGCTATTATAGATTCCCTACTCTATTACTAGCCTTTAAAATTATTTCACCATAATTAGTTTCGAGATGGTGACTGCGCCAACTTTTGTTGTATATTTGCACATATATGTGGATGCCAACAAAATTAGTAACACATAGGGATTTAATAATGACAAAATTTACAATAAGGGATTATCAATAGTAACTAAAATGAATTTAGCACTGAACATTACAAAAATGTATTATTAACAGCAATATTGATTACTCAGCATAGTATTGGATCAAACTATGATCCACAGAAATCTGGCTGTGTACAAATTTAACAAGTATGTATACTCGGAGTTTGTTCTGTGTATCCTCTTTGCATTCTGCTTTAGTCCCTAGCCGGCTGTTGGTACCTTCAGAGGCACAGTCTCTGGCATTGCTTTCCTTGGTGCACAAAACATCCGTTGCTTCCTGGATGGCTTCTCACTGGACTCTTTCAACCTTGTTATAACTTCAGTCAGCTCCAAATATTCAGTACTAACAGTTCACAGTTTATAAAAGTTCATCATGAACATGGAAGCAAACCCACGAAGTCAAAAAGCAAACAAACTCCCCTGTACTTTTCTGTAAATGCTATTTATATCTCTCACTGATTTCCCTAGAGTGTTCTGAGTTTATTTCTTGATTGCTATCTTATTTCCTTATTATACCAATCAGTCTGTTTTCCCCTCTGGTATTTTTAATTAGTCTTTTTTTTAATTCTATATTGTACAAAAAATTTCTTATTAGTAAATCTTACTTATTATTTATCAAGCAGAATTTCTTATTATTTGTTTTATGCAACTAATTTCTATTGTTTAAAATTTAAACAAATATTTCTTATCATTTATTAAAAATTCGTTTAACTTTCTTCCAATAATATGTAAGATTTAATACGTTGACATATATAGTGAAATTAAATTCTTAAAAAATTGCAATAATATTTCTTAAGGCTAAGCGCTTTCAGAGCTTTCATCTCCATATTCATAGCCTTCAACCATAATAATTTATGCAACAACTATGCCTAAATTATTATGATTGAAGGCTATGAATATGGAGATGAAAGCACTTAGCCTTAAGAAATATTATTGCAATTTTTTAAAAATTTAATTTCACTATATACGTCAAGTGTATTAAATCTTACATAGTTTTTAATGGTGAAGAAAAATCTGAAATTCCAATAATATGCGAATTAATTTTTACTCTCAATCGCCTTAACTTTATCTGTTAGCCATCTGTTAAATATATTTCTCTAAATCTATTTTCTTTGCCTTATCTCTTTTCTTTTTCTGGAGTAATGAATATATTGTTTACTTCTATAATTATTGGGTTTAAATTTAAATACTAGTATGAAATATACCAGGTATAATAATTAATTTTTTATATATGTTTACATTTTTTTTATATTTTATTATTAAAATATTTATTATCTTAAAAATTAAATTCTACTGTAACTGAATAAAACTATTGATTTTAAAAGTCTTTGTTCATAGATTATTTACTTTATCCAGGTGTTTCTAGATGGAACTTTAGAAATCGAAGATTGCAGTAATAATCTAAAAGAAGACATCAAAAAGTAATTCCTCTTAATGTTAAATTTTAGACGTTTAAACAATATTTCATCTTTATGAATTAATACTTTATCAGACAGTTTTTATTACTTTAATTTTTATTTTGCGTTGATAAAAAAATTTCATTAAATAATAGTACTATAAACATGAAACTTTGTTTAAATAAGTTTTCTACTGCTGGGCCAGCCTAATACTTGTGATAAAAAGAATTCTAAATTGAATTTAAGTAAGCAATTGTAACAAGAAAAATAATCTGTGAATGCTACTGTATGCTGGACTTTAAAATAAAATTGATTTTTCAACAAGACGATGTAAATTAAAACATTTACTAGGATATTAAAACTATTTTCAGATTCAATGAATCATGTGGATGTATAGTCACATGCATTTTAATTCATACTGTCAAAATATAATAAAGATATTTTGGAATAAACTATCCATATTAATTAAGTTTAAAGAAAAGTTGGATTAGTCCACAAGAAAAAGTAATCAAAAATTAAGAAGCACATACTACGGATATCAGGATTCCAAAATTAAAGGAATCCTTTAGAAATATTGATTAAAGTATGGATTGTCGCCAATATGCTATCATATTTTAAGGAGCAAGAATGATTATTTTTGTATAGTGTAGACCAGAGGTGGCAACCTTTTCAACTGGCAGGCCAATTTCAACATTCCCTTTTTAAACAAGGGATATAATTTTTTTATGAATTAAAAATAAAGTTGCATCAATATTATTAATTACGATTTCATATTTAATGACAATTTTTCAATTTGCTTTGCAACTATTTATGTATTTATATTCTCAAAGGTTTTTTTATGTTCTGGACAAATTAATTCTACAACAGTTAGGATGCAGTCTTTTATAAACTCTCCTTCAGAAAATAATTTCAAATTTTCTGCTTTCTAATAAAAAAAAAATGTAATTTGCTATCACAGAATTTTCTGGTATCATCTCTTAATGAAATTCCTTTTTCAAGTTTATCTCTTTCTTCCCCAATAATTTTGTTGTAATCAGAATATTTTGATAAATAGTGTCCATTAATATTGTATTCTTTATTAACTGAAATACTTTCCAGTCATATCAGGCACATCAAGTTGCCATTTCTTTTTCTATAAAAAAAATAAAAAAATGCATTGATTCATTTTTTTTTTGGAAAAGTACAATTTTCTATGGCAGTTTTTCTTATCTTATTTAGTTTAGCCATCCTATTAAAAAAAAAAAACTGAATGAAAAACAATAATTAAAAAATAAAGTAATTTTGTAGTAAATATTTGACTGCAAAAGTCACTATATAAACAAACAAAATTCCCTTTAAGGGAATAAATCTGTAGTCAGATAGACACCACAATGTACATAATTTGTTGGAATATTGCACCCCTGATAGAATGAGCTAGAATTATTACAAAGATTGGAGAGAACAAAAGATGTAGTTGAGGAAATATTTTATTTTAATCAATTCTTAATTCAATATTTGCACTACGCTTGTATTTAAGTAGAAGTTTTATATTGGGCATTTTATATATTTTTTTGAAAATATTTGTGTGCCTGAGGTTTTCCATCCCTGCTGTAGAGTAAAGGCTGGTAACATGGTGGTCCAAAAATGTACATGTTCTGTGATTTGACATTATTGCAAATGTCTTTTTTCAAACGTGAAATACTTAAAAATCGCTAAGTTACTGATTCTTATTTAAGTCATGGCCGATGATTCCATTATTTGACAGATAATAACGCTAGCCAAGGATATACAGGGAAAATGTGATCTTAATGTTTTCTTATTTAAACAAATGTAATTAAATGTGATTATTTTTTTTAAGTACTTAAGCTGTACGAGAAATTCTTCCCATTTTGAATAAATTAAGAGTTACTATGTCATACTAGGGATACTCTTCTCAGTATAAAGGTCGCTGACTTGCCCTATACAGTGAATTATCTTAGTAATAATTTTGGATGTTTGTTCAATGAATAGGGATAGGTTTTACACAGTACACTGTATTTTTCTATGCAGTCCACAATTCATTGTAAAAAAAATTCTTTAAATATATTACATGGACGTTGGAAAAACTTTGTAAATAAAGGTTTAACTTGTACTTTCTGGATATAAGACTAATGTTTATTTCATTACTGTAAATCCTCCTTATAAAACAGATAAATCTATTATTTTTTAAAATCATTGAATAATGTTTATTTTATTTTTTACTTGATCAATCTAACAAGTATCAGTTGATCAGCAATAAAGAAAGTATAAGATAAGAGAAAGACATCTTCCTTATCTGCATAGTGCATCTTGTTTTAGTCTTACAATAAATCTCTTCATTAAATCCTATCTTGTTTATTCTGTGTCAACTCTCGATATTTAGCGGATGGAGTTGTGATTTTAAAACAAGTTATCTATTCACAGATATTATATAGGGGTCAGTAGCAATAGATTTGCTTGTGATTTTACTAAGGCATTCATTATGCTATTGCAAGTATAAATTGGGCAGGCTTTAACTGTGTGGTTCATTGATTATGTTTTTGACCACACCCATTTAAATTTCTATTTCTTAAGCAGATTAACACAATTATTTTAGATGGTCCTGATGAACTCCAGTAATGAGGATGATCCTATTCATCTGGCTTTAATGATAAATCTGAAGATTAAAAAATACTTTAAATCTATAATTTTCCTATTGCTTAAAACAGGCAAAACTCTACATACAGTATCATCACTCAGTGCAAGCCAGATTAATCAATGGATGCCAGAAGGCTTGTGCATAAAATCCCCATCTAGTGACTACTCATCCAATATCCCCAGACTAGTTTCTGGCTTGGGATCTTCATCAGTGAGGAGCCTTGAATCTGAGAGCACTGCACCTAGATCTTAGGATCCAATGCAAACCTCCAGCAGTCACCTTTTATCTCTACTTAACTACAAACCCATGAGTCTTAAATTGGAAACACAATAATATTTTCAATCCAAGCTCATTAGCTTATATAGTCATATAGGTCTGAACATGTGGTGTTTATTTGTTTTCCTTTTGCTTTTGAATGAATCTCATGAAATCTCGAGATATGTGTTAGTGGTAAAAATAAATGAACAATCAAATGGCTTTATTGCTTGGGATCCATAAGAAACTCAAGTTCCGGAAATGACAGAGCTGGGGGAAATCTATAGATCTTAACCTCCAGAGTCTGCTACCCTATCATTACACCAAACCCACAGGGCTTGGTGATAAAACTGTGACACAAAGTAGTTAAAAAATATATTTGAATGAGAGTTCATAAGAATTTTGAAATGTTGGAAGTACCAGTATTAGAAATGATCCCAAAATCTTATAATCCAGAATTTGATACTCTTATCACTTCATTAAAGACGCTTGAGTTAGTGATAATTCTGAACTACTAAATAGCTTGCTTTTAACATTTTTCGTGAGATAACTTGTTTCCAATGACTGGAAATAATGGGTATTCAGAAATTTAGGCTGAGCACTTTTTCTATCACTAAGGACTATTTGGCAATAGAACGTGCTGGGGCTAAGGAAACCATTCTAGATATTTGCATTATATTCCAAATAGTTCTTGCCAAATAGTTTTTGAAGAAAGTTGCACTTAAAAAATTTATTTGTTCTTAAATTTACTTTTGGATAGATGAAGAAAATGAATTTGCCTGTGGTCAAAGTCACTACTAAATAACACGATTGTTTTCAGTCCTTTTTTTGCACATTAATTTCAGTTTATGAGATAATTCTTTAATCATTTAAATGAAGAATTGAACATATTTTCTTTGCAACGAGGAATAAGATCCCAGTTTTTGAAAAAATTTACAAATTTTTCTATTTCTGGAAGATTAATGATAGTCATGACTATATTAAATAAAGAAATTATATAATAAAAATCATAATAATTACACGTAAAAAGCCTTTTTCGGCACATGGTTTTGTGCCCTTTTCAAATGTTAATGATCTCTTTTAATATTATGTGATGTACTGTAGCTTCTCCTTAAACGGAGTCAAGAATCTCTCAACAATTATGCCCAGAGAAACCCGTTAGCCACTTTATTTTCCATTCCCCAGTCTAAGTTTTCCCTTATTCTGCTCTATTCCATTTTCACAACATAATCTTTGTCAACTCTATGGCCTTTATATCTAAATCCCCCTTATCTTTTCCCAAACCCAGCATAAAAACCAATAATCCATTTTCTGTATAATCACTTTTCTCATATTTATTCTTCCATAACTTCATTATATGTGCCGTAATTTATAGACCAAATCACCCATATTTTTTCCACTTACATGTATATTCTTTTGTTGCTATGTGATGTGATGTGATGTGATGTATTATGGCTTCTCCTTAAACGAAGTCAAGAATATCTCAGCAATTAAGCCCAGATAAACCTGTTAGCCACTTTCTTTTACATTCCCCACTCTAAATTTACCCATAATCTGCTCTATCCCATTTCCACAACATAATTTTTGTCAACTCTATAACCTTTATATCTAAATCCCCCTTATCTTTTCCCAAACCTAGCATAAAAACCAATAATTCACTTTCTGTATAATCACTCTTTTCATATTTATTTTTCCACAACTTCATTATATGTACCCTTTCTGTTTTCAAACATTTACATTCAATTAACAAATGCCTAATATTTTCAATTCCTTCCTTACATAATTTACAAAATAAATCACCCATATTTTTCCATTTACATGTATATTCTTTTGTAGCTAAAGATCCCGTTCGAGCCTTAAACAATAAACTACTTTCCTTACTATTATCATATATTAACTCACACCTAATATTCTGTTTATTTCTATATATATTTAAACTCTTTTTACTCTCCATACTATTTCTCCATCTCTCTAACTCCCTAGTCTTTATTAATAAATTTATTCTTTTATCCCATTCCTTACTACTATAACACTCAATAATCCTCTTAACACAATCATCCCATCTTTTGTACAAATATACTGATATAAATTCTTTATCCAAATCTTTTGCATAGCGCATTACCTTTCTCACCCATCTTGTTACCTGCCCTTTACTCATAACCCAATTAAATACTATTTTAGCTATTCTTTTATTATCCATAAACTGCAATCTACCAAACATTTTCATTTTACTTTTTGCATCTCTCATATGAAAACTTGACCATCCCATTTCTCCTTGAATTGCCTCCCTTGCTGTCCATACTTCTGCATCCAATGCATGTCTTCCTACTTCCCTTTGAGTTTTTTCTAAATAATCTAATATCTTTTTACTAACATATAATGCATCATTACCATATGTTAACCCTGCTACTGCAACTCCTTTCCATATAATTCTAGCTACATCATATTTATTATATGAAAATACTGTTAATTTCTTTATCAATCCCTTTCTTTTCTTTGCTTCATTTATCAATTTTTTCTCCCATTCATCCAAATAATTTTTCTGATTACTTAAAATAATTCCCAAATAACTATATCTATTCACCACACTTAACTTAATATCTCCCAATAAAAATTCTACATCTTCTCTTTCCTCAGTATTAACCATCATTATATTTGATTTTTCTTCACTAAATTTAATCCCCATCTCTTTACCCACCCTTGCACATGTCCTCAACATAACTTCCATATCTTCTCTTTTTTCTGCACACAAAAATATATCATCTGCAAAAAAAAGACCTGACAAAATATATACTCCCTTACTACCTATTAACGGTATCTCTATCCCTCTTCCTAATCTTTCTATTGCTCTTTCCATTTCACTCAAATACAACACAAACAAAATAGGTGACATAGGGCATCCTTGCCTTAGTCCCACACCACTTTTAACTTTAATTGATTCTATATTCTCTAATTGATATATATAATAATTATTTTCATATAATTTCTTAATAATATCTATTAAAGCTTCATCCATTCCCAAATTTGCTAAACTTATCCATAATCTATTTCTATTTACTCTATCATATGCCTTCTCTATATCTATAAAACTCATATATAACTGTTTATCTGCATTCCTACTCATATCCATAAGTTGTGTAACTACAAATAAACTATCTCCTATACGCCTATCTAATCTAAAACCTCCTTGCATTTCACCCACTACATTATTCCCTTCCATCCATTTTACAACTTTACTAGCCACCATATACGAGAAAACTTTATATAAAACTGATGTTACCGCTATCGGTCTATAATTATTCAACTTTCTATGATCCTGTTTATCTGCATTCCTACTCATATCCATAAGTTGTGTAACTACAAATAAACTATCTCCTATACGCCTATCTAATCTAAAACCTCCTTGCATTTCACCCACTACATTATTCCCTTCCATCCATTTTACAACTTTACTAGCCACCATATACGAGAAAACTTTATATAAAACTGATGTTACCGCTATCGGTCTATAATTATTCAACTTTCTATGATCCTTACCCTTTCCTTTAAATAATAACCTTACTCTTGTATTACTCCAACTACTTGGGAAAACTCTATTCTGTGCCATTTTATTAAAACAGGATAATAACTTTACTTTGCCCTATATCCTAAATTCATTACCATCTCTGCTGCCCATCCATCTAAACCTCTTGCCTTCCCACTTTTCAATTTCTTCTCTACCTCATTTAGTTCATTTTCTGAAAAACTAATATTCCCATTACTATATTCTTTCATATTTTCTAATATTCTATCATTCACATTTAACATCTTTTCTATATTCATTACATAACTATTTAAGATTCTCTCTAAATCTTCTCTAGAACTACACTCAGTTCCCTCATCATCTAGTAATACTAACTCTCTCTCCCCTACATTTCTCCTTTTAATATAATTCCAAAATTTTTTACTTCCATCTCTTCCACTTTTATTAATATCCTCCAACAATTTACTATTCAATTTCATTCTCTCTCTATAAATATCTATTTTAGCCAACTTCTTATAGAGATCCAATGTAACTTCAAAAAATTGACTATATAGCATAACAGTGTACAGAATAAATAATACTTAGATTATTCAACTATATATATATAATTTTCCATTCATTTTTAATTGATGAATTGTTAACTAAATTTATTGAAGTTTTATAAATATTCATGCAATTATTTATACCTAATGTAATGTTTCATAACTGGTCAATTAAAAATAAATGGAAAATTATATAAGATACTATATATAAAGTTGTATAATGTATGTATTATTGATTCTGTATAAAGTTATATTGAGAACGTCTATATGATTTTATTCTGTTTTACTGATGTTATTGTTGTTATTTTACTCCCATTATAGAACACTACATGGTGTCCTATTTAGAATAATTGGTTAATGTTAAAATAAATGATTAACATTTGAAAAGGGAACAAAACCATGTGCCAAAAAAGGCTTTTTGTGTAATTATTATATACAGTATATATAATAGATAAATAAGTAATAAGTGAGGTTAAAATAAATTTGTTGATTAATCTGCTGAATTAAGTTTTAACATAGAGTGTCCGTTTTAAAACATAACTGGTAGATAATTAGCATAGTGTGATTAGTCATTTCAATTATAAAGGATTTGCATGATTGCATGTATAATAAGTAATTGCGAAGCACCGCCTACCTTGTCAGATTAAACAAATCCAATGTTTTTTAAAGGGAACACTATTGGCTCACATATTTATTGCATGTGTGGAATTAATTATATAACAAACCTCTTTGATCTTACATTTTTTGTGGTTCCTCTCAAGACATACAGTCCTGGCAGAATGCAGGCTTAAGAGGATGTCCTGCAACTTTCTCATGTTCCAAAAACACAGCTGTATGAAGGATTGGTTTGCTCTATTATATAAATAAGCATGTTGTGAAATTCTTGATTTTAAGTTGGCTTGAGTCTCATCATACTATTTGCTATTGCAGGAGAGGCAGTCTATAGCATATACTTATTATGCCTTATCATCACTGAAAACTTTATCCCTTAAATTATTGATAAGTATGTTGAGGGATGGAAGCCATCTGAAGCCAATATTGAGGACTTCAGAAAGAATGGACTTTAATTTCCGAATGGATGTTGGCAATAAATGGCATGAAATTAAAGTCCATTCTTTCTGAAGACTTCAATATTGGCTTCCAAACCTCAACACACTTTATCAATAATTCGAAGGATAAAATTTGCAATGATGACAAGGCACAGTTAGTACATCCCATAGACTGCTCATCCTACAATAGTAAATACTACGGTAAGACTCGAGCCAACTTAAAATCAAGAATTTCCCAACATGCCTATTTATATAATACAGCAAAAACAAATCAATCATACAGCATGTGTTTTTGGAGTACAAAAGAATTGCCGACCATCCTTTTAAATCCTCATCTGCCAAGATTGTATGCCTTGGGAGTAATCAAAAAAATGTAAGATCAAAGAGGCTCTGCACATAATTAATTCCACACATCCAATAAATATATTATGAGTCAATAGTGTTCCCCTCAATAGACATTGCTTGTTTAATCTGACAGCATAGGCAGTGCTTCACAATTACCTATTACACATGCAGATATTTTGAACACCGCAAGTTTAATCTTTTATAAGTGGAATAACTATCACACTCTCCTAATTATCTACCAGTTATGTTTTGAAACAGACACTCTGTGTCGAAAGTTAATGCAGCAAATTGATAAACAAATTTATTTTAACCTCACTTTAGCCATACTTATTACTTATTTTCCTATTACATATTTTCTACAGTTTTAAGCTTCCATTATATATATATATATAGCTGTTGTATATGATTATTATTTATAAGAAAGAACAGCATAATGAATTTCATTAAGATGAGAGATCTTATCAGTAGAAGTCTTGCATCAATGTCCGTTCATATTAGATAGCATTTTGTCATCTGATTTAATGATTTTTTTGCATTTAAGATTACTTTCCAATGTTATAAGCTAGTGTTTGACTATAAAGATAGACCCTCTTGAATATGGGTAATTAAACTTATTCACTGCAGCTTTATCCTGACCTGAATTTAGGTATGGAACATATAATAGACATTGAAGGGTTGCAATAACTACATATTGGTACTAAAACTTTTGAATTATTTCTGTTTTAATAATAAAAAGTTTTGCCCATAATGTTTTGACTTTGGATATATATATATATTATGTAAAATAATATAGGTGCTATTGCACGTGACCGCAAAGCTACTTTTACTTAAAAAACAAAATAAAATTATATTACTCTGCAAGCACTTTCAAGAGATGTGCTCTCATCTTCATAGCTCCAAGTGAAGTAATTATGGGGAAACCAAGGCAGCAATAGAAAACAGATTACTACAACACAAATATCAAAGCTCAGTCAGATCCATCACGTTATTCCATTTTTACACTTCATCAGAAACTAACAGGATAACAGTGTGAACCACAAGATGTCAAACTGGTCTTCAAAGAAAGGCACGACGGAAAAAGAAAAGTTAAGGAGGCCTGCTTCATTGCAATGGATTGCAACAAACCGCAAAGACACATGCTTTGCGATCTCAAAGAAATGGAGTAATTAATCTTTGAACTTTGCATAATTTGTATATAATTACTTCACTCAGAGCTATGAAGATGAGAGCACGTCTCTTGAGAGCGCTTGCAGAGTAATATAATTTTATTTTGTTTTTTTAAGTAAAAGTAGCTTTGCGGTCAGGTGCAATAGCACCTATATTATTTTATATATATATTTTCGCACGCAATTTTTCGATTTCGGTTTGAATTACAACATCATATATATATTAGAAACTCTGCTATTATCTTCTTCTAAGGCACTTTCTGCTGATTTTATTCAATTCTGTAGGAAAAACATTGCAAAGTAAAAAGTCAATTGGCACAGACTTTTTCCATATTGATTACAATAAATTGATTTTATTACAATTTGAGAAATGGATATTTTGATTGCTATTGTTACGATCAGGATAAAAGGATGATTGTGATTCTTCTAATATCTCTTAAAATCCCACTATCACTTTTCTTTAAATTCCATTTTGAGACGGGGCAATTTTCAACTCTGGACTTGCGAAATTTCACTAATGATATGTTGAATATGGAGGGTAAAATCTGATATAAAATAAGACAAAACCTGATATAAAATGACATAGATCAGGTTTGTCTCTAAAGTCTACCTACCTGAATGGAATGTCCCCCCTCATTTTTGCCTTATTTGTGCTCGAAACACATGAATGTTGGTTAGTGCCATCCATTCTAGAAAAACTTGCTTTATTTTCAGTCATGTAATCAATGATTCCTATGATAATTGAAATCTATGAATACTGAAAATGTAAGAAAATCTTTTAAAAGAGAATATAAAGATTATAGACATTGGATACTTGAAGAACTTCTATCTGAATATATAAATTTCAACTATCAATAGTAAAGTCATTTGCATTAGTGGATGGTTTGAAACAGATAGCCATATTATGTTTAAAATCTATTTGATTGAATACTCAAGGATTTTCAATAGTGAAAAAATAAAGCCAGATAGAATAATGTGTGTGTATATATATATATATAGCGGTTTTAAATTTTATGCTAACAATTTTGACTCTGTAAGTCTTCTGCAGAGCTGCAAATACTTAAATGTATCTCATTGATAAATCATCCACATTTGTGATTGTTTTCATATATATTTCAACATGCGTTAATCACACACACTTCAATGACTTTTATATATTTAATTACTACTTTATTTAATTATAGGTACATTTTATTTCAATTACGTTCACTGTTTTCAAATTTAGCACAAGCAGCTTGTTACATTTCAAAATATTGATGAAAATTGATTTTTTTCAGAATATGAAGATTAAGAATACAATTATGTCTCATTAGATAGTTAGTTAACTAATAAGACTAAATAAATTTTTTATTAAAATTACATTTTTTTTTCCTATAAAAAAATGAGCAAAGTTATTAGAATGTTTACTTGTGATACCATATAGACTTGAACTTTTAGTGAAAGGAGGTGAAATGGTTATAGACTGGCAGAGAGTGGAAAATACAGAAATGCCGAAAAATAAATGGAAAAAAAGATAATTTATTGAAGAAAATAAGGAATGCAATGAGAATTCGTACATATTTAAAGGAAAAAATATTTTTGATATATTTATGTTGTGCTTGAAAAGATTTTCAACAATAAATTTATCACTGCATAACTATGGATCTGAGACTTGGAAACTACAGCAGAACAGAAATTTCTGACTATGCGGTGAAGTATTAAAAACCTAGAAAGGGACTGTGTGTGAGATGGAAGGGTGAAATAAGAAAGTTTGTTGTAGTGATATGAAAAAGTTCTGTAGTGGATGGATAATAGTTGAAAATGATGAAGTCAGAAATGAGTGTTTGAGGAAATAAAGAGAGTAGGAGATGAAAGGATGTAGCTGATGTTTGAAGAAATATCCAAGATCTGCCTTTTGACAGTTTTGCTGAAGAATATTAGACTGATGTTTTTATTTCATTAAAAGTTTATTAAAAACATTCTTTTTTCCCTTTGTTTTTTATCTACACATTTATCAGACAATAGTCTGTAAAAAAATGATTAATCTATCATAATTGTTTTTAAGTCAACATATTTTTAAATAATTTGAAAATATACAAACTATATCCCAGAAAAAGTTGATTGATATGAAACATAACACAAAGTATTATTTATGTTTTGTTTTTGATACTGATTATTCAAAATAATCTTACAACTCACTACGCCATTGGAAATTGATTTTAAAACTGGTTGAAGCTGCTTTGAAATCCTTCACCAGAATCATGTGCAGAAATTCTGTGGCAAGCTTCTGAATGTCCTAGCATTGAACCATGATATCCTCTTTTCATTATCAACTTTAATTTTGGAAGTCATCATCATCTCAACGATTATCAATCAACTGGAGGATGGTCTCTTCAAGTTCATTCCATCTCCGATCTCTAGCCTATCTTCTCCACATTACCCCTGCATACTTTATTTCATTCATCCATCTTACATGTTGTCTCTTTCTGGGTCTTTTACAATCTCTTGGAACCTAATTTAAGATTTTAATTGTCCATCTCTTATCATCTGTTCTAGCAATATGTCCAGCCCAACTTCACTTGTCTTTTAATTCTTTCACCAATGTCAGTAACACCTATTTATTGGCTTACTCATGTATTGCATTTTCGATCTCTTCTTGTTACTCATAACATGCATCTCCCTATACTTCTTTGAGTAGTCTCTGTATTGCTCTTATATTAAGTGTTCAAGTCTCAGATCCATAAGTAAGAAATGATAAAACACATTTATTAAAAACCTTCCTTTTCAAACACATAGGCAAATTTCCTTTTAATATTATTTCTACCAAAACTCCTTCAAACAAGTTTAATTCTATGATTAATTTCATCCATTATATTTTCATCTATAGTAATAATCTGACCACGATATTTGTAATTGTTAACTTCTTCTTACTCATCGTAATCTTTATTTTTATAATTCTCTGATTAATTTCAACCATTATGTTTCCATCTGTAGTAATAATCTGACCAAGGTATTTATAGTTGTTAACTTCTAACTAATCATAATCATTCTTTATCTTTTGAGAAAATCCATTAAACATTACTTGTCTTTTTAACATTTACCTTTAATCCTACTCTCATCTGATAACCTTGCAACATTTTCTGAAGGCCTGAAGCATTATTTGCAGAAACAATTAACCTGGTTCTCGTTTTATGCAGTAGATAGGTTCCGCAGAAAACCCGCATTAAAAAAAATCACACAAAAATAGACTTAATTTACCTGATAAATGGGGGATAGGTTCTAGCAAAGCAACAAGGAAAAATTACCTTAAAATTCACATTAAAAAAATAAGGAAATAAAGTATGACTAATAAAAAATTTCAAATATTTGAAAAAAATTAATATAAGACAAACTTTTTTTATTAACTACAATATTTAATTTTACATTTTTTCTTATATATTTTAATCATTATCGCTTTTTAAGAAATCAGATTCATCACAAGAGCAAGTACAACTAACGCCACTTTCAGTCTTGTGCTGTGTTAATGGTTTTCTGTCGATAACTATTTAGCTCTCATTGGAATTTAAGAGGTTGTTCATTGCAGGAAACTCAGATTTCAGCATTTTCTGACATTTGTCTTTGTCTCACACATCAACCCAAAATCTATGATTAACTGATTTTTACTACTGAAATAAATTTTAAATGTTCACATTTTGTTTCTAAATTAAAAAAAATGAGATCGCAATCAAAATAAAAAGATTATACATTATCATTAGAAAGATTATTTTCAGTTTACAAAATCAATAAAATCTTCATTTATTTTAAAAATCTAAAAGATTATTTATTTCTGTTATATCTAACAAAATATGTTTTAAAAGTTTAAAATTTTTGAATATTTATTGCGATATTTTTATACGTAAGTATAAATCTATTATTATTTACTCATTAGTATAAATAGGTTATTTACATAGAAGCTAAGATTCTAAATACAGCTTCCGGCCATATTCACGTTAGCTGCTAATATAACATTATATTTTTGAAAGAAAAAAAAAGTATTTCAAGTCAAAATAAGTTATTAATAATTTAAATTTCTTGATATCTAATAAATATAGTGAAATATGAAAGATATTAAGAAGAAACATGAATCGCATTAAAATAATCCGCATAAAACGAGACCCAGGTGTACATCATCTACAAAATCTAAATGACTTTAAATAATCTCCATTTACTTTTACTCCTTTAAAACTTACCATTCAGAAAGTACTTCTTGCAGCACTGCTATAAAAAGTTTTGGAAATATGAAGTCACTCTGTCTTACACCCATCTCAATGTTAACTTTCCTAATTATCATTATGTAATCTAATTGTTGCTGTTGGATTTTTATAAATATTCTTCAGAATTTAACAATATCCTGGGTCTATGCTTTAATCACTGAAGAAATGCATCACATGATCACATTTCCTATACTAGCACATTAATTGTTGATAAACAGAGCAAAACTCTCCATATAGTATTGCCACCTGTGCTAAACAGAGTAATCAATGGATGCCAGAAGGCTTGTGCATAAAATCCCCATCTAATGCCTACTCATCCAATATCCCCAGACTATTGGATGAGTAGGCATTAGATGGGTATTTTATGCACAAGCCTTCTGGCATCCATTGATTACTCTGTTTAGCACAGGTGGGAATACTATATGGAGAGTTTTGCTCTGTTTATCAACAATTAATGTGCTAGTATAGGAAATGTGATCATGTGATGCTTAATGGTTTAACACCAATCCTGCCTAATAGGATAGTGGTGGCTATGGTTGTAAAAGAGCCAAAGACACCAAAATGTATGGGTGCTGATTGGGTGCTGAACTGAGTTCAGACCCATATGACTATATAAGCTATTGAGCTTAGATTGAAAATATTTTTTGTGTTTTCAATTTTATTCTCATAGTTTTGTAGTTAAGTAGAGATAAAAGGTGGTTGCTAGAGGGTTGCATTAGATCCTAAGATCTAGATGCAGTGCTCTCAGATCCAAAGCTCCTCACTGACGAAGGCCACAAGCCAGAAACTAGTCTGGGGATATTGGATGAGTAGGCATTAGATGGGGATTTTATGCACAAGCCTTCTGGCATCCATTGATTACTCTGTTTAGCACAGGTGGCAATACTATATGGAGAGTTTTGTTCTGTTTATCAACACTGAAGAAATGCTTATAGAATTAATTGCATTTTCATAATCTACAAATCGAAAGCATAATGATAACTCATATTCATTGGTCCTTTCGATAACTCTCAATATTCTACTGTACTAAAACTACTTTTAAATGCAGCTCGTTCTCTTGTTTGGTTGAATCCAGTATTCTTTGTAGACGAGTGGTAAAAATTTTGTATAAAACTGATAGAAGATTGCTAAGTCTGTAATTTCTCTAATATCTTCTTTATTACCTTTTTAAAATATTAATACTGCATTCTTCCATTCATCTGGTACATCTTTATCATTTAGATATTTGTTATATAACTTGGTCAAAACTTCATCTATTTCCTCATCTGCTTTAATATATCGATTATAATTCCATCATTACCTGGAGCTTTTTCCTTCTTCATAAATTTAATTGCATGTCTCACTTTTTCATTTAAAATCCTGGGCAATTCAGAACATATAATAGATGGAGGAGGTGCTTGTTTGTTATTCCTGTATAATTCTTGATAGAATTCTTCTACCCATTTCATGATGTCAGCTCTCATTTTAGTAATAGTTCTATCTTTTTTCTTATTGCAGATATAAGTTTCCTACCAATACCAAAATCTTGTTTTACACTCTTGAGACTTTTCTCTTTTAGAGCTTTCCTTGCTGATTCACGATTATACTTTCTTATACCATTATCAACTCTTTTTCGCACCATTTTACAAAATTTGATATTCAATTCTTAATGCATTTTTATATATCTTCATTTTCATTCTTTTCCTCATAAATTCTCTAATCTCAGTTTTTAAAAGTGTATCAGTTATTTTCCTATTAATTTCATTCAAATCTGAATCATATTCCAAATCTACTAATATTTGAAAACGATTTGCAAGTTCTAATTTAAATTCATTAGGATGTTTCTGATGATTAGGGATACCAACTACAGTTTTTCTTAATAATTTTTGTCTCTAGTTTTGCATTAACACATATCATACATCTTACTAATCAATGATCACTTCCTGTGTGGAATTTATTAAGGACATTACAATCTTGAAATATGTATTTTCTGTTAGTCAAAATATAATCCAATTCTACTGTACCTTCATTTGGTTGCTTCCATATCCATTTCCTTTTAACATTTTTCTCAAAAAAAGAATTCATAATATAAAGTTTTTCTTTTTCTGCAAACTTCACAAGTCTATGTCCTCTCTCTTTTCTAATACCATAACCAAATTTGCCTACAGCACTTTCATCTTTCGTTTGTTTTCCAATTCTAGCATTAAAGTCTCCTATAACAATTTTAAAATATTGTTTACTCTGATCAAAAGCCTTTTGTACATCCATATAAAATTCTCTATTTCCATCATTACTCTAAAAACTTATTGGGCATAAACCTGAATCATCTGCATTTGGTATCTGCTATCAAGTTGAATAACTAATTTTGCCACTCTGTCCGATACACCATCAATCTCCACAATGTTGTTCTTCCATTTTTTATTTATAATGAATCCTACTCCACTTGTACTTCCAATATTTGTGTCTTTGTAGTGGAGTACATATCCACATTTTAAATCAATTGTCTCTTCACCATTTCTTCTAACTTAACAAATTCCAATAAATGTACATTTAATATGAGATAGTTCTTCCAATTCTTGCAACTTATCTTCAAATGGCAGCCTGGACCCACAATCAGGGGATTCTTAGCACCTTCTGCCTTTGGCCACCAACCACTGCCTTGGCTGATGACTTTACAGTCTCCTGGGGATTTATTTTTGTCTGTCATGATTATGTATATCTGTTTGAAAAAAAAAATTCATTCACACACACATTCATTCTGCCTTGTCAGGCAACTGAGCAGAAAGACCATGGTATTTCTTGATCTTAAACTCAGAGGTAAAACAATAAACTCACCATGCTGGCTTATGCATGTTGGTGAGCAGCCCATCCATGTTCATATACTATATGAATAATCACATAGTAATAACGGCTGCAATGACAAGAACGTATGGAGCGGACATTAAGAATTTACCCTGGTTGGTTCATTTAAGGTTTCTAAGAGGAATCAAAGGGTCTCCTTTCGGTTAACAGCAAACTTCTTTCTGTCGCCAATTTAGGAAGTAATGGGAAGTAAATCGGGCGAATAGGGCAGATGTTCGAGCATAAGTACTTTATTTTAGCCAAAAAATCATGCACTATCTTGGCAATGGGGGCTGGTGCATCAACAACCGAGAGCCTTGCTTGCAATATTCAGATCACTCGCATTTTGGCACACAAATTATTCAAAACACCTAAATAGCAGTTAGTGTTTACTTTCGGTTTTTCTTGAATGCATTTGCGGAGAACAAAAAAGGAGAGCAATCTTTTGATTCAGCTCTTTTGCATTCACAATTTTTTTTTAGTTTTCCTTCTGGCAATCTCCATTTTGCATTATGGCACTTGGTTGATGGCTCATATTGGAAACACCATTCTCATGACCCATTATGATATTTGAGAAGAATTCCAGTTCTTTTCAGTGCTTCATTCAATTGTCTGGTTGATTGTCAACAAGTATGTGCACATCTGCTTTTTCAAATCTTCCATTAAAATGCAAAGGATAGTGTTTTAGGAATGTCAATGAGTCAGCTAGTCACTCAGTAATCAGTTTAAAGAATTTTGACAACTTTTTGCATGTTTTCTTCATTTCCAATTGTTTTTGATACACCCGACACAATGCTCTCCCTGCCAAAAAGAAATCTTGTAAACCACTTGAAATGTTCTCGTTACTCATAGCTTCATTGTCATATTCAATTTGAATCATTATTGTTCCATCGTGGGTTTTCTACAAAGATATGAAACAGTCATATTTCATATCATAACTTGTAATACAATAAGTTAGCATTATAAAAATTTTTGTAGTACATAAGTTAAACTATGTCATTACATAATACATATTGATTCAGAGAGGGTGTTGTAGACAGCTTGGAGAGAACTAGTTACCTTTTCGTTGGACATATTGTGTACATTTTTGCATTTGGATCTTGCAGCATTAATTTTCAAATATTACCTATTATTTTTAGTATGAAAAATATTAATGCATTTCAGAAACTTTTAAATAAATACATAAATCGATCAGAATATTGAATTAATTGATCCGTTCAGATAATACGGTTTATTTAGTATTCTCTTTGTATTTTTAGGTTCATGGCATGCTGTAATCTGTCTGATATATTGTTTTGTGGCCAAGAGTCTCCAGGAAATAGTAGCTTAACAGATGATGCTGATCCATTTGTTAAAGTGTTAAATGCGGATGTGATAGATGAATCTTTAAAAAAAGGCCGGCATAAAAATAGACTCACATTTCATGATGAGGAACATACTTTTGAAAATAGAGGTAAACTATATTATTATTTCTTGTGGTTAAAAAAAAAAAATTGTGCACAGTGACAAAAAATTTAGGAAGCCAAAAATACTTTGGTATGATCTAAATTTTTCATATTAAACAAATTTTAGCATGCTTCATATAGTCAGTTGAAAGATTAGCTTTTACAATGTAACAGGATTTTTACCCCCAGTTATTCCATCTATTCTAAGCTTTAATAACTGATAGAATGATATTGCATAATAAATCTCTGTCCAATGCTATCCAATACTGGCATCTTTAAAGTAGACATTCTAAGTTCCTAAAGACGGAAGAAATTTCTGTAACATTTGTTTATCCAGCTCCAATTGTCTGGCTGGATATGTAGAACTTGCTTGCTTGGGAAGTCCTAGATGGAATAAGATCCTTTGTGAAAGTTGAATCCATATTTCATTCATATTTATTCTTCAATGATCACCATTTGTCCGATTGATTGAAACTAAATCCTATATAATTAATCTTTTTGATTAAAAAAAGTGGCCTCAATTACTGAACTCAAGCTATAAAATTACATATGAATATACTTTCATGTACTGTAGTAAATTTGTCATATAAATATAGGCAAGTGAAAATCTAAAATGGCTCTTACTATTTTAATAAAATATAATAGAAACTTGTTCACCCACGAAAGCATGAATTATCAATGTTTTTCTCCTTACACTGGATTTATTTTTGATAACAAAAATGTTAAGTAAACAAATAATACAACTCATACGTAAATAATATCATAAATGTTAATAAACGAATATTGTAATATTTAATATGAAAAGTTCTTTTTGACATTTTGTTCTCTTTTATGTAATATATATATATAAATATTATTTTTAATATTTATAGATTATATATAGTGAATAAATAACTCAAATTATATATAACCGAACAGGAAGTACCTGAAGCTTCCAATATAATGTTTGCAAGTTTGTTTGTTTTTGTCGGTACATTTTTCACCTTTAGATCAATCCTATCATAACCATTCGTCAGCCCAGATGTCAGCTTCTCCCACTATAGATGCATTAGAAATGTATAGTTTTTGAAAGCTTCCATAGAGCACATTTATAATTTAACTTCATATACACATTATTTTTAGATACTTTAAAATTAACTTTATATTTGATTTAAATATATTTCAAACTTCTATTCCATCATACATCACTGAAACATATGACCAAAGGTATGACATCTATATATTTTTAATACCCCCCCCCCCATCTTTTTTACCTTCCTTTTCTCCTAAAACTTATATAGCAATGAAACAATATATATATTATGTAATATTGAAATACAAGTATAATGTATATACTTAACCTAGAGGTAATTAAAGGGGATTCGAATCCAGACTTTCAAGCTCCCTACAGTCATCCACTCTATCCAGTGTAACCGTTGTACATGACCACATACATGTGAAAAAGACAAATGATGTTCAATATACGTATTTCATGCTGAATCAGCACTCATCAATTGGTCCGGATCATTATCTCTCACACATATATATATAATCAGTGCTCGGTTTATATTAAGATAACAAATTTTCACACTTTAATGGACAGGCTTCACCCCTCTCCAACTCTTCAGCCATCCATATTAAGGGCCCATCAAAGGCTTTGAGCATTTCATAATCAGATTTTCAGTGATATAGATGGCTGAAGAGTTGGGAGAGGATTGAAACTATCCATTAAAGTGTGTAATTTACTATCTTAATATAAACTGAGCACTGATTATATATATATGTGTGGTAGATAATGATCCTAACTGATGAGTGCTGGTTCAGAATGAAATACAAATATTGATCATTTATCTTTTTCACATGTATGTGGTCATAAGTTATATTAAATAGTGGATGACTGTAGAGAGCTTGAAAGTCTGGATTCAAATCCTCTTTAATTAAATATATTATGTCCATATAGATAAATTAAAACTCATGATTTTTTAAAAATTCTATTTATTCTTTAGATTATTTATCAGTACAGATAAATTTTTTAGCTTTTCATTATGGATATAAACGCCTTTCTCTGCTGTAATAATATATATAATAATTATGTGAAAAATGGAGTTTTCTGCGTACTTTAGTGGAATGGCAATGTGCCAGACTCCGAAGCATAAGTTCCTCAGATGGATTCCAGTTTGGCACTTCCTGCAACAAACTTCTTATGAACTATTGAGCAATAAAACCATTTGATTATTTATTTATGGGTAAAAGAAAGAAAATGAGATTGGAAATTGTTGTTGAAAAAAAAAAAAAATCTCTATATCACTAAGTATAATGGTCTGTAAATATTCACAATGCAGTATAATGATGTTCAAAGAAGTTTTTCCACATTAAATATTTGTTATTCTTATCTTTTTTGGTTTTATTTATTTATATGCAAAAAAAAAAAAAATCCATCATAGTGAATATTATTTCCCATTTTACAATAATATTTATGTATGTATGAAACCATCCGTACAGGAAATGGGAATTTTTCTTGTAGAAAGATCAGAACTTTCCATATTCCTTCTTTTAACCATTATTATGATCCAGTGGTATAGCTGGGATTTTTGGGTGCTTGCACAAAATTACAAAAAAGACCCCTTATAACATATAGCTTAATATTTTTTTGAATACATATAAAAATGCCTCTAAGACCCTTTGGCTCTCGAATATTTCACTGCCATATCTATGCTGAACAATGCAAAACACATGTACTAATACAAATGAATATAATTTAAATGATCACAGAAATATTTAAAATATTAAACGATAGCAAAAACTATTAGTATAGTTTATACAAAATTTAGTTTGTACTTCAAAAATAACTTGTTAGTACATAATTAATGAAATAAACTTTAATCATAAGCTATTTGGAAGTCACTCATATGTTCAAGTCTATAACACTACTTACGTAAAAAAAAAAATTAGTTTTATTGCTCACAAGTTCTATTTTCAGAACTGGAATTAATCCAAAGGCCTTACATTCCAAAGTCTAATACTCTACCATTGCACTAAATCGTACAGGGCAAAATAATCTGATGACTTTATTGTTCGTGAATTCATAAGAAGTTTGATTTGTTGTTGAAAGTGGCAGAACCGGAATTGATCTGAAAACTTTATACTTCAGAATTCGATATTTTACAACTCCTATGAAATTTGTTGAATGATATGTCTTCATAAGCTGCTGAAAAATATTTTCTGTGAATTCATGTGTTTTTAAGATTTTTACTACGCATTTGTTATTTACCACTAACAGCAACTTTCCTTTTCTCTTATATGCTTGTTAAATTCACTATATAGTTGAATACTATTTATTTAATCACTATACCCACGTATCTTATATAAAAATGTGATAAAACGGCAGTTCTCTACTCTAGCGCCATCTATAGTAAGCTCACATAATCAGCGATTTATGCCAGCGCATTTATATTACCTATTCCCAGATGGATAGATTTTTGCCTTTATCATTAAGACTTGGAATTGAAAGATAAAGAGGGTTCCAAAATAGAATTCATTTAATTCTATGTTGTGTAAGCTAAGGAATTGTGATTTGTTATATGTAAATAAACTTCTTAAAAGATAAATTTTCTGTAGATATCAAAGTTTTAGTACTCTAACTAAACTATAGAATTCTCCTGCATACCAGAGTTGAAGCTGCAAGCAATAAATACAATAAAAAATAAGTAATGGAACAGTTTATTGCTCAGGGTTAATAAGAAGTTCAAGTACCAGAAGTGGAGAATTGAGCTGCCTTTCATGGACTTTGAGATCCAAAATCTGTCATTGCATCAAACCATGCAGAGCGATAAATACATTGTGAACTCAAGCAATATGTTAAAGTATCATGAATCAGCTTACAACTAATAGCATGAGGATTAATGCCATCTGGCAAAACTTAAGAAATCAAACCTCCAAGTTAGTTTCTGGCACTTATAATGGCTATCAGACAAAACCTAATCTGGAGATTTAGACATGGCACTACTAGTTAGAATCCATTGGTTGCTCAAGCTTCCAATAGATGGCTCTGGAATAGTGGTTATTGTTCTTAATGCAAAACTCAAGTAACACAGGGTATCTTAAGAAATTAATCTTAGAGTTCTAATAAGGTTAAAAGATTCCCCTCACTGAAAAGTTTCTTTAATTATAAAACGGAATTGAATTACTTATACACATAAAATAATGTACAGAAACATTAGTTCGAAATTTATAAAATAATTATATAGAAACAAGTGTATAAAAATACATTTTTCCTGATAAAGTAAATGCATGTTGTTGTCAGATTATGGTCACACTTGTGAGAAATTTAGCAAAATTATTTTCACCATTGAACAGTAATTGCCTTATTTGTAATGCTTTTTTTAAAAAAATTGAGGTGGCAATGTTAACCATATATATACAGTTTATCAAGAGATGAATCCTTTAGATTTCGATAAAGATTTAAGTTAAATTTGATTATCGGGGAGGTAGAAACGAATTTAATTAAATTGTATTTGCATAGGTCTCAATTATTAAAAAAAAAAAACAGCATTAAGTAAGGATACAAGCAGTCATCCTGTTTATCATAATGAAAAAGTGATATTTAGAAAGATATTAATATTATGGTTAAGCGTAAAAAATTAACCAAAATGTTCACATATTAACAAATTTGGAAGAGTTCAAACAAAAAAACAAAAGGTTACATGGAGAACTGATAATTTGAAATGTTTTGGAAAGAGAGAACATTTTGTTTGAAAATCCAAGTTAAAGTTTATTATTCAATAAAGCATTTATTCAGTGGATTACTAAAATAACACTGAGGGATAAATTAATTTTATGATCAAGTTTTGAGGCAAAAGAGTGCTTTTTGAAATAGCTTAGAAAAAATACTAAATTAGAAATATCCTAATACTTTGATGGATATAAAATGAATAAATTCAAGCAATTGTTTATTTTTTGGAAGTCAGAAGTGACAGCTGGAACTGCAATCCATGGACCTTGATCTTTAATCTGCCACTTTACGATTGCCCCAAACTACGCAGGGCATAAGAACAGATTGAAAGGATATGTTGAGTCTCCCAAGATATTTTATTCTATATATATATAGATGCCATTTTGATGGAAATCTAATTTTCTTTCATTTTTATTTTAGAGGTTTGTTTATTTTGTCAAAACTACGCTGAGATGCTATTAAATAAAGATATCAATGACCACGGCGGCTTAAGGCAAACTTTGGAAAGGTGTAGATTTGAGGTAATTTTATTGCACGTTACAATAAATATATCTATATTAAGTTTCAACCATCTACTTTTTTCGAATGCACCAATATTAATGTTCTTAATATTTTAGGTAATTGGTAACCTAAATACTTTAAAGCGTTTACTCCGAGAATCTGAAAATAGTTACTATGCATTATATAGGTATTTATTTGCTAAAGAATTTCTTACACTTAATTTTATAATTGAATTTTGAAATTTTATTGTAGTTTCACATTTTTTTCTTCCTATGTAAATTTAATGGTAATATTACAAATATTTTTTTAAGATTTTGCTGATATAAAGTGAGGTATATATTTTTTCTTATTGCTTCAATAGATCCTATGTATTTTTAAAGTCGAGTGGAATGATCAAAGCATTACTAAGGTTCGCAGAATTAGAAAATAAAGATTGCCATGCAGTTCTCTCCGTTCTTCAAGAATATTTGCTGGAAACAATGGATTTCAGCTGATCACTCCAATATATTTATTCCATTTATTTGTCATTATATATGTAATTGGTATGTAGTATACCCAATCTAATTGGAATTCAAAGAAAAAATAGTCTGAATTACAGCATACATACATTTTCAGATACATATTTAATGTACTCTTCTCACAATCATATTAATAATTTTTTATTGAAAAGTTTAATTCATAACATGAATATTATTCAAATCATATAAGCATCTTCATTTTTTAGACTTCATTAAGTTTATATATTTTGTCAATCTTTTAAGATATATAAATTATTACTTTTAAAAAAAAAGAAGTCAGTATTAAAGAATACCTAGTTTAACATCAAGGTTACATTATATATGACAGGGGTGGCCAACTTTTGTGTTCATAAGATCTACTTTTTATTTTAAAAATGTGTTGCAACGGCTTGTTGTCATAGGCGGCGTAGTCTAAGTGGAGGGAGGTGTGAAATACTTACTATTTTTATATATCCACCTAGTAAAAAATAATTATTTAACAGGCCAAAAAACTCATGTCTGGAGGAATTAAAGCAACATGAGTAATTATTAACAATATTTATTAATTCAAATTAACTACATTAAATCCAAATTAAAAATATTATTTTCAATAATAATACGGCTTAATGGACTTCAACTATCTAGAATTGAAAAAAAATTTAGAACAAAAATAAAAATAACAAAAAAAAACTTGAAAATCTTGGACTTAATTTGTTTCACTTGTTACTAGACAGCTTTTGTCAGATTGACCTCGCAATGGACCAAAAATGACTGCAATCGACCGGTGGATCACGATCGACTTGTTGGATACCCCTGATATATGGTAATGGCATAAATATTATGATCAAGCACCAATATATTTTAAAAAAATTAAATGTATTATGCTACTCATTTAATTGAAGTATGAAGCTTGTCTAAAAATATAAATATTGTACTTAACACGATCACTGTAAATGATGTGTATAAATATTCTTTTTTTTTAAAAAAATCAATTTTGAATTTATAAGATTAGCTTTGGTTACAAGTTCCTTATTTGAAATTTCCTAAAAGACATGGTTATTTTTTTTTTTACCAGCTATTATCAATATATATATATATATATAAGGAATAAATAATTGAAAGTACAGTAAATTGTTTTATTGTAAATATAGCAGAGTATTGATATTCCAGCAGCTTTTTTAGTTTGGGCAAAACTTCAAAGAGGGTCTTAATTTTTCATGAAAATTGAAATATTTTTTTTATTTAGTCTCATCTTAAATTTATACATTTTAAAATTTAAAAAAAGTAATAAGTTATTATTGATTAACAAAATGCAATTTTATCTTTTTTTAGTTTGCACTTTGAACTAAGAAAGTAAATAGTTAACTGCTGTAATAATTTATTTTCATTTGTTTAATTAATAGCAACTAAAACAAGAAGTTCTCTTTTCTATCACCATCTATACTAAGCTGAAGCAATCAATATACCAGATAATTTGGTCCATAGTTTTCTACCAAGCAACATCCTAACTGGAGATTTCCTAATTGTTGAAGGCATAATATTCTGAAACTATAGAGTTGCACTTATGACTTATAGGCCTATCCTTCCACAGAATGTATCATTGGATTGTCTTCCAATTAATTCTTAGTGATGCAGTAAAATGTCCAACTTTTTATTCACTCTACAATTCCTCAAATCTGTTGGAGTAAGTAAATCTTGTATCATTGTTTAACACAAGAGTTTCGGGGAAATCATGAAAAGCAGATTTCTAGAAAATTTGATATCGTTTTTTTGGAGCCGCTATGATACTTCCTACCAAAAATGGCTCCAAACATGTCTAAAATGTTCAATATATACATGATTGTATTTCATTATAGACTGCAATAGAAAGCTCTTTTTGTTCAGTCACATATTAAGTTGAAGAATAAACTGATTTGTTATTAAAAAAAAAAAAAAGTGGAAACAAGAAAGGGTGTTGTGGGGAGTAAATTAACTATTAATATAAAAGTAATTGGAAGATAGCAAAGTATAAATTAAATTTTTATTGCTGGAATTAAATGTTTAATATTTATATTTAAATTTTGCAGTAGCATATCGTGTTTTAAATTCAAGTGAAGGATATAATAGGTAAGAGGTGTATTACCAAAATATTACTGTAAAATCATGAACAGGCAAGACTTCAGAACCAAGGGTGCTGGATTTTCAATATTCAAATAGTAATATTTTTTTTCAAGGAATGAACAAAAATGTTGATACTTGTTGGCATTCAACAATAAAAATTTTGAAACTATCTCTTTAAAACATCTTTAAAGGACTTATCACCATTGTTTTATACATATATTTCTTAAGGTTTCCAATATTTTGATCTCTAGTGTTTTATCATTGTTAAAATCTGTGTTTGTGCAACCCTTCTTCTATTATCCAATTTTTCTTACCACAATCTTCCTCCTTTTTGTTATTCTATAGCTAATTACTATCTCAGAATCTTTTTTTGTTGTTTTTATCATTATATAAATTTTAATATTTCGAGATTTATTTTTCTACGTATTGAATACCAGTATAGTATATATAATAAATTACAAGATATTTTTTTAAAAAAAAAAAAGAATTTAGCAGCATAATTTATCACCATCTCCTTGCCACTTACTCTAAACTTTATTAAGTAATAATGTACTATCTAATATCCCCAGACTACTTTCAAGCTTATGGCTTTCATCAGTGGGGAACTTTGGATCTTGAACCAGTAAACCTGGACTTTTAGGATCTGTTGCATCTGCCTTCCAGCATCTATTTTTGCCCTCTGTTATACTATCAAGCTATTAACCATACTAAAAAACCATGTTTTCAATCTAAGCCATCTTGTTGGCATAGTCATATGGATTAGAAATCAGTTGTTTCTATATATTGTGTCTTTAGTTTTTTACAGTTACTCTGGGGATGTTGGATAGGACAGCTCAGGATAGGAATTTAATAAGTTTTATTATCTGGCATCTATTATTACTTACTCCAGCTTACATTAAATGGCATATAAATGGTGAAAAATTATGCTGTTACAACAGCAATATGTAAGCTAGCCATGTGTTATTTTAAAATGTAATTTATAATATATACAATTATTTAATGTAGTTAATTAAGTGGAGCTGAACTTATTATAAAGAAAAAATGGGAAAATACTGTTGTGGACATTATAATGATAAAACAAACAAAATAATGAAAAGGTTTGTTGCTCGGAGGTTATATGACATTTGAGCACCAGAAGTGAGATTCTTAGCTCTTGAATCGATTACTCTACGAGTGCAATAAACTATGCAGAGCATTTTGGAGTCTGATGATACGTCTGAATCATTAATCAACTTAAGGAAAAATACCAAAGGCAAACAATTTACAAATATGCCCCTGGTGAATTTGTATGTCGATGAAGGGTAGGGAATTTTTATAAAGATTGTATAGAACACTTTTGATTAGACCAAACATCATAAAAGATTTTAATGGTCTAATGGAAAAACAATGCGTAATTAGTTGAAATTACAAACGGGGACATTTGTGGTGGAAGAAAAATTGTACATACAATTCTTTTTCCAAAAAAACCCCAGAGGAAATGGACTTTATACTATCCAAATGAATTTATCTTGTTTAACAGAAGATTAAAAAAGGGATACAAGACGGAAATAATATATTTAATAGATTCAACACAGGATGTGATAATCAATTAATGAGATGCAAATTATATATTGATGCAAAGCTGCATAGACAAATGCTGGCAAGAAAAATAGAATTAACTAGCATCTCTAGTCTTCCAAAATATCCAGAGGAATTTAAAATAGATTTTAAATATTTTAAAATGATCGAAGACATAACAAATACAATTATGATATTAGGAACTAAATGAAAGGAATAATTAAAATAATTAAAAATGAAATATTTAGATGTGAATTTGTGGAATTCTATTTGAAGGGCTTAGAAAAGAGTTGATATAAATATAGATGGAATTTAAAATAGATTTTAAAAATCATTTTAAAATGATCAAAGACATAACAAATACAATTACGATATTAGGAATTAAATGAAAGGAATAATGAAAATAATTAAAAATGAAATATTTAGATGTGAATTTGTGGAATTCTATTTGAAGGGCTTAGAAAAGAGTTGATGATATAAATATAGATGCAAAATTATAACCTGTAGAAATGAATGAGTTTCGGAGATATAAAATACCAATTTGGTATCGAAAGAATAATTTTTTCAGCAGACATCACGAAGTGTATGAAAGAATTCCACAAAGAATTATAATTAAAAAAAAACAGGAAAGTAAAATAAACCATGCAATAAAAATACCATCATTTACAATCATATTCTAAGTGAAGAGTTAGAGCAACTATTACTTCTACAAAAAAAAAAAGCTTCAGGAAATAAATGATGGAATCATTAGATATTTTAAAAGCGGTGATTAAATCGAAATTGTTGGCCAAGTTTTATATAAAATGTTCTAAATGATATGAATATTCTTGATAGCTGCATGAGTACCATACAATGGTAGCCTGGTGGACACGAGATCTCTGGAATAAAGTTCAATTGTCAATTCTGATGCAAAAATGTCACAATCTGAGCAATGAACTGTTTTAGTGAAAAAAAGACAAAAATATTTAAAAAAGATAAAAAAAAATTTAGAAATCAGAGTTATGTTTTCCAGTAATTATATATAAAACATTTACCAAGATAATTACTAACAGTTCAGTGAACTTTGGACTCAAGACAATCAAAAGAACAAGTTAGATTAATGTTTTAGAGCCAAGAATAAAGTTTTTTTTTTTTTTAGCGATTTAAAAAAAAAAAAATTAAAAATTGCTGGAAAAATAATAAAATTTATCGTAGAATTAAATTTGAAATGTTTTTGGTAGATTAAATTCCAAAAATTTTGTTGATTAAAACCTACTAATGTAGGTTCTATCAAGACATTTAATGATGCGATATAAAAAAATATATTTTTGTTAGAGCAATGATTATGAAAATCATGGTGAACTCGCAACAACTGTTTAGTCTAACACAAAAGAATTGTTCAAGGTATATTGATTCTGATATTTATAATAGAAAATCTAAAGCAAAATAAGTGGAAAAGATATCAAACGAAGCAAAATAATTGTAGATTCAAAAATTGACTTTGAAATTAACAGCAATGAACAAGAAAGAAAATGTAATGATCAAGAGATGTCAAAAGTTTTCTTTAGGCATCATTGTAGATGTTTGTTTAAATTGTTCATTTCTTATTATCATAATTTTCAAAAACGAAGTTATCATTTTTTGGAAGTATTGATTTTTCATATGAACAAACTTTTAAAGTGCTTTTTTAAAAGTCCTTTATCTATCTGATCACTGCCAATTTTTATGGAAGTAATATTTTATTGTTTTATCACAGTTTTTAAGACAATCTAGGATAAATTAAAAATTATAATAAAAAGAAAGTGAATTTTAAAAACAATATATAAAATTATTTATAATCCTAGGAAAAAACTTGCCTTTTGGATATATTCACAAAGTGACTTTCGATCAAAAACTTAAAAATATTCTGCCATCTCGATATAAACTTCTTATTCTTAATATTTGAAGACAAGTATAATTTATATACTTGGAGTTTGATGTAATTATAAGGGATTTGAACGCTGACTTCCAAGCTTCCTTCAACTATTCACTTTATCTCATATAACTGATATATATGACCTTACATGTGAAAAAGATAAATGATCTCCCAATATACGTATTTTGTGCTGAACCAGCATTCATCAGTTGGTTCATATCATCATCTCCCACATATATATTATATAATCAGTGCTCGGTTTATATTAAGATAGAGTGATTTAAAGTCAACATGGACAGGACAATGATATTGGCATCAATAAGGGATTTGTGTGTTCTATCATCATATTTTCAATGATATGAATGGATGAAGAGTTGGAGGATGAAGTAGATTGAAGCTTGTCCATTAAAATGTGAAGATTTGCTATCTTAATATAAACCGAGCACTGATTATATATATATATGTGTGGGAGATGATAATCTGGACCAACTGATGAATATTGTTTTAGCTTGAAATATGTATATTGGAGATTATTTATCTTTTTTACATATGATGTCATGTGTTTCGATTGTATGAGATAGTTGAAGGGAGCTTAGAAAGTCTGTGTTCAAATCCTGTAATGTTCTTATTCTTTTAAAATGCAAGCATACACACACACAAATTTCAGGAAAATAATCCAATAGAAAATTGTTATTTTCCTATTTATATCTCAAGAAGTTTTATCCAGAAATAGAACTGATTACATTGATTTGCGTATTTTTTATTCACTTGCATTGTGCAAAATAGAATAGCTAAGAGTATAAACTTAGAAATAGTTTGATTGAAAGCTAATTGCTAGCACACACAATTGATCTATTAAGAGCTTGAAATTAATCTTTAACTGCAAATTTAAATAAAGCAGTCATTTCTTTTTATATACAATCTTCCAAACTTATATATGAAACAAAAATCCATTTCTTTTGTTTATCACAATTTTGTTAAGCAAATGCACATTTTACGGCAATTTTTTTCTTACCACATATGTATTAAGTTATTTATGTTATTTGATGTAATGCTAAGTTTTTTATATTAAAAAAAAATATTTTTGTATTCAGTAACAAGTAACTTTGTTTTATAATTGTCCATCTAGTCTATTCTGATATTGCAATTAAGATTAAAATTTGTTTAGAAATCATATATTTATAGCAAGCTTATTTTTAATCATATTCAATGACGCTGAAATGTTATATTTGAAATAACGGCAGCTTTCAGGTGTGGTATACATATCACAGGTGCCTTTTATGGATTATTTATTATATAGATAATTATTATAGAATATTGTAAAAAGTGACAAACTAAAGATTATGAAATAAATTTTTTAAAAAATACTTGTGTCCTTTTTTAAATATATATATTATATACAATTAGATGCACAACAAAATGTTTCATTGCAAAATTTAAATAAACTCGCTGAATCAGTATGAATAAAAATTTAGCCTATTTCATATGAACATTTATTTAACAATATGTGCTCTCAATACTTATCATGTTGACTTGCAAATGAAGTTTGCTCAAAAATATCTGCACATATACACCTGGGTCTCGTTTTACGCAATAGATAGGTTCCTCAGAAAACATGCGCAAACGAAATCGCGCAAAAATAGATGTAACTTACATTGAAAAAGGGGGGATGCGATCTGTGATTTTTCAAAATTCGCGTAAAAACAAAGCACCAACGTAAAATTACTTTAAAATTCGCGCAAAAAAAAAATAAGGAAATAAAATATGATTAATAAAAAATTTCAAATTTGAAAAAAATTGATACAAGATAAACTTTTTTTAACTATAATATTTAATTTTATCCAAAATAATATATTTTTATGCACAATTTACAGTACAGTAATTTACATTTTTTTTATACACGTTTTAATTATTATAGCTATTTGCCGAAAAGCACGTTCGTTTGCAAACAACTAGCGCCAACTTCACACTCATGTTGTGTCAATGGTTTTCTGGTGACAACGTAATTAGTAATTAATCTTTGAGACGATGATTTTATTAATTGTTTAGAAACTAACAACTAAAAATTAAATTCTTATTTTTGTCTTTAATTTTCAATTCCGTTTAAAAATCAAAATTCACATCACATTATTTCAAGTCGCCGTAAGTAGTTTTTAAATTGTTAATTACAATTAAAAATCAGATTTTAATTTTTAATTGTGCCCACTGCTATTACAAACCTTTTAAAAATAAACTTGTGGACACTAAATGATTAATAATTGATTACGTTCTTTTTTAAAAAGCAAAAACAGAATGTGATTTAAAATGCAAAATTAACACGCACAATGCTTGAACAAATTTATATTATAATCTTGTAAAATTTAATGTGTGTATACATAAAATGTGGAAATCATGATTTTAATTTCATTATTGCATAAAATCTTACTATTATAAAGCACTGAAAATATTGAAAAGTGCGCGAAATTTTGAATATATTGTAAAGTGCGCGAAATTTATTATTTAAAGTAATAGCGCAATATCGGAGTTCGACTTCCGGTGAAACACGAATCGCGTAACTTCAAAATCGTGTTAAATAAGTCCGCATAAAAAGAGACCCAGGTGTATATACACACATTAGCAATCTGTTCTGAAAAAAATAAAACATTCTTATATATTAATTTAACACAAAACAGCTACAATAATGCTACAAGCAGTATCTCGTACCTCTTATAAAAAAAAGTTTTATATAATTATCATTTCAAGTTTGATTTTTTATATATATTATAAGAATTATACAATAAATATAATATATTTGTATAAAAAAAATTAATCATAAAATTGCAAAAATGGAGAAATAAAATTATTTTTGTTTAAATAGCTTCTAACTGGAATCATTGATTGCGCTCTTATAATCATTATTATGAAATAAATTTACTTTTTATTATTGTATATATTATTTACAATATTATACTATTTGTATAAAAAAGAATAAAAATACATAATTTGCAGAACACTGAGAAAAATTACTTGTTTAGACTACAAGTAATACAAAATATTGCTAATCCGAAAAAGTGGCATACTACAACGACTTAAATTCAAACTAATTTGATTTTTGCAAAATACAGACATACTTAGAAAACTGTCAAGATGAACATGTATTCAATTAAAAAATTCTAAGAAATTAAAGCATAGAAAAATTTATATGGGTATTACATACTGGTTGTAGTTGTTGCAGGGTAATACTAATTTCATTTAAAGCATGAGATTACTAAAGTAAATTTCACTGGATGAGTTTCATATACAATGGATGACTTCTTACAGTTTATCAGGTAATAAGTTATACAGAGTACAAGGTTCAATTTTTCACCCATTAGTATTAGTTTATAATTCGAAAAAATATTTTTCTTGAGCTTATTGTAATTTACATATGTAAACGTTTAACCAAAAGGTAATACCAATTTATTAGTTATAATTTTCTGAGCATGCTTTTGACGACAGTCAGAATCAATACAATTTCTCTAGCTGCGTGGTGTATTATGGTTAATTGTGAACATATATTGCTACAAGAGTCATGCTGTACAAATATCTATATAACCACGCAAAAACAAACTCAGAATGTCAGTATTTCTAAAACGAGCAAGGCTACATTTTTGACCCGACAAGCTCTGAGCAGGATAGAAAAGATCAATTTTAAGAGACATCCAGTGTTCTCTTATCAAAGAAAGTGAATATGTAAATAGGACATTTACATAACATGCACTTCATTTAAATATCACATTGCTTCCTATGGCAAAATGAGCCCTACAATTCTGACAATCAATGTTGAAAGTACGTTTAACAAAATATATAATAAAAATAGTATTTTCTTGATTAAACATTCAAAATGTTTACATATATAATATTAATTTATGAAAAATTGTAGACCTCCTACAGACATTTTAGAATTACTACTTGAAAATCTGCATAAATGAAACATTAACTGAATATCCTTATTAATTTAATAAACCAATTGTCCAAATTTAATTATTCCTACAAGAAACCAAAACTCAACAACAATCTGGAAAATTCTATATAAAAGTGTTGGTAGTATCCATCTTGAATCAAATGATGGTTCAATTAACTGTTTTTTGTATTTGGAAGCATAATTACTAACACAACATTGTCTTAATAACTAGTTTGCAAAAAGCAAATAAGGAGTATCAATTAGTTTAGTCATAATAGGGTTCCTAGAATTTAAAATATAATCATTTTTTAAAGACATAAATTAATCCAAGGACTTCTTGAATAAAGACTTTTATGATCTTTCAAAATTGTTTAGAAAGACAAAAAAAAAACCCCAAAGAAAGCTGATAATAATCACTATCCAAAACAAGCCAACCTTTTTTTTTTTACATTTTGATCATTGCTTCCCTTTGAATGATTTTTTTGGAAGATGTATCTTTTTAGCAAATGGACTTATTTGCTTTTAATCAGCCAGTACTTTTCTACCTTATTTATGACAAAAATTTTATTGAAAAGAATGAATTACATGTAAACATAGCATTATAATAAGTAAATAATTGTACAGCTTTATTGCTCAGGAGTTCATAAGAAGTTCAAATGCTGGAAGTGCCGGAACTGGAATAGTTCCAAGAATCTTTCCAGAGTCTGACACTCTACTCTTACTAATTTACATAATTTGCATTTTGAAGTGATTTGTGTATGTATACACATTAAAAGACTTGGTTTAGTAATTGTTTAAAACCCTCAAATACTTTAAAAAAGAAAAATCTTGCGACAAGTTTGAATTATTGACTTATGAATCAATTTAGATATTTTAGGTTGCTTTTTAGGTGGCAACATAGACACCACTGTTTTTTGCTACTGCATTTAATGAGCTAAAAGATAAGGTATCTCATTATAATGATTAAAACTACTGCGAGAAATTTCTACTTATATAAAGTCTTGCCAGTTTCCTTATAATTTTGAAACTCACATGTCAATTTTAAGTTTTTTTTTCTCTTTTACATAAGGTGCAATTATTTGGTGAAAATTTTAAGGCTGTTTAATCATCTTGTATTGACAGCCTAGGGAGGTAATCCTAGAGTTAAAATATTCCATGTGAAGTAAAAAAAAAAAGCTAACTTGCCAACCAAACGAGACATATCATTTATTGCAAAAAATAAAATGGACATAAAACTTAAATTTGCTGGATTGCACACATGAAACGAATATTAAGACGTCCTCAAAAGTATTTTTGGTGAATTTTATGATTATCTTGGGAGAAGTGGACACATTTATGTTAAACATACTTCTTAGAGAATATCTTTGTAGGTAAAATATGGCTGAAGATAGAATACAGTGAAGAGCTGTGTATAATTAGGCAAGGCACTGAAATCTTCGAAAAACAAAGTTCACGGCAGAAAAGACAGCTTCACTAGATGTTAAATAAAGACAAAGATCAAATCATTAAACATCACATGACCATCATTCTCTATGCTTACACAAGCTGTTATAACACAAAACTCCATACAGTAGTGCCACCCAGTTGAAAGCTAGAAACTGGTCCAGATACTGGACGAGTAGGCACTGGATAGGGATTTTGTGCACAAATCATGCATCCACTGATTACCCTGACTTGCAATGGGTGGCACTACTATGTGGAAAGTTTTGCCTCTGTTACTTTAGGATCAATGTGCTATGTGGTTCAAGGATTGGTTTATGTATTCATATTGCTGGTAATGTTGGCAGCACAAATTATTTTGTAATGCAAATGAACACAAGATAACACAAAATTTAATTCAATCAAAATGCTTTGCTTTAATAAAAGTTAAGAATGCGTCATTTATTTATACAAAATCAATATTATGATAGCAAATTTGAAGTTACCATAAATTA
This sequence comes from Epiperipatus broadwayi, assembly GCA_028023455.1. Taxonomy (NCBI): domain Eukaryota; kingdom Metazoa; phylum Onychophora; class Udeonychophora; order Euonychophora; family Peripatidae; genus Epiperipatus; species Epiperipatus broadwayi. The sequence goes on from JAQFVV010000045.1 coordinate 5,814,282, forward strand.
AGACTTACAAATCAGAAGTCTTAGAGTTATTTTATTCTGCATTAAATGCCATTATTAGAATTACTGAGCAACGATTTCCTGTAATAAAAGGCTTGATTAAGTCCGAGACCACACAGTTGCCCAATTAAAATGTAGTTTTTTTTATTATAGTTTCCATAAATATTCCAGTTGATGGAGGAACCACTTGTATCTAAGTACATAAATTAATGTGTCATATTTTTGGACACAAATCATTTTACAATAGGTGAATTTGGATATAGTAATAAAGTGGATTATTTTTTTTAAAACTCTTATTCATCACTCACCAATATTTTACTGATTCACTGCAAAATAAAGGTTTGTCCAAATTTAAATTAATTTCTCCGATCTGTAACTTCTTTTCTCCACGACCTACTGGCAAATCTTCCTTAACATAATCCATTTCATATGTGATCTCTTTCTGCGTCTAAACTTTCTTGCTAGTCTACTACATTTTTTCATTTTCACAGGCAGAAATATTAATACTTTTATAATATTTAGAATATGAAAATACAATTCAAGTACTTAAAAAATAATTTTTTAAATTCATTATCAAAAATTATTCCTTTTTGTCTTCACAAACAGGAAGAATAAATTAAATTATAAGATAACAATTACAATCAATGATTACAAAAAGCCAATTGTTGATTCCATTCTGGAATCAATTACATAAGCATCGACTATGTCGATGGGTAATAACAGAGCAAACAGAATCTACTCTTGGAATAATAATTCTAAATGCATGAGAGGTAGTAATAGAGTAAAAATATGGTCCTTTCAAAAAGTAAGAGTAATTTGGTTACCAGTTTCTAAATATATGGCTTGGAACTAAATTATGTGAATACCATATATTTTCAGAGAAAAAAGTAATAATTGCTCAAATAATTTAAAGCAAAAATTTGTCAAACAGTTCTTTAAATCCTCATAGAAAACAATTTCCATTTTTTTTTAATATTAAAAAAATAATTGAATAAATATCACAAAACATTCGAGCATCGGAAGCGCCAGAATTAAGTTTGATCTAGGATTGTCAAGTTCTCTAGTTATTACTGCATGAACATTTTTTTCTATATAGTTTTGAATAATTCTGTTTCTTTCAAATGATAGAAATTATTCTTTCGTAATAAATATTAATCCATTTTTGGTAATTATTCAGCAAGTTTTAATTAGGTATCTTATGGGTTTTTTTTTAAAGAGCAGAGAATTTCTTTTATTTGACATATGTAAAATCATTTGCATTACTAATGTAAAAAATTATAAATATATATATTTTTTCAGTGCTGCAGGTGCTAATATGAAATTTCACACGTCAATTTTTTATTACTTTTTCAGAAGAAAAAAAAATATTTTTACTGCATCTCGCAAAATTTCTGCACCATGTTACTGCAAAGGAGAAAGTATTAACCACAATTTGGTTACTCAAGAAGATAGAAGAATACAAGTGATATTTTAATAACTTAAAAAAAAAGAGATTTTTAAAAAAACAATATATTTGAAAAAGAAAAATTGTTACATTTATTGGTTGGGGGGAGATGATATTGGTAAATAATTTTAGTATAATGACGATAGAAGGATGCAAAATAAAGATATAAAATGTTATAAAAATTAGAACTAAAATATCAAATTTAATGCGAGTATACAATTAAGATAAACGATAATAATGAAATGAAAAACACAATTGGAATAACAAAGGACTAATTGGAATTTTAACAATAAATCATGAAGCACATTATACTTAAGGTTAAATATGGAGAATGATGAAAAGAATAAATATTCTATTAATTTTATTAAAAAAAAAAAAAATCCAAAATATATTTTTATTTTATTCATCTGATTTTTCAGAAATCGTTCTTTTTTAAATTTCCATTTTTACGTGCGCTTTCCGAATCAACTAACTTAATAAAGTAATCGCTGTAAAATGTTCTCCCATATAATATAATGCAGTAGTACATTATTTTTATTTCCAGCTTAAACTTCTATTTCCCATTTCTGTTAATTCAACTTACCAAAAAATATATAAATTTAGACAATACAAAATTGTTTTGTAAACTGCAGTCAGTTCATGAAATGTATTTTTGTTCATTTCAAATATAAATTTTTTTTTTACTTTATTTGTTGCTAACACGTTTTTTTTTATATAAGAAAAGGAACACTAATACCTTACTTTTGATTGTGCTTTCCTTATGTCCAACATTTTAGTAGCAGCAGAAGATAGTCTGTCTACTCGCAGAACATTTTATTTATTAATATTATGAATAAAAAGTTTGTCTTATTATTAACTCATTATTTGACTATATAAATATATTGTGTGAAGATTTCTCCCACGATCATATAATGTCCGTTAGTATTATTTAACTCATCTTATAATTAATTATATAATTGGATATGAGAATGGTAGACCTTTCCAATCATCATATAAATATCAACTAATATGTATTATATAATTAATTACTTATTTGATGTTTTGTATCAAATTAAGCTTTCATAATATAATTTTTTTTTTTCTAAAATGAGGACAAAATGCATTTAAATATTTAATAGAATAGTGGAGTTAATTTTATTATCATAAAAAATTTAAAATTATAAAAAAATAATTACAATTACAGAGAACTCGCATTCTTAAAATATCAGGAAATTGGGCCCATGTTTTTTTTATTCTCACAGCAAACAAAAAGTAAAAAAAAACAACATAATAAACAGTAAAAAATAATATATATAGGATGACAAAATGGTTTGTTTACGGTTAAAAGTTTCATGCCGATAAAAAGTTCATCTGAAAAAATGTATCCGCATTTTTACAAATAAAACCCTTGTGAATCCAAGTTGAAAGCATTATTACTACATTAATTTTTTTTTTTTTTCACCTTTTATTATTTTTTAATAATAATAAAAAAAAAATTAAATAAATTAGATCCTCAAAATTTTCACTTAAAGCTGCCAAAAAAAGGAACTTCAAATACACAGTAATAAATGATTTATCTTTTTTTTTTAAAAAAAAAAATGTCCACAAAATATAACCGTTTTAAAGAGAACTGAAATATTTTTTTCCCATCTCTTAAGTTTAAAACTGTATCTACAAAAAAAAAAAAAAATCTGAGCATGCTATAAACTAGAATTCCTATATAATATATTAAATTTGCTGAAGCCTTTTCTCCCCTTAAAAATCAAAACAAAACATATAAAGCAATTTTTTTTGCCCCCTACTATTGACAAATCAAGAAAATTTATATCACAGACTCTACAAATCTTATATAGCAATATACCAAATACTTTGAAGCGGAAGGGGATTAAAAAATATCTAGAAAATAGCATGAAGGAAGAGAAGAAAAATTTTACGAGGTTTTAAAAAAAATGCATTTAAATTGGTTGACAATTTTTTTTTTGTTTGTAAATTTTTTGTAATTAAAAAAAAGAAATCAAAAAATATTTAATATTATAAATTGAGCAAAATTTTTCCTCTCACTTAATTTTCCATGGAAAGTTCTGATTTCAAGGCCAATTCAAAAAGCTGATTAAAAGAAGCTATTTGAACACCTTGATTTTGTGAAAATGTCTAAGAAAAGACAGTGCCCCTGATCTCCGTTCACGTTCTTCTTTGATACTCCTCTCTTCTAATTCCGTGATTGGTGCATTAACCTAAAAAAAAATAAAGTGAGTCATTTAAACATGTGAAAAGAGAATCGGGTGTGGGGAAATATCCATATTAATTTATAGAATTAACATGACTACAAAAAAAAAACGAAACTGCAATAAATGGAAAAATAAATATTTATTTAAAATTTTTAACACTATGCTTTCAAAATTACATTTCAATTAAAACTTTTTTGTAATGCTTCCTCTTGTACAATATGATTACCCATCATTAAAACACTTTTTTTTTTTCATTTTGAACCAAAATAATTTTAATATCATGTTCAAATTGATATATAATTTACCTTTCAATTTTTTTCACCAACTAATTTAAATAAAATGTAGAAATTAGAAACACCAAGATTTGAAGTCTTTTTTTAAACATTAAGAATATTCTTATACATACAAAAAATTAAATGGGTTGCTTATATTGTCTGGCTCTGCTTTTAAATATTCATTCACATGAATGTCGCATAAAATTAATAAGTATACAAGCAAATTAACTGTTTTAAAGTAAGTATTCCTCTGAGGGTTTACCAACTTTGACTATAACAACCAAGTACGATTACTAATAGTATTTAGCAAAATAAAAAAACTATCTCAAAAGTTTTGAAAATTTAAGCTCCTGAAAATTTCAAGTTGCTTAAATTTTTCTTATAAATTCTAAATTACAATGTAATAGTGAGTACAAAATTAACATTTGAACAGGTCCATTTCCTCTTCTGGGAGTGAGATCAGCTAACATGAAATTGCAATAAAATAAATTAACAAGTAGATCATGTATTATTATATACAATCTTTATTTTACACAAGTTAGCGGCATCATGCGCAATTAGACTAAATAATTTTTTCCCATACAAAATTGAATTAAATATCATTAGTAAATCTGCCAAAAAGTAAATTCCAAACAATATCTCAAATCTGTCAATTCCTGTTTGCTTTTTTCCTCTACTTCTTTTATCCTTCATAGATTCTGCTATCATAATTCCTCAAAATACATGCCTGACTTAATTTCTTTAATAAATCTTTTTTTCATTAACACTTTTCAAAATTTCTGACAAAGTTTCACAAGTTCTTTCAATTTATCTTTCCTTTTTAATTAAATTTACGTTTCAAAAGCTCCCATCTTTTCCTTTTTCCCAATTGTTAAAAAAACTTCATATAAAATGTAATCCCAGGCAAGAACATTTAACAAATTTTCTTAACATGACATTAAAGTATGTGCGTGTGTTAAGGGGGATCACAAAATAATTTCATACTCTTATCAGTCATTGCAATGCACACTCTAACATCATTATTTCAATCATTGGATAAGCAGTTAACTAAATATTTACCTGATTATATCGAACAAAGTATCACATGATTCTTTAGACTTGCACTACCTGCACAAGGAATAGTAATCCATTCTACTATTATACTCATCCATCTATTGTAAGCTTAAGCTAAATTTACAATAGATAGCTTTTAAGAAAAAACGAATTATATGCGTGAGTAATCAAGACACTAGATGGTATCACAAACCAAACCTGATGAAAGCCAGTAGCCGCAAACTAATTTGGAATTAACTACCATTCAAAATCCCGCATTATTATTTAAAATTCCTTGATTACTAAACATTACAACAGTTGGCTATGGAGCAAAGTAAAAATGGATTAATTCTATGGTCTTAATTTCTTACTATCCCAACTTACAATTAGTTTTGAATCCTAGACTTGTTTATTTCCATTCCAAATTTCAATCTTTACTTACTCATTGTCTGTACTCTGTAAGAAATGCTATATCAGCAGCAAAATTGATGCTAACTTCAGCCTCACAAAATCAGCATTACTTTGGCAACTAAACTTCCATTAAAGAAAATGAAAACGTTATGACCCAAGTCTTAAATTCTCTCTATATCTATTTTTTTCTTTCAAAAATCGTTAGATTCATACCAAAATTACACAATAATTATTTTTCCTACCTTTCTTACTTAAAAGTTAATCAATTTATTTTATCAAACGCCATTTCAAGATTAATAAACCAAAAATCAACTTCTTCCTTCCCCAATTATATCTCGACATAATCCTTGTTGTAGCAATTGCAGCTTTCAGTAACAGCCTTACCTAAATTCAGACTCTTGTTAAGGCATCGACATGTCTAACCCCTTATAAACATATCTCATTAATATTCTCAACATTTTCTTAAATTATCGCATTTTATCACATCAACAACAACTTATCATTTATAGGAGAATGCTGCTTATAAAACTCTCTCTATCTCTGCTCTTAGTTCTTAAAGTATATCTACTTTTCTCACCATAATAATACATTTTTGCATTCTCTGTGTCCTACATCCGCTGGGATACAATCTTTTCTTATTCATTTCTAATAATAGATTGTTTTCTTATTTATCTAATATATCAATTTTAATGTAACTTTTACATTCAAAATTTCTGAAATTAAATTTTGAATTACACCGACGGCAGGCTACTGGGATAACATTCCTTTAATTTTTTCTGACATACTTTTCCTTAAGGATCTAATAATATTTTATTTTATATCATTTAAAAAAAAAAAGAAATGCATAAATCAAAGTTAATCACCGCAATTATTACATTAATGGAGAATCAAAATTTTCATGCAATGAAATACATTAGCAAAAATACTTGGATTTAAAAAAAACAACACCCCTCTGTCCTGAATAAAAATGTGACGTTATTGAAATTTTGGCAAACGATCTTAGACATTATGGACAGCCGTAACAATAATCGGAAGCTTTTTGAGGATTATCAATCCACCGATCTTTCTCTGCATGAGTTGTTTTCTGATTGTCCTCCTCCATACAAAACTCTAATATCATCAGACAACTTTTATCAGTGAAAATATATGCTGCAACATATACACAGTATATTACAACCATTATTAAATGGCTCTAGCGCAGTGGTAAAGTGTCAGATTTTGGAATGTAAGATCTTTGGACCGATTCTAGTTCTAGCATTTTTAGCGCTCAAATTTCTTAATGAACTCTCCAGCAATAAGAGCCATTTGACTATTTATTTTATTATTAAACTATTTTAAAAAAATTTACCAAACTTTCAAAACAATTTATTTAAAAACAAGAAGTAGAAGTCTTAAAACAAGTCTCCAAACTTACTGATTCACTTACCCATGGTTCAAAAAAAAAAAGCATTAAATTAGTAAAAATCACTTTTTATTATTTTCTAAATTTTAATTTACATTACAATCACTGGTGCTGTGATCATAAAACATCACAGGGAAATGCCTGTTGATACTTTTACAGGCATATGCTTAAAATTTACCGATTTAAAAACACCTAAGATTTGTACCTTTTATATTTTTTTATTACCAATTTTCATCACAAGAAGAATGAAGGAGGAGGACACTAAATTTTATTTTTGCTGAAGCCGTAACTTGTATAGCTAATTTTTAAATATCTGTATCACAGGTATGTACGCATTAAAACATCTGTGCAATATATATACACGTGTGTTAAAGACATGCACTTCACGACATTCCAATTTTTGTTCAGTTAGTTTTGGTGAGGTCTTAACATGTATATGTAATTTTTAAATTCAATGTTAATATATGTATGTGTACTGTACATAGACATTAAAAACATCTGTGCTACATATATAAATATAGTGTAAAGTGTTTGATATTATTAATAGGCAGGTTTGAATGTAGAGATTTTATAGCATATCAATATTAAAGAGTTAAAAAAAGTTTTTGAATACGGAAAAATTTCAATTGTAATATAACAACAAATAACAAGATTTGAGACTAAACTAATAAACAAAAAAATTCTACCTATTAAAACTAATTTATTATGCATAAAAGTAAACAAAATTATTACGATATAAAAAAAATTAAATGATCTGTTTGGTTTGGTATAGTGATAGATTGATGGATTCTAAAACTCCTCCGGTTAAATCGTGTAATCATGTGATTAATCCTCGATATCAATTTTTGTGCAACTATGTCAAATGTTTATATTATGGAATTTTTTGCAAATAAAAATATTCTTTACCAAACTGATTACGATCTTTGTGCCACAGCACTGCAAGTAAAACACTATATGACTGCTTTCATTAATATCAAAAATTGTACAATTACTAAATTTACACCTTCAAAGTAAAGCCACAAAGATTATTTAAAACGATTCACAATCTAAAGATGACATCCAATTAAACTAACAAGTCAGTGGTATATAAGTATATTAAGAGAAACCGACAATTGAACAAAAAAGTAAATAGAGGAGCTACAATCAATAATTGAAATTACACTAAAATTTATCTCTAATACATATCTGAAATCCAAACTAACAACTTTTGATTTGGATTTTTTAAACCCATAGCTTTCAATGAATGGTATTTGAATGAAAATGTCTTTCTTCTTGATTTAAATAAATGTTTTATTGAATTAGAATATATATATGAATTCATAGTATGCTGGCAAAAAATTGAACAATATGACCAGAGACTGCTAAGGGAAGCTATAGATTTTTAAAAGGCCTAAGAGCATAAATGAAAAGTGTGACTGGAAGAAAATTATATTTGGAAAAAGTTATTGGAGGATAAAATATAATTTTAAAACTTCTCAACGAAAAGAATTTGAGAATGAGGAGAAAATAGCAAAGGGAAAAAAATAACGATTTTAAATCTCCCATGATTTGAGAAAGAAGCTCCGAGAAAAGTACTTGTTATTTTACTGAAACATCAGCTATTTAGTTATTATATTTTTATTTACATGGAAGCTCCCGAAAATGAATTCATCATTTATCTGTGAGAATATTAAAATTAATGCATATATACACAAATAGTCACTAGTACAAATAGGATCAAATTAATTCTGGAAGAAGGAAGACAAAGAATAATAAGTTAGAGGCGAATTTTGCAATGATTATAAAAACCAGTCCAAGAAACACAAATGTATTTGTAGCCATCCTAATAAAAAATTAAATGCAAAATAATAACTCAAATTTTATTTTTGTTAGCATACATTCATCTGCAAAAATCACTATAAAAACAAACAAAATGCTCTAACATCGTAGATTAAATTGTAGTTATCTAGATAGATCACACAATATACTGGGTTGTAATATTACACTTCTGATAGATTGAAGTGGAATTATTATAATGGTTGGTGAGAAAATAAGATGTTTAAAAATAAATATTTTATTTTACTTAACCCTTAATTCAATATCTGCACTATATGCATATTTCAGTAGAAGTTTTATACAGGTCATTTTATATATGTTTTTGAAATTGTCTGGGGAATGGATTAAGAACTTTTGAGGAATGGATGTGGCCCGATGGCAAGAGGTTCCCCATCCCTGGTCTAACGTTTCAACCATGGCTACACATAATGTAACCAAACATCATGACTCGAGAACATTAAGCATCAATATCTTGCTTACAAGCAGGACATTTAATTTCTCAATACTCATTTCTGGGAAGTTAAGATGCAAACTGAAATCCATGTCAGCTAAAAATAGAAAATTCTAGAAGCCTATTTCTGAAGATCACCTGACAATATGCCTAAAGGGCGCATCATTTTCCAATTCTACAGAAAATTCCCTAATGAATGAGAGCAAACTAAATCATTTTTGAATAATTTCTGTTTCATTAATATAATAGATAATAATTTTTAATTGCATTCTCTATAATGGTATTACGATTGACTGTTTACTTCATAAAGCAAAAATGCTATTTAATTGATGATTTGGCATTACTTTATTTTCCAAAATAATGGAAAATCGAAGATTCCATTGCTAATAAATTCACGCTAATTGTTTTCCTAGAAAATCATTTCAAACTAATTTTTGTAATGGGCTCAAAGTCTTTTATATCATATTCTTGGAATGAGAACACAATAGAAATATCAGTTAAGTTTAATAAGTGATTAAATATTGATTCAATCATAAAAGCAACAATTACGTGGGTAAGTAGCATTTAAAAAGCAATTATTTGCTATTAAAATACAGAAACATAATTAAAAACAGAAATTTAAGTTTTGGACTAGTCTAAAATATATATTAAAAAAATTCAATTTGTCTCTTCTACCCTATCTCTCCAATAAAAAAGGAAACAAAATAATCGGTGATATGATTAAATATTAAATTAACAAAAAATTATACATTTTTTTGGGGGGGTTATGTAATTTTGAATATATAAGTTTATTTATACATAAACACATAGTATTCTAATGGATAATTTATAAAATATTTTACAACTTATTTTTGCACAAGTTAAACGAATATGTCTGCTCATTTAGAAAAGTGTCATATTTATCTAGCATGAATCTATAGTAATTTATTCACACACACACACAAAATTTACAACACAAAGTTCACTTTCATTATAATTATTTTACTTTAATATACAAACATGTAACCAATTAAAAATTACTATATACATAATCCATACCTTATTACATTTATAGAATATAAATCAAAATATCAAAACAAAATAAATGCTATCATTCAACATCTAGAAACATATTAACAAATTTAAAAAACATTATGATGAAAATAAAAATACAAGACCATTACATCACACGATTAAAACAAACAGAATAGCTCATTGAAAAATAAAATTTATGGCTAACCTCAAGCGAAGAGGTTCTGCGTCTCTTTTTCTGGACCTCAGCATCTATGTTGAATATTAAAACGTTATTAGTAATCGTAATAAATAATCTAAATCTTCCCATCAGACAAAATTGGTAATTTGTGTGTGTGGGGATATGTTTTTTATTTTGTTAATTAAAAAAAAAAAAAAATTCTAAAATTATAAGTTAGTAGTGCAGATTAAAGTTTTAGTGTTATCAAGTTAATAATACACTAGTTAGGAAAATCAGTATTTTCAGAAGTAATACATATAAAATACTTAGAAAGTCATTGCCATTTTAATTATTAAGCAAATAGTTCTGTCAAAATTCGTATATGCAAATTTACATATTCAAAAAAAAAAAAACTTTTTAGAATAATTAATGCATTTAGTTAGTTTGACGGAAAAACATGCAGACATTAATAAAATTGGGGAAAATATCAAGGAAGTAAAAAATACATCTACAAAATCAAATATAAATTAATCCAACTGTTAATTATAATAATAAAAAAAAAGTTCAACTACCAACTGAGGTTTTTACATTATACCACTAATATATCACACATCTAAATATGCATTTTGCTCTAAATATATAGGCATTAGAATGAATTGCATGTTGGCGGACGATAGCAAAGTACCACTGATAATGTTCAAGTTATTTATAGCAGCCTATTATTGCCTTGTTATGCAATCTGCCTTCTCTCTAAATATTGAGATGCTACCAAGAGATGACTATCACTGACAATGATCGAGGGTTATACCTTCGTCCTATTATATTGCTGTCTAGCTACTTCATTTGCCTTCAAGATCTTAGATATACATCTATATACCCACATAAAAATCTAATTAAAGAAAGTTTTTTTGGTTGATGGCTTTACTGATGTTAGGAGCTTTCGGTGCTTATGAAGTATAATGTTTTTTATATGCCCATTTGAATGAGAAAAGATTATCAATTCATAACAGATAAATTCAAAAACATTCAATATCTTTTTAAAAAGATGGTATCTTACGCATACCTATAAAAATATGATGGAAACATTAAATACACAAATAATATTGGACAGTAATGACCAAGCAACCATACAAGAACCAATCAGACACACCCATGTTCTAAAAATTGTGTTGGATATCAAGATTATTAGCAATTAATTAGAAACAAAAGGACGATTATATCTCATAAGTAATGTTCTTATATTTGAATCAGATACAGCAGAAATAGCAATCCAAAGAATAAAATTTATACCAATCCTTAGAAAAGTCAGAATTATTCTTTCTGTTTAAGGTCAAGATTCCCAACTTTTTTCTTACTTAAAATTACTTTATTTACAATCTATTTGTAGGCAGTGCCATAATTCCGCAACTTACCGAGTTAACGCTTAATTATAAAGGATTTGAACGTAAGACTTTCAAGCTCCCTTCAGCTATCCATTCTATATGAAGGAAGCTTGAAAGTCTGTGTTCAAATCTCCTATAATTACATCTAAACTCCAAGAATGTAAATTATACTTGTACTCAAATATTAGATTTAACATTTCTAAAATATTTTTTTTAAATTTAAGAAAATCTCAACAGTGTATTATTGTTTCTTTAATAGAGATATTAATAGCCAATCATACTATACATAGAAGCCTATTTCATCAAACTCTGACAAAGTCAACAGCCTGCAATGAAAACAGCTGATTGACATGACTTATAAGAATCCACATTCACATATTCAGTGGTGCTAGATTTTTATTCATTCCTGAAGACAACAGACTCCATTGAATGGATTCATTGCAGTACATGAATCTCATTATTAGCTGGTTATAAAGTAAATGATAATGATTATGTCAACAGGTAAGCTAAAAAATGGTAGATGTCCAGAGATTATTCTAAGATAAGAAGGTAGGGGGACTTGATGTTCTCCAACTCTTTCATGCCTAGACTTTCTAATCTATAATCATACGAGTGTATACAAATAAAAATTATAAGTTAATGACAAAACTTATCTATTTCAAAATCAAATTATATATTTCAAGGAATATGAACTTACAAAACAATTACTGAAATGATAATTCAGTTTTATGTTTAGATCCGCAATGCGTTGTTAAATCATTAAATAGTCATCCTGGTTAAAAGACAAATCTTTTTCCAAAATAATTGAAAGTCGTTGATCTTTTCTTTTTGCTAACCAATTTATTTTAGTTTATTTGAAGTATTATTCTATATTTAAGCAACTGGTATCCACCAAGCTGTTAGACCTTTTCCTTGTTGGTTACCATTTTTGCTTCATTACAGTTCTCATCTATCTATCGGTACTTTTAGAACTCAATACCTTCTTTTTTAAAAAAAAAAGAAACCTGTTCAACGTAAGCTCTGCTAAACAATAGATACTTAGTGCTTAATTACCTCGTATCCAGTGCTGCCCTATTCAAATATCCCCGGATTAGTTTTGAGCTTATTATAGCTTTCATCAGTAAAAAGATTTTTTTGAATTGGGTACTTGGACTTTTTGAATCAATGTACCTCTGCTCTAGCAGCCATTTTTAAACTTTTTGTTAATACTGTCAAATCATCTGCCCAAATTGAAAACTTTTTAATTTTTTTCAATCCAAATTTATTTGCTTGCACACACTGATGAAAGCCATAAGCTAGAAACTAATTTGGGATATTTGATTATGATAGAATTAAATAAGGATTTATTAGACACTATAGTCTAGCATCTATTGATTAGTAAAGCTTATGCTGGATGGCCTAAGAACAGAAAAAATGTTTCCTAATGAATAGCAATGCATAAACTGGGATTGGGTGACATATTGTTGGTCATAGGATAACAAAAACTTTTCAAGTAACAGAATCACATTTGCACTCCACTATCAAGATAAATGACATCATTGCTTTTAATAAACAACACATCTAAACTTGTTTCGACTGTGCATATGCAGCTAACTATATATATTACTGATCACAGCACAATAATGCATGGTCGTAAACAGAAATTAAGCAGAAAACGTATACACATACATGTAAATATGTATTCAGGGCATGACGGAAAACTTTTGAAAATTATAAAACTGTAAAATAATTATCAAAGTATTGTTTTTTCCACCTAACAACTCTATCATTTTTATATAAATATGAATCAAAAGGTCTAAATAAAACAAAAATTTATTTACCCCCTCCCCCGAGTATAACGAACTATTTAAATATATTTAAAAATATGTGTTAGATCAACATGTGATAAAGAGAATGAAAAGCAATTAGCAAGCACTGATTCATATATAAATATCTCCATTAGAGGTAAGCGATTTTTTGAAGTCCTGTCAAAACGAGGAAACACGTGATGAGAAATGCACCTATCAAGAAGAATGTAAATTTTGCGTACATTGTACAATTTATAATCATATATCGCTTATATTTAAGTATCAGTACAATTTAGAGATTATGCTATCTATAGATCTTCTATTTCAATAGAAAAATGAGGAAGATATTGATTTAAAGATGAATAACTTTAAGAGTTGTTTTTTTAAATTTTATTTATAATGATCAAGTTTTTGATGAAAAAAATAATTACGATTTTAAATATCCAAAAGGAAACACTATTTAATTATTTATTTATCATATTAAAATTTTAGCACTGCCAACGTAGGGCTTCGAATTTAAAATCTGTGTAAGATTTTGTTCAGACAGTTGATAAATATCTCAGGTGTGGGAAGCAAGATTTAAGTGTTAGGCATCAGTTTGTGCTAGTTGGTATGTATTGTTAGAACAGTTGGAGAAAGGGGTTCATCTTTTTAATAAGAAAAAAATAAACAATTAAATAGCATTTTCTTTTGAATTTATTTTTGAATGTAAGAATTAGATAAATAAATATTGTACTTCGTTTAAAATAAAAATAAAATTTTTTTTAAAAGTTAAATATTGGATTTAATCTTGTTACGAAAATGGAAGCAGTAGAAAAGAAAAAAGGGAATGAGACACAGATGATGATGAAGATGATAATGGACATGAAACAAAGACGGATATGATAAAAGCTGAGATGAGAGAAATGCGACAAGAGTTAGTGGAAATGAAACAGAGTCAGCAGGCAATGAAGGAAAAAAATAGAGCAATGTTGGAGGAGTTAAAGCTGAAATGATAAAGGAAATGGAGGGAATGAGGCAAAAACTAATGAGAAAAGTTGAAAGAAATCAGGAAGCTATAGAAACCATAGAAAGAGATCTGAGTAAAGAAATTCAGGAAGTTGAGATAGTAAAAGGTATGAAAGATGAATTAAAACAAGATAATGTTAGAACAGATTAAGTGAGGAAATGATTTTAACTGCCAGGATGTTTCATGTTGCAATACTCTCATACAGCCTCTGATCACAGTAGTGCCACTCAGTGCGAGCTAGAGTGATCGATGGATGCCAGAAGGCTTGTGCATAAAATCTCTATCCAGTGCCTACTCATCCAATATCCCCAGACTAGTTTCTGGCTTGTGGCCTTCGTCAGTGAGGAGCCTTGGATTTGAGAGCACTGCACTTAGATCTTAGGATCTAATGACGAAGGCCACAAGCCAGAAACTAGTCTGGGGATATTGGATGAGTAGGCAGTAGATAGGGATTTTATGCACAAGCCTTCTGGCATCCATTGATTTCTCTGGCTTGCACCGAGTGGCACTACTGTATGGAAAGTTTTGCCTGTTTTAATAACAGTTATGAGCAAGCACAAGAAGTGGTGATCGTGTGATGTTTAGTGGTTTAATACCAATCCTGCCTAAGAGTATAGTTGTGGCTATGGTTATTAAAGAACCAAAGACACCAAAATATATGATACTGATTTGCGTTCAGACCTATATGACTATATAAGATAATAAGCTTAGATTGAAAATATTGTGTTTTTCCAATTTTATTCTCATAGTTTTGTAGTAGAGATAAAAAGTGGCTGCTGGAGCTTGCATTAGATCCTAAGATCTAGGTGCAGTGCCCTCAAATCCAAGACTCCACAAAGGCCACAAGCCAGAAACTAGTCTGGGGATATTGGATGAGTAGGCACTAGATAGGGATTTTATGCACAAGCCTTCTGGAATCCATTGATTACTTTGGCTTACACTGAGTGGCACTACTGTATGGAGAGTTTTGCCTGTTTTAATAACAGTTATGAGTAAGCATAAGAAATGGTGATCATGTGATGTTTAGTGGTCTGATAAATATGCTAGAGAAATCTAGAACAATCTTTATTGTTTGCTCAGAATTTATTATTGTAAATTTAATGAACTATAACATTATTTAAATTTATTTTGGTTGACATTTGTCTCTGTATGCGTTTCTCAACTGTCTGAACAATATTAAAGATTTCTTTCTCTCCCTGGGTCTAGCTGGTAGCATTCATCACCAGCAACTCTTGATCACTGTAAATTAAATTTTCTAGGTAGTAAGTGACCTAGTGGCACCCTTGGTGATCAAAAGAAGTGACCAGTACAATAAATATTAAAATTTTATGCTGACAACGTAGGGCTTCGAATTTAAAATCCATGTGAGATTTTGTTCAAACGGTTGAGAAATATTACAGATGTAGGAGGCAAGATTTAAGTATTAGGGATCAGTTTGTGCTTGTCGGTAAGTATTGTTGGGGCAGTTTGTCTTTTTAATATGATAAATAAACAATGAAATAGTGTTTTTCTTTTGCATTTTTTTTTGAACGAAAGGAAGAGTTAAATAAATGAATATTAAAAAAGTTATATGCTTTGTTTTAAACTGAAAATAAGAGTTAAGAACTATAAAAATAGTGGTGTTTGCAAAAATGGAAGCCAGCGTAGAAATTGATTGGGGGGTAGTGTTGGAAGAAAGCCAAGTTTCTTTCAAAAATCCCCAAGTAGTGGAAAAAAAAGTATCTGAAACCCAGATGATGATGGATATGATAAAAGCCGAGATGAGAGAAATGTGACAAGAAATAAAACAGCAGGCAATGGTGAAAGAAAATAGAGAAATAAAACGAGAGTTACTGGAAATGAAACAAGGTCAACAAGCAATGTTGAAAGAGTTTAAAGCTGATATGATAAAGGAAATGAAGGGAGTGAGGCAAGATATAGTGGAAAAAGTTGAAAAAAATCAGGAAGCTATAGAAACCGTAGAAAGAGATCTGAGTAAAGAAATTCAGGAAGTTGAGATAGTAAAAGAAGATATGAAAGAAGTGAAAGATGAATTAAAACAAGATAATGTTAGAAGAGATAAAGTGGAAATAAAGATAGAAATAAGCAGTGATTGGATACAGATAGTCTGGTGGAAAATTTAGAAAGTGCAGATAAATAGATAGAAGCAAGATATAAGTTAAAGACAGAAAATATTGTAAAAGTTTCTACAAGAGACTAAAAATGAATTGACTAAAGCTATTTATAGAGCAACCTTATTTAAAACATTAAAAAAGACTGTAGAAATGTGTTTCGCCAGCAAAAGGGTCTTAAAATGTACAAGGTAGAAAATAAAACAGAATGTGAAAGGGATAAGACAAAAAATTATAAGCAAGGAAAAGACAGGAGAGGGAAAGTAACCTATATCAGAGAACTAGCTAAAAAAAAAAAAGAGCTGCCTGACAGATGACAGATTTAGAGTAATCGAACGGACTGTGAAAAAAAAAAAAAAAGAATTTATTACCCGATTATGAGAATGGAGAAAGTTACGATAATAAAATAAAATCTTATTTTAGACAGAGCGCAGGGCAAATTTTCAGCCGGGTTTCTGAAGGGTTTTTTAAATGCTTAAAGGTTTAAAAAAAAAAGCAAAGAAATGCTTTTTTTTTTTTTATAGCGTGATAGGGCAGTTGAACTGGATGCTTTATCCGCTTCAAAAATTTCATTGCAAAATTAAAACTAATTTTTATTTCTATAAAGTTTTAAAATAAAACTATTTAAAAGTTTTGTATATATATATTTTACGTATTAAGAGTACGTGCAATAACACACATACTCATTTTTATTTTAAAATTCTGTGATTTTTATTTGCAATAGATTTTAGTTTAAAATCTATTTTCTTTTGACACTTGTTTTTTTAAAATTTATTTGTAAAAGTATTCTAATTAAAAAAAAAGTTTTAATCTTTTTGGACAAAGCATTTTAATTTTGGAAAGTTTTAAATGCATTCTTGTTTGTTTGATTGTAATCTATTTCAAAAGAAAAAAAGCTGAGACTTAATTTTGCATTTACTTTTAATTAATTTTGAATAAGAGTCCTGGTCAGATGTTTTTTCTAAAATTAAGATTAAGTTAGAGATTGGGGTTTGCCCTGGTCAAAAACTCCTAATTAAAAATGATGCGGGAAATAAGAGTGCATATAAATAGCCCTGGGATTTTGAACTAATTATCATTCAACCATTCATTTTTATTCTTCTTGTTGATTATTGGTTCGCTTTTAGTATGCTAATAATGATACTTATTTGAATTGCCGTGCTGCCATAAATTCCCAAGGTTGCTGAACGAGTACGAGTGCAGCCATTGAGAATATTCCCTTTTGCCGTCTGCTATTAGGAAAGTCTGCTGAAATTATATTACTGACTTCCATTTACTAAATAGGATTGTCTCTTCAGAATGCCAAAACTATACGCTATGCGGAATCCTATCTACAACATGCTGTTGCTAAACCAACCCAATGATGAGCCACGGATCCCGAATTGTTCCTGCAAAATCATGTCATATAAGCTTACACCAGAACTGATCCAGAGCTTGCTAAGAGATACCAATCAAAAGACTTCATGATGGACAAGACTTAGTAAGAACGTTGCAAATCCCGCTGGAAGAAATCTGACGAACTTTTCATTAGACCTCGAGGTAAAGATTTTCTTATTCTCACCAGTTTAAATCTCATGCTTAGATATCTGTGAAAGTCTCAGCTTAATCTTAAAAAGAAATCTGTATTTGTTATAAGTTTTGAATATTCCTTTAATATTTTAAATTATTTTACATACGAATAGTGAAGTCTTAGTTTTAAGACGCCATGTTATTATTTTTATTATTATTAGTACTTCTTTATCCGAGAGTGTATTGCTAGTTTCTATTTTATACGTTTAGTGTTTTTTTTTTTTGTATTACTAACCCTTGGTGAATGCTTTGGCAGACATTCATAATTTTCTTTTAACTCACCTGGCCTTTTTGTTATACTATGAATTATTTAGCTAAGCTTGGCTTGCGTAAATCTTTTGGCTGGCGATTTATCAAGTATAGTGTTCTGTTTTTCATAAATCGGAGATTTTGTTTCTTCAATTTAAGATTACAAATCATACTTTCTTTGTTTTGTATTGGAATTAACCTTGATTACTTTGAATGTGGTCAATCATGAGCTGTTCTGCAGACACATGATATTCTTTGGTCCTGATGTTTCTTTTCCAGACCAAGGAAAGCTCGCCTGCATTGTTTCTTTGTATTCCCTACAAGACTGCTTCATTTTTTGTTTTGAAATCTTTAAATAGAGAAATGGGAATTAGTTTTTAATAAATCGCTAGCAGAAATATATTATAAATCCCTCTTTAAATCATGGGTGAGAAAACGAACTTATCTGCCAGGGTGTTTATTGTTTCAATAGTCACGTACACTCTCTGATAAATATGCTAGAAAAATCTAGGGCCAACTTTTGTATTTTTGTTTGTGTGGGATTTATTTTATTTTTGAATTTAATAAACTTTAAAATTATTTAGAATTATTTTGGCCGATATTTGTCTTTGTGTTCCTTTCTCAATTGTCTGAACAATCTTAAGGATCTCTTTCTCTACCTGGGTCTAGCAGATAAAATTCATCATCACTGTCAACTTTTGATCACTGAAAAATTAAATTTTCTAGAACACCAGTGACCTAGTAGCACACTCAGTGATCAAAAGTGACCAGTACAATATAAAGTAAAAAGGGTAAATTAAATTGGATAACATGAACTAAAAAGATTTTAGGAATGACAAATGGCTACAAACTGATAACCAAAAGCATAGTAATAATAAAGGTTATAATAACTACTCTTTCTTATTGCATTGCCAAATGTATGACATATAAAACTAAATTGTCCATTCACTTTACTACTGTTACACAATGCTTTATTTACCATCCTTTTTTACAATTTACAGTTTCGATTGCCCCAGCAATCTTCTTCAGAACTTTATATCTCCTAGCCTCAACTCTAAGAGTTGAGGCTAGGAGATATAAAGTTCTGGAGTTGAGGCACCAAATGTAATTGCTAAAAATTAATTTAGTACCTTAAGAAAATAAAGAGATAAGAGACAATATTATATGTTAAAAGTTTGTGACAATTTCTAATGTATATCATCTTACAGTGGACCAATATGATATATCTGTAATAAAAAATATTGATTTCACCTAATAGAATTAATTATTTCTAGCGAAGAAAAATGAATATCATAATATGTAACTAAGATATTTATTATGGTATAAACCATTGGAAGGAAAAATTGAAATAATCTCACTAAATTTCAAAATATTGTGATAACATTAGAACCAATGACAGTCAATATGATGTCTATTTATTTGCACATCCATTTAAATTATTAATACATATAAGACATAATAACAGGTGTAAAAAAAAAAGCTCATGGAAATATGGGTGACAAAATAAAATACTTTTAGAACAAACAAACAAACAGAAAAAAAAAATCCAATAATAGTCATTAAAATTTTTAAAATAAAAACAATTAAAAAAAAAAATCCTACAACTTCTAAAATTTATTATAAAATTTAAAATCATGCATGTCTTTCGCTAAATTTATCTTAAATTTTTTTCTACGTAAATTCACTTCACCTAAGCGGAAAAAATGAGCAACAAATCGACATCAAAAAAAGATAAACGATTAATACAAAAAACAAGTTTAATAAACAAATGCTAGATATATTAATATTTTCAGACAATAATTTCAAACAAATTCCCGGCAAGTTGCACACTAATGCACAGTTATCAGACTTTAAGATATTACATCATGAGAAAAGAAAAAAGTAATTAATATATTTGACATGCATTTCAATCATAAGCACGGGTTAAAAATTATTAGCCGCCATGCAATCAAATATAAACAAGGAATCAGGCAAATTACCACGTTTCATCTTTGGGAACAATTTTTTGCAAGTTCTGCTGAAATGCTTACATTTTATACATATAATTAAAAAAAAAAAAGCTTTTACTAATTTAAATAATCGCAATAAAAACAACCAGCAGATTTTGCAAATATGTATTAGCTATAGAGAGAAAAAAAAGCAAATTAAAACATGATAAACATAATTTTAAACTAATTTTACTTTGCTAAAGTAGAAAAAAATAATAATTTATTATTACAAATGGTTTGTTTGTAATAATCTATAGAAAGTAATCATCCTTTCCTCGGAAAGGCCGTTAAACAGTATTGTTCATGATTCTCTTCTTGCGCAAACTGTAATATTTATGTTCATGTTATAAACATGAAGCAAGAAATGATATAATCATATTAAATATATTATTCGCTGAGCATGCGTTCAATTAATCCATCAGTTTCATAGTACTCAATCTGAAGCACGCTAAGCGAATAATGCACTTAATACGATTATATTGTTTCATGTTTATAATGTGAACATAAATGACTTATTTATATATCAATTTGTTTTGTGTTTATTTACCTAATATGTGTGTGTGTGCGCCTCAGTGTTATATATTAAATAAATAAAAAAAGTACTGGTCTGATTTACTAATCATATATCATCTTGAGTGCTCAATTAGAAGAGGAGTATTTGTCTGTTAGCTACATAAATCAGACAAATATTATTACTATTCGTTCAACTTGGACAATCTGTTTTAATTGGTGGTTGCATGATTACATTATTTAATCGCTATATTTTCAACGTTTACATGTACACATACACAGTTGATCATCAAGATCACACTACAGTTTTTAATGACGTAATGAATTAGGAAATTGGTGCTTTTTAAGTGCTAATAAATATCTTATAATAATATCAACAAAATGGTATTGTAAAACAAGAAGAGGGTATTAAGAATTCTTACTTGATTGGAATAAATCGATCATGTTTATTTATCATAGAAAAACCTTTTACTTTTTAAACACAATAACTTTCTTTCACTGTTTTCTTTTAAATCTGTTTGTTATTGAACCATGTTAATAAAAAAGAATTCTTTGTGATGAAAGAGTATAATGCACATACATAATATACAGTTTATTATGTACACTAAATATTATATTCTAATGGCGCCAATGACTATATAAATGCTTGATTAAAAATATTAAAAAAATTATTCATTAATATATTTACAATTATGAGAAACACATAAAAGGAGAGATCAGATTCTTACAAACTTTTTAAGTTTGACCCACAAATTTTTCAACTTCCTTCCCTCTTCCGAAAGACTACTCACCTGATTTATAAATAAATTATTTTAAGCTATAGAAATTCTCAACAATTCATATATTTTATATGACTTTTGAAATTAAAGTTTATTATAATTAAGAAGTTCAGTTGGTTTGAAACAAACACGTCATAGCAGATAGTCTATTTTCAATCTTAAACTGGTTGTAATCAGCAAATATAAATGTGCTTTTTGTTTAATTTACAATTCAATCTGACCAAGAAGTACTGACAAGATTGGGTATTTTTATTTTATTTTGGGAGAGCTTAAACATCAGGGCCATGAGAGCTATACATTTAGTTAAAATTTCTTGGCAATGACTTCAAACTAACATTAAGCTTACACTTTACTGTAACACCAATGTTTAACAATAAATGTGAGTTCTGATTACAGTGAAGACTTATACAGTGAAAGCAGTATATTGAATACTAGAAAGGCAGACATCTTTGCAAAGCAAGTCTTAGTTATTGGTTTAATCTACTTGCTGTTTTCTACTTAATATAAAAAATCTGTACATATATTTTTTAAAACTATTTTCCTAAGTTGATGTGTATACTATTATATTTATAGCCATGATACATAAATGCAAAATTAAAGCTGACTAATGTTGACTTAAAAATAAATAAATAATTTCAAGAATAGTTTTAACAAGGCTGTAAACCTTAGCAAGATAAATTTAAAGAAAAAAAAGAGCAAAAATCTAAATGCTAAACATGGAATTACTAAATTGACAAATGACGTTAGAATGAATGCTACTAGCTGATATAGCAACCAAGTGCATAAGATTTTTCAGAGCTTTTCAGCTTTGAGAAACATGATGGAAATCTTTGCTAAATTTTGCGAACTTACTACAATGTAATTTTTCCCCCTGCAATTTATTCCTCTTCTTTTTGAATGTATGCAAGTGCCCAAGATCTAGTACAACTAATTAATTGCTTCCACAGGTCATTAATTTTTTCTTCAATTAATTGCAGTTTACATTAAATTGCAAGTATTTCAGAAATCTATCTCAGATCCTAAGTTACCATCCAAACAACCATTTGAACAGAAAATTATGCACAAAATCAAAAACATAAAAATACTATGTAAAATAAATTGCTGTACAAACTGTATAAATTAATTTTAATGAAAACTAAAATTCAACTTTTAAAAAAATAAAATAAAAACGTAAACAATCTTAGATACCCTATAAAAATTTGCAGATCGTTGATTTGAATGCTTCTAATTCTTAGATGAAAATTAATTTTTTAATTCCTCAGGTTAACCGACAGGAACAGTCCTAACCGCGTTATTGTTATGCAATCCAATTGTCTCCCCGAATATGGTGATTTATCCTTTATTGAAATAAACTCCTTGTAGAAATAGCATTTACACAAGAAGTTTCTCAACAACTGCTTGGTCTGTTCACAAATGATCATGTCACTGACATTATCACTAGCAATTTGTTTTTGATCCATGTGCTCTAGCAAATGAGTTTCCATTGTTCTTTAGTGTTACAATATAAATGCCATAATCTGATATCTTTTTGTTATCTATGCATTTTTTAATTTTTTTTTATCTTCTAAAATGGTGCAAATTGTTGATTTAGTTATTGCATTCTCAACATAAATCATTGATAATTTTACCGCTTATTATAGAACTGATTTTTTTTTTCCACTTCAACAATGAACAATTTTTTGACTATTTTTTTAACTCATTATTAAAAAAATTTAATAATTACACCCGGGTCTCATTTTATGCGGATTTATTTAATGCGATTCATGTTTTTTCTTAATATCTTTGGTATGCGGTTTTCTTTTATGCGATAAAAATTATTAGATCAGAAGTCGAGCTCCGATAATGTGCTATTACTTTAAATATTATAAATTTCGCACACTCACATCATATTTAAAGTAATAGAAGCATTATTGGAGTTCGAGTTCCATCTAATAATTTCAATATTTTCAGCGCTTTATAATAGTACTGTAATAGATTTATGCAATAAAGAAGTTTAAAAATCAGGATTTCACCATTTTATATACACACATTAAATTTTACAAGATTATAATGTAAATCTGTTCAAACGTTATAGATGCCTATACTATGCATATTGTTGTTTTTGCATTTTAAATCACATTCTATTTTTGCTATTTAAAAAAAGAGTACGTAATCAATTAATCATTTAGTGTCCGCAAGTTTATTTTTAAAAGATGAGTAACAGCATTGGGCACAATTAAATTTGACAATTAGAAATTAAAATCTGATTTTTAATTGTAATTAACAATTTAAAAATTACATAATGTGATCTGAAATTAATGTGATCATGAAACAATGAAATTTGATTTTTAAACGGAATTGAAAAGTAAAAAATTAAAGACAAAAATAAGAATTTAATTTTTGTTAGTCTTAATTAAATTTTGCCCAACAGCGGTGAGTCGGTGTCTTTTTATTATCGTAAGTCTAAGTTCTTATTTTTATTTTAAACTTTTAGTTTACCCTAATGGAGAGGAAAAACCCCCCAAGAAAATGAATTTCTTTGGAAACAAAAATATCAATTTTGGATCGCTTAGCGAAATGGGAAGGATCAACAGCGAATGGAAAACGTTTTAGTTGTATTTCCTCTTGACTTCGTTTAAGGAGAAGCTACAGTACCTCACATCACATCACATCACGACGAATCTGATGTCTCAAATAGCGATAATAATTAAAATACCATACATGTATGAAAAAAATGTAAATTACGCATAAAAATACATTGTTTTGAATAAAATTAAATACTGTAGTTAATAAAAAAAGTAAAAAAAGTTTGTCTTGTATCAGTTTTTTTCAAATTTGAAATTTTTTATTAGTCATATTTTATTTTCTAATTTTTTTTTATGCGAATTTTAAAGTAATTTTACGTTGTTGCTTTGCTTTTATGCAATTTTTGGAAAATTACAGTACGTATCCCCCATTTTTTGAGGTAAGGTAAGTCTATTTTTGTGCACGTTTTCTGAGGAACCTATCTACCGCATAAAATGAGACCCAGGTATATATGCATAAGAAAGAAAAAAAACTAATAAAAATTAATAAATTGCAGAAAAAATTAAACACTAATAACATCACAATGATTGTTAAGTAAGCAAGTAATACTTAGTGTAATATTGATTATATAAGCCAAATAGCATTTGTTGATTTAGTGATTCTAAGTTTAGTACTATAAATTTCCACCAATTTTTCACTGTAAGTAAAATTCTTTTTTTATGTTAGCATTAACAATTTTTCAAATTCTGAGTTTATGGCTCATAGATAAAATTATTACAGTATAAGCAGCTAGGAAAATTATTTTCTTTTATAAAAAAAAAAAAAGTACAATATTTTCACCATTAGAAATTTAGCAATTTCATTTTTAGCTCTTTGATCTCCATTACGTTTTGATGGAAGTTTGCTCTCAATTTTCTTTTTTTAACGTTACATAGCTTTCAAATTTTGCATTTATAGCTTATGGCTAAAACTGTTACAGTATATGCATACTAGAATACTTTTAAAAATATGTGCACCATATTTTCATAGCTAATAGCAAAATGTAAATGAATTAAATTGATAATTAAGTCTTCTATGATAAAGAATGTCTGCAAATCCTGTGCTCATTGTACTGTTTGTTCACTTTATAGAAAAGCGTTCATTGTACTGGAATTTACTATGTTAATTTTAATAATGAGCCAGAAAAAAGACAGTCCAAAAATTGATCAATAGTCAAGGAGGGGGGGACGGACGGACTATTTCTAAAATAAAAAGTTTCAAAATGATCAGTGATTTAAATTCTGTTACTAAATCAAATATTTATATCATTTTAAAAAATAAAAATGTAATATAACGAAAAGAATTTCCAAAATGAGCAATTTGTTTTTAACATCATGAAACAAATGAAAATTTTTCTAATAACATAGATCGATTGAAAACTATAGTACAGGTGATACAGCCAATAAGATGAAAGACAAGCAATTGTTTGAGAAATTTTTTACTCAGACTTCTGGCATAGGTGCTGTCTATATGAATGAAAAGCAAAGTATAATTCACCAGATTAAAAAGAAATAATCAAAGCGGACGACATAGAGTTATAAAACACGATAAGGCAGATAAAGCAGTTATAACTGCTGCTTCATGTTATTTAGAGACTTGTACGGAAAAAATACTTTCAATGCAATAAAATGGAAGTTCTGAAAATCAGTTATCTGTGAATTTTTATTAGAGTATGTAAGATTGTGCATATTCTTATATTAAATTTTTGTTTTTATTAACATCTGGCTGAACAGAATATACACCAATTAATTTTATACGTATTTTTACATTTATATTTTTTGATTTTGTATTAAATGGTTGTTTAGGATAACAACTTGGTCGTAACCCTTGAAATAGATTACTCCTAAATACATATATAAGCTACAATGAACGATTCATATAATATGATCTGGAATCAATTCATTTTTGGTACAAGATCTCATTATGCAGTTGTTTATGTTATATTGATGAATTTGTAGTGAGTGTATGAGTTTATCATTTCTGATGTCATGTTTTATTTTATGCAATTTGTAATTTTTTTTGAAGTATTACATTCTAATATGAACTTACATGGCATTTCATTTTATTGTTATAATGCATGGATTTTTCATTGTTTGTGATGAATAAATCTTTTAATAGGTATACACACACACACAAAGCACATCACAATAAGAGTTTTCACTATAACAGTGGTGCTTTTAGACTATATCACGTATGTTACTTAGCATTAAATATTAGATCCAGCAATCATATACATATAAAAGCAATTTTCCAAACTGTATAAAGTTAGTAAATATTGTATTGAAAATTTTTTTAATATGTAACACTTTTGGATTAAATGGTACCTATACTTATAAAAAAAAAAAATTATAAATAGGGCTGATGCTAAGTTATTCAGTAACAACTACAAAACCGCCAGTTGTCCTTTAAAAATTATTAAAAGAAGATTGAATAGAATAAATGAACACAAAATTTTATTTGAAATAAATTTATTCACAGAATATTAATTTTTCTTGATCTCACATTTGCAAAACTAGAAATAAGTAAGCATTTATTTTTATATGACGCTATGCATACAATTGTAAACATTCAAAGATCAGCCTTTCAAGCTAATTGTGCATGCGTTAAATAATAAATGAATACTTCACTCTACAATACAAGATATAGTATTTATGCAGGAATAAAAGGAATCCTCTTATTCCTACGACTCAAATTCTTTTATATGAGCAAATCTGAAGTACTGTTGAGTAAAACGTGAGAGTAGAATTCTCACTTTAAATTACTATCTATGATGTTGGAATGAATGACGTCAGTGAAATTGTCTAGAATTTACTAAACGTCACTCTAAGTGAAACTTAATTATAAGTAAATAAACATTTATTTTTATATGACGCTAGGCATACAATTGTATACATTCAAAAATCAGCCTTTCAAGCTAATTGTGTGTGCGTCTTTTGCGAGTGTTAAATAATAAATGAATACTTCACTCTACAATACAAGATATAGTATTTATGCAGGAATAAAAGGAATCCTCTTATTCCTATGACTCAAATTCTTTTATATGAGCAAATCTGAAGTACTGTTGAGTAAAGCGTGAGAGTAGAATTCTCACTTTAAATTACCATCTACGATGTTGGAATGAATGATGTCGGTGAAATTGTCTAGAATTTACTAAACGTCACTCTAAGTGAAACTTAATTATAAGTAAATAAGCATTTGAGTCGTAGGAATAAGAGGATTCCTTTTATTCCTGCATAAATACTATATCTTGTATTGTAGAGTGAAGTATCCATTTATTATTTAACACGCATGCACAATTAGTTTGAAAGGCTGATCTTTGAATGTATAAAACTAGAAATAATTAATTTTTATATCTAATTCCAACAAAAAAAACTAGTAGCAGAGAGGATAATTTCAAAAAAGCTTTGGGTATTTTAGATTTAAAAAATGAAGTCGTCTTTTTTTAAAAAAAAATTACACATACAGTTTATTGGGGGAAGGGGGATATCAGTAATATTTTGTTTTTAATTTCTTTTTGTTTATAAATATTGTACCTCATCTTGTCTTCAAATAATGCACTAGTCCAGATTCCATCTTGATGGAATTGAGCATTCATCATCTCAGACCAATGAATATACAAATAAATAACAAACATCCAATGATAAAAACAGACGAATAAGGAAGTGATGCTCTCTGGATCCAATTGTTCTAATCATGATCTAGCCATAAATAATCAATCTATTTTTGGGGTAAGGCCAGACAACGGTCAAAGCTGAATTGCAATATACAGATTCACTATATGGTTGAGTAGCGAATAAGTTCATGTTAAAACTGGAAGCTACTAGACATAAACCAGACGCAAGATAAGCTGTCTAGTCAAGCGCTGATGGCCTAGTGGTTAGCATAGCTGCCTTACAAGCAGCTGACCCGAGAAGCAAAGCTGGCCCAGATTCGCTTCCCGGTCAACGCATTTGACATATGGGGGGGGGGGATAAACTATCTATAGTACAGCCGGATGTGTCACTGTAACTACTCATGAGGCAGGCTGTCGTGATACAGTTAAAAGCGGTAGGTAAACTTATAAACTCTTTCTTCTATAGTTGCTATACCTCATCAATAATATAAATACGCAAATTTATATTTGTCTCATTAGTAAATATTATAAACATATGTCACGAGTTTGTGTTTATATAATAATTCACACATGTCAATTAATGAAACATTTATTGTTGTAAATGTAGCTTATTTAAATTCATAATGGCAGCAGTACAATTCATTAGCAATTCAGATGCAACGATTTCAAAGACCACAGTTCATACAACTCCTCAATTCTTATGCTCATATTAATAAACTATAACGTGATGCGCAATTAGTGGGCACAATTCAATATGGTCACTATTTATTAAATATGATAAATTTGTGGTGCAATAAGTCACACCCAAATGTTTTAAAAGCAGCACCCCTCTCGCTTAGCATAAGCATCTCATTTTAAATGAATAACGTAAGATTGTAAGATAGGATCAGCTGGCTCATAATATAGAATCACTCTGAACACAAAGATAAGTTTCTAAAAAATAAAATGCTAAACTTATGTTGTGTTTGACTGAATGGCAGGGTTCAGACTCAAACGAACAGTAGTATAAAAATAAAAAAATGAATAACAAGATCGTGCCGAATGACTGCACTCTCTTATGACTACTAAAATAAGTAGGCAGTGCAATGATAGCCTTACTGCTGGAATGGAAACACTCTCTAATAATATAGATTCAAAATCAAATCGGCCACAAAATTTAATAACAGAACCAAAATCTAATAAAATAGAGAATTTCACAACTAGTCATGTATAAAATTACAAAGGAAAAAAAAAAAAAAACAATAATAAGAGAACAATCAAATTAAAATTTTGTTTATTATTATTTAATTAATTGCATTAATATAATTGGTAATAAAATATTAAATTTTTTTTTGCCTCACATTGCATAATAGTAAAAGTATTAACTTGATACACTGTATATATTGGGGAAAAAAGGTTAATTTACTTTAACAGAAAATTTTGCTTAGTGGTAAAGATCTAATCCCCATTTAGCCATTAATGTGATATGGTATTATATACATGTCACAGATTCTTTCATCTTTTTTTCATAGGCTCAGAAAATCTGTTAACTGCATAACTGTTAGCAGCACTTTTTATCCACAACACTTAAAACTTTCTTTTGCTTTATTTATTCATATATAACATTTTTTTCTTTTGTGATAATATTTGTACTAAATTAGAATTTAATCGATATATATACAGTAGTTACAATATTTGTTTACATTTAACTTAATAATATTGTAAAAAAAAAAAGCAATTTCATTTTAATCTTTATATGTATATTCCCAAGTAAGATTTCATTTAACAAAACCATTTTTATTTAATCAGCTCTGCATAAAAGTCAAGTTTAAATTATCCAAGACAAACAAAATGTAAATACTGCCTGCCATTTGAGACATATTAAATATATATATATATTGTAAATTAATAATAAACTGAAAGCAAAGGCTACATTTCAGATTTACGGAAAAAGCACAACGCAAATAATGCTATTTCATCCGGAGGAAATAAATTTTTAATTTGGACGAGATAAAAACTATTTTTTCAATAAATTTCTCAAAAATGAAAAAAAAAATTTGTTAAAGTAGAAATCCTTTAAAATATGCCAAATCTTTATTACCAGTCATTTGAACCCCCCCCCCCGCTCCCTTCCCACCACCACCAAAAAAAAAAAAATCATCCCTAATAAAAATAGACATTTTCTAAGATTTCTTCAAATTTGAAGATGAAATTGCTAATGCAAAGAATTATTAGCAAAAAAAATAAACTTGCACTTTTGGACTTGTTGAAGAGAATCTATTTTTTTATTTGTTCTTAAATTAAAAAAATACATATAATATAGTGCAATGTTAAATTGCATAATGTTTCAGTATATTACACAGAATGTCAATATACAAAAGGAAATACAACAGCATTATTATATTACGGTCTAAATTAAATAGCATTATGGAAAGTTCAGCATTGTTTATTGCATTATTTTTCCTGTAACAATTAATAGTAATGAAGGTAAACTTTCTATATTAAAGTAAAACATAATCTCCTTACATATTACAAGACAATATTTTTCAATGTAGAAATAATAAATGTTAATGATGTTTCTCCTGGAGATTATAAAATTGAATACAGGTAACCCCCTATAACATGGTATTCCTACAACACAGTTTCACTCCAACATGGTTAAAGAATTAGGGGGAAAAACCCTAAAATATACCATTCCTACAACACTTTCATTCTAACATGGTGTGAGAGTTGGACCCCCTCCCCAATAACACTGTACAAGTTTTGACAATTAGGGAAATTCCCATATAATAAAGGACGTGACGAGTTTTAAGAATAAGCATGTCAGTGGATATGTGTCATTCGTGAAAACACTTGTTTAATGGTGATTAGTAGAGATGACAAAGAAAACATTATGTAATACTTTTGATCAATTATTGCATTAATAAATGTATTTCTCTTAGTTGTAAATTGCAAATAGTATAGTTTTCTTTAAACTTTTGGAACTTAATCCTGTTTTTTGTACTAGTGCTTTGTTTTATATAACATGAATTTGCATAATATGGCTTTTTTTAAGAACCTATCAACCATGTTATAAGGGAGCTACCTGTGCTATTAATGAATGAATTACATAAATATACATATATGAATATATAAATTGCCCTATATTTGAATATATGTTAAATAAAATTTAGGATTTGCAAAAAAAAAAATAAAATGCAAGAATTAGATTCCATGGTTTTGAAACACAACTTTTACACAACTCTGAATTTTTCACTTAACATTTGAATTCATTTGACGAATTAATTGATAAAATTTATTCTAATATTAAGAATAACACTTTTTGTCATATTATATCAACAAATCATGTCCACGTAAATTGGCACTTATCAATTCTTGTTTTGATAAATTAAACAAATATAAAAAAATATTTCAGTAAATTAAAAAGCAAACTAAAATTAATAACAGCCCATTTTTTTACAAAAACACGATTAGAAACTAACAATAATTTTTATTAAAACCATTCTTAAATAAACATTAGTAAAATATTCTACATTTTCCCTCACTTTATTACAGTCATTATTACAACCAGCAATATCAATGGACAACAACTGGTATTCAGCACTAGTTTTTGCTATTAATCTTCTCAGTGATAAGCATTGAATTGTACATATCCACCCAGAAACCATTTTTACTTTCTATCTTGACAAATAGATTGGCCTAGATTCAAAAATTTTAGGCGTTTTAATATTCAAAGCAGTAGCTTGAACTACATAGCAGAAGTAGAGATGACTGTTGGACAAATATGTATGAGCAATTGCGCGCTACTTATTGATGAAAGACACAAATTAAAAACTAATCTGGATTATGACACACACTCCCATTTGGTATCCATTGCTTATTTTGATGGTTGAAGTTAATTTTTAATACTAAAGTAGCAAGCTAAGGGAATGTTGAAATGCTTTGCTTTTGCATAAGACTAGAATAGCAAAATATTAAACTGTGACATTGTAATTTTACTTACCGTCTGTTGAATTAGAAACAGGTATAGGAGGGGGAGAAGATGCAACTGGACTGGATTCTTCTGGCCTAGTATTAACTTCGTTACTAATTTCTTCCCGATTGATCTCAATTCTATAAAGCACAATAAAAACGTTCCAACGTTTTTACTACCAGTATATGTTTAAAATATCAAAAACTTTATTAAAAAAAAACAGAAAAACATCATTGAATAAAAATGTAAGAATTTCACATATAAATAACTCCATGTGTTTGGGTATATAAAAACATATACACACACATATATATACATAAATTACGTGTCTATGGGTGAATAATTTTATCAACATATCACAAAGATTGTTGGTAAAAAAAAAAAACTTGGGAGAAAAAAATGTCTGTATGTGTGCAAGTGCACACATATATAAATACCAACAGAAAAATTGTGAAATAAAAGTTTTAAAAATAATAAGAGCAAAGTATTGCAGACAAATAAAATCTTAACATCATTTTTTGGCTGCAAATTTTTATGTCACTATTTGTCCATAATTCTATTTCAACAGTACTTATCTGCATTATCTTAAACTATCTGCCAATTTCATCCAGGAATTCCCTTTTATTTCACTCACTTGGTATTCAATTTGATTTTAATAGAAATCTTTTTTCCTCCATTTCACTGACACATTCAAACATAGAAGCTGTATCATCCACTATGTCTCTATTATCATTCTGCTTAAAATTATCTCATTTTATATAAAGTAGTAGTGGCTGCAGAAAGGAGTTTGCTATTAACTGAAAGGAGACCCTTTGATTCCTCTTGGAGGCCTTAAAGGAACCGAGCAGGGCAAATTCCTAATGTCCACTACATACGTTCTTGTCGTTGCAGCTGTTATTACTATGTGATTATTCATATAGTATACGAACATGGATGGGCTGCTCACCAACACGCATTAGCCAGCATGGTGAGTTTATTAGCTTTTTACCTCTGAGTTTAAGATCAAGAAACACCATGGTCTTTCTTCTCAGTGCCTGATAAGGCAGAATGAATGCTTGTGTAAATGATAAATATTTTTCCAATACATGTATACAATTATGACAGACAAAAATAAAGCATGGCCCTTATTCCCAGGAGGCTGTAAAGTCACCAACCAAGGCAGCGGTTGGTGGCCGAAGGCGGAGGGTGCTAAGAATCCCCTGATTGTGGACTCAGGCTGCCATTTGATGACGACTTTTTATTTAGGTACTTACAACTGCAGATCACTTTCAAATGAAGGAAGATTGCAAGAATTAGAAAAAGAATTGTCTTATATTAAATGGGACATTATTGGACTTTGTGAAGTTAGAAGAAAAGGTGAAGAAACAATTGATTTAAAAAGTGGACATATACCCTAGTATAAAGGCACACATATTGGAAATACAAGTGGAGTAGGGTTCATTATAAATAAAAAGTGGAACAATATTGTGGAGATTGATGGTGTATCGGACAGAGTTGCAAGATTAGTTATACAACTTAATAGCAGATACCAAATGCAGATAATTCAGGTTTATGCCCCAACAAGTTCTCATAGTGATGAAGTAGTAGAAGATTTTTATATGGATGTACAAAAAGCTTTTGATCAGAGTAAACAACATTTTAAAATTGTTATGGGAGACTTTAATGCTAAAATTGGTAGACAAATGAAAGATGAAATTGCTGTAGGTAATTTTGGTTATGGTAATAGAAATGAGAGAGGACATAGACTTGTGGAGTTTGCAGAAAAAGAAAAACTTTATATTATGAATTCATTTTTTGAGAAAAATGTTAAAAGGCAATGGACATGGCAGCATCCAAATGAAGGTACAGCAGAATTGGATTATATTTTGACTAATAGGAAATACATATTTCAAGATTGTAATGTTCTTAATAAATTTAACACAGGAAGTGATCATCGATTAGTAAGGTGTAAGATACGTGTTAATGTGAAACTAGAGAGACAAAAATTATTAAGAAAAACAATATTTACAGTTGATATTCCTAATCTTCAGAAACATTCTAATGAATTTAAATTAGAACTTACAAATAGGTTTCAAGTGTTAGGAGATTTTGAACATGATTCAGATTTGAATGAAATTAATATGAAAATAACTGATACACTTTTAAAAACTGCAACAAAGATAGCTGGTAGAAAAAAGCAGCAATTGACTAATAAAATTTCTACTGAGACTAGAGAATTTATGAAGAAAAGAAGGAATATGAAGATATACAAAAATGATGTATTAAAAAAAATTGAATATCTCGAATTTTGTAAAATGGTACGGAAAAGAGTTGAAAATGATATAAGAAAGTATAACTGTGAAATAGCAAGGAAAGCTGTAGAAGAAAATAAAAGTCTCAAGAATGTTAAACAACATTTTGGTATTGGTGGGAAATTTATATCTGCAATAAGAAAAAAAGATGGAATTATTACTAAAAAGAGAGATGACATCATAAAATTGGTAGAAGATTTTTATCAAGAATTATATAGTAATAAAGAACAAGTACCTCCTATATCTATTACATCTTCCGAATTGCCCAGAATTTTAAATGAAGAAGTGAGACATGCAATTAAATGTATGAAGAAAGGAAAGGCTCCAGGAAATGATGGAATTATAATTGATATATTAAAAGAAGGAGGTGAAGAAATAGAAACAATTTTAGCAAAGTTATATACCAAATGTCTAAGTGATAAAGATGTACCGGTGATAAAGAAGATATTAGAAATTACAGACCTATCAGCCTTTTATCAGTTTTATATAAAATTTTTACCAAGATAATTACAACTCGCCTGCAGAGAACTTTGGATTTCCCCCAACCAAGAGATCAAGCTGGATTTAAAAGTGGTTTTAGTACAATAGATCATATCCAGGTATTGTGAGAAGTCATAGAAAGGACAAATGAATATGAGTTGTCATTATGTTTTGGATTTGTAGATTATGAAAAGACATTCGATTCTATACACATTTCTTCAGTGATTAAAGCATTGGATCATCAAGGTATAGATCCAGGATATTGTCATATTTTAAAGAATATTTATAAAAATGCAACAGCAACAATTAGATTACATAATGATACTGGAAAAATCAACATTGAGAAAGGTGTAAGGCAAGGTGACTCCATATCTCCAAAACTTTTTACAGCAGTGCTGCAAGAAGTATTTTGTGGATTAAAATGGGAAACTAAAGGAATGAAAGTAAATGGAGAGTATTTAAGTCATTTAGATTTTGCAGATGATGTAGTTGTTTTTGCAAATAATGCTTCAGAGCTGCAGGAAATGTTGCAGGAGTTAGCAGATGAAAGTAGAAAAGTAGGACTAAAGATAAATGTTAAAAAGACTAAAGTAATGTTTAATCGATTTGCTCAAAATATGAAAATAAAGATTATGAAGAATTAGAAGAAGTTAACAGTTACAAATACCTAGGTCAGATTATTAATACAGATGGAAACATAATGGAGGAAATTAATTATAGAATTAAACTTGGTTGGAGTGCTTTTGGTAGAAATAACTTGATACTAAAAGGAAATATGCCTATGTGTTTGAAAAGAATGGTTTTTAACAAATGTGTTTTACCAGTTCTTACTTATGGATCTGAGACTTGGACACTTAATAGAAGAGCAATACAGAGACTTCAGACCACTCAAATGAGTATGGAGAGATGTATGTTGGGAGTAACAAGAAGAGATTGAAAACGCAATGTATGGGTAAGACAACAAACAGGTGTTACTGACCTTATTGAAAAAATTAAAAGATTGAAATGGAGTTGGGCTGGACATATTGCTAGAAGAAATGATAATAGATGGACAATTGAAATTTTAAACTGGATTCCAAGAGAGTGTAAAAGACCCAGAAAGAGACCACATGTGAGATGGATGGATGAAATAAGAAAATGTGCAGGGGTGTTGTGGAAAAGATAAGCTAAAGATCGGAGAAGATGGATTAAACTTGGAGAGACCTTCATCCTGAAGTGGATTGATAATGGTTGATGATGATGATATAAAGTAGTTTTTCTTTGTAATTTTCTTAATAAACTCATTTCAGTGGCTTGTAATTTTCCTCTTATTTCTTTGACTTGTATCCCATACTTCTGCATCATAAAGTATTACATTTGAGATCTAAAATCCTTTTTAGTTTTTCTTATTTGCATATCCCACAGAAGAGAACTCGGAACTATTATATTCAACCCCTTGTGAACTCTCTCAACTGCTATTGTCTTTCTCTTTAAATATAATCTAAATACTTTGTCTTATCTACCCTTTCAATAAGATTCTTAAATCCCAGATTTTTTACTATGAAATAATTACATTTTCTCATCTTTATATTTCATAAAATAATGATCTCTATCATCTTTTACTATTGCAATCTGATTGCCTGCACTAATATCGTAAAAAAAAAATCCTACCATTCCCCATTAGGATGCCTTTACTATTGCAACTCCTGCATCGATTCAGTAAAATGTAAGCTAAATGTCTTCAGAAGTATGACAGATTGCACTTTAGATGTAATATTTTATATTCCGATACTTTTTTCCGATTTTTTTTTTTTTTACGTTTTATTACTTTCATGAAAGTTTACGACACCTTTAATTAATACAGTACTGATTTCCATCTTTGTTAATTATTTCTACAGGTATCTCATAAAGATATTATTGTATAAATTTTTCAAATCTGTGAGTGCAATATAGCTTTTTTTTTTTTTTTACTAACCTTTGATATTTTCTCTAGCAATATTTTTAAAGTAAAAAAATATTATTCAGTTAATTTTCCAATGAAATCTCTAATTTCTCTGGTATTTTATCTGCTGATTTATCTTTCCATCAAATCTCTAAAAAGCTCTAGAATAAAATATCTCAATCAAGATAATAATTGCTAACCCTCTGTAAGTCCTTTGGATTGTTATGTAGCAGTGTTATACAGTAAGATCTCCATTCTTTGGGTACCTCTCTTATTTAGGCATCTGAGCATTTTCACACTTCAGATAAATTCTGTTTAAATCACTTATGGATACATCATCTCTGCTTCCATCAAATTTTCTCATTTAACTTTTGTCTACACACTTTTCAAATTCTAATATATTGCCTTTTTACTTTCTAAATATTCTCATGTATGAATAAAAACAATTCAATTATGATCAATAGTGATTCTAGTTAATATTCTTATTCATTTGTAACATCTCTTCAATGCTTCTTATACTCTCTTATTATAATTTCTATATCTTCACATCTTTTATGTTCTATTCTTTTCTCTCATTACTTCTTTGATCAGCTGTTATAATTTTCTTGATTCTAACTGTCAATATTTTCTATGATAAACCCAGCATAAGTATCTGTACAACATAAAAAAAAAAGAAGAAGCTCAGAACACAGATCAATATTCCTCAAACATGAGTGCATATCTGATCCAATTAATGCAAAAATGTTTTGCGGTGAAAGAGATGACATGAAATGTACATTTAAAGAAGCATGGGCTATCAGGAGAGACCCCTATGCAATAAATAAAAAAGAATCAAGCATTCCATTATCAAAAAAATGGAACATATAAGCATCTAATTTACATAATGCTCAATAAACTTTAAAGTTGTTTTACAAACTGTGGAGTAACTGAGCGCTATGAATCCGATGGATTAGCCAAAAGCATGATCAGAGAATAATATATTTAATGCAACTACACCTTTGCTTGTTTCATGTTTATAATAGGAACATAATTATGATAATTCCTGATTATTTCTTTCTTGTGATTAATCATTTTAGCCATCTTTTTATTTCACCATGCTGTTTTCATACTTCTCTTGAATGCCTATATAACAATATCATTAATACTTTGTAGGATTATATGCTTTATTGTTATTGTAGCTTCTACTGTGTATTCTTTTTCTGATATAATTATTGTACATTCTTCAAATTATCATATCTAATTTATCTGCAGTCCAAAAAAACAAAAAAACTTATGCATATTGTATTTACCTCCATCAAATCACATATGAAAAATATGTCTTGCCAATTAAAAAAGGGAATTTCTCTAATAATCCAGAACTAGCAAATTGGAATTGCTTTTGTACTATCAAATAATCTATTATCAAGTTTAATCTTTTGATGTCTTCAGGCCATGCACATTTAATTATAATCTTCTGGAACTCAAAGCACCAGTCACTTTCGATCTGAATTCTTCCAAGACACCTTTAAAATCTTTTTACCATGTTATTCTATATATCTACCTTATATTTTCCTAAGCAGTGTTTTTACCAGTTCTATTACAGAACTCTCATCCCAAAATCAACTTGCGTCTTTTATTTACAGTTTCTTATATTTTAATAAAAACAAATTCAAATTTATTTTTGGCTCTTACTGAAGCAGCAAATACACCAATTATAAATGCTGTAAATTAAAAACCCATAAAACATCGCATAATACCTGCTTATCCAAATATCGTTTCAAGACTTAAAACTCATCTGATGAAAGCCTAAAGCTATAAATTAATCTGGAGACAATGAGATTGGAATTATTAAGCACTATCCTCTGGCATCTATTGATTACTAAAGCTTACACTAGGGGACAAAAATGTGGTGAGAAAAAAAAAATTTGTTACAGAAAAACTATTGTTTAATCTGTAATGTATACTAGTTAAACTTTACAAGGCATCATTAATTATTTCCATTCCATCTAATGCTTTGACAACTTTTTATAACCAATATAGATAGAATACGTTACTTGTACTGTTCTTATCAATCTCCTAACAAATAGAAAAAATGGTACAATCTTTCAGAAGCATTTAATTTTTTGTTTCTGAAAATATAGATATATTTGTTATAATTGGGCAAGTCTATCAAGATCTCCTAATGTTAAGTTAGGATTCCTAAACCTAAAATCCAAAGCCATTTCTTTTCTAGTGTTATCTCACTCTTAATGCATGGTATTACAGCTATTAAATCTTATTCTAGATGGAAATACTTGTGGGTTATACTTCATTAGCTTTGTTGCAGAAGCCTGTTCATCTTGAGAGGTTCTTAGCTAAACTATCACCAGTATAGCACTCATTTCTTTCCAATTGCATAGACCTCCTACACATACAAACAGAATTTCAATAAAACAGTGTAAGACCGAGTTCTTTTTATTTGCAAATTTTTAACATGAGCTATGAATAATTTCTGAAACTTATGCTTAAATATAAAAACTTATATACTTAGAGAACCAAAATGCAATCTATAAATGACAAAGTTTTAAATAGATACTAGTAGTTGTTATTTAGACCCCATCTTTTTCTTTTTTTCTTTCAAATTTTTATTTTCTATATGCATATAAAATAAATTATTGTATTTATTTACATAAAAAAAAAATGCAGCCCAACACAGCCAAGATATAAAATGCCATTCAATGCGGAGATTTTAAAATTCACATTCAACTACTAAGCAAATTATTAAAAAAGATCCATTTGCTTCATACATTAAGAAAACATAATTAATGAAGGTTTACATATGATGGGCTAAAACATGGAATATAACAAGTGACATATTTATGTATGTTTAAATAATATTATATTGTCGGTCTTATTTCAGATAGTAATTTTACCAAACAGATTCAAATTAAAGGTTATTCCTTAAATGATCAAGATAATAAGCTTTCCCACAATAAGATTCTATTGCCATGTGCCTGATAGTCATAGTGTACCATCCGCACAAAGTCAAAA
Organism: Epiperipatus broadwayi; assembly: GCA_028023455.1. Lineage (NCBI taxonomy): Eukaryota > Metazoa > Onychophora > Udeonychophora > Euonychophora > Peripatidae > Epiperipatus > Epiperipatus broadwayi. The sequence goes on from JAQFVV010000045.1 coordinate 5,853,681, forward strand.
AAAAACAACTCATTGTATCAAAAATGTTCACCCCAAGTGAAAATTGAGTTTTATTGTTGCAATATTTGTAGCTCTGTAAAATTTATTTATTTAAAAGATGGAAGAACACCAATTAGGATAGCTGATAATTGTTTGTTTATTGTTTAATTTGCAGTGCCATTTGCTCTTTAAACCCATACAAACCTGCCTTTTGGAAGAATATTAAACATTCGTATATACACATGCTTATATCAATGTTGAAGAGACATTTTCTACGATTCTAAAAATACAAAAAATCCATTTTCCTCCCTAAGGATTACAAAAAAATTTATAAAAATTCTGTTTATATATAATCCGAAAATCAGTAATAACTTCTTACTGTGTACTGATAGAAATGTAGTTACTGAAATTGGAATTAAATATTTTATCTTTTTTCACAATGTTTTTATGTTTAATACACGATTATATCCCCATTTAGCATTTTTAAATTAACATTATCTTTTATTATTACTTTTATTCTGTTCCACCGTACGGCAGTCTTCTTCGAGTTTCAATCAGCTTTTATTAAGGGAAAAATAATAATAATCAAACAGTTTAAATATCATGATTACCATCATTTTCTTACATAAAAAAAAAAAGGGTAAACTTAAATTCTGAAGAAGGCTACTGGGCAATTGAAACTTGCACAATAATAGTAATAAAAGGCATACAATGTGAGGTTTAGTATAATGGTAGAATAATGAAAGCAAAACCAAATGATTTCTGGACTGATTCTCAGAGAGAAAATAATTCAATTTTCATTTTTTAAACGGATTGATAAATGCACTATAAAGAGCAATATAGTATACAGTAAAACCATGACCCAATGTTTTTTAGTAGATTGGAAAAAAATCAATGATATATCAAGGGCCCATTAAAAACATAGATAAAACACTTGAAGATTATTCATTGAAAGATGCATAAAATACAACTCGGACTTTATAATTCAATATTTCAAAACTATTACTATAAAAAAATGTGTATAATTTTAATACCATAATAATTGCATATAGTATATAGTTTTAAAAAGTGTATGTGATTAGATATTTGCAGATCTCATATATTTACATTTGTTAACAAATCTGATTTTAATTTTGACAGATATCAAAACCAAAGTGAAAAGATCTTTAATTCCAGATTTCACAAAGCTCTTCAAATTTTAATTTTACTATTTACTTGTGTATGTGTGGAGTTTGGGGGGGAGAGGATCTGTGATCGATATTAGTCATGCAAAAATCAAAGAACAATTTTTATATAATCACAACAGTTCTGCTAGTGTTTACATTGACCTGTAAGTTTAAGCAATGTATTTATTCATTGAAAACTTTTACTTTTATTAGCGCTTCAGGAGTCTTGGCAAACTTTGGCACAACTTAAGATCGTCACCTTCCCCTCCTCCTTTTATTTAACAAAATAAATATTGTATTGTAACAGGAACAAAACAATAGGAATAAAATAAAATACATCAGTCACGGATGAAAGCGATGCACGTGATTGTGTAAAAAATGCCATAAATTAAAAGCTCTTGAAATTATGAGGGGGACACCCCCCCCCAAACCCAGGATAATTTTAATAAAAAAAATGTGTATTTATTTTTAAGTGTTACAAACTGAATCCCCTTCAAAGTTCTTCCATTTTAATGCAACGCACCGATCTAAATGTGTTTTCCATTCTTCAAAAGAATCTGGTTGATGGATAAGCTGGATCACACTACTTTTATTTAAAAATTGTTTAACAACTCAGAAAGTTTTGTGTGCCGGTGCATTATTGTGGTGAAGCTTGCATTCCTCACTTTGCTATAAATCGAGATGACTTCATTTTACCACATCTTCCTATTTTTTCAGAACATGCGGATAAAACGCCTGATCTTTACGAACCAATAAATAAGTGAGACACACTTAATAAAAATATTTACTATGCCGCACCACGACTTTACTCAATGACAGCAGTTGGCAGACTATGTAGGACGGTCTCCACAAGAAGCCTCTAGCGGCAGAAGCATGTACTACAATGCTTTCACCCTCCAGAGAACTGTTCCAGATTTTTTTGTGCTATCCCCTTATACCTTGATTCAATATTGCTTTTGACAACATTGTTTCCGAATCTTCATTTCAACCAAAAAAAAAAAAGTGAAATTCAAAAAGGCTATATATCATTAAAATAAAAAAAAAACTATCCACACCAGAAAATTGGAGCCGAGAGGGTGACAATGCATTTCTATAGTGCTGGTTTCAGGACCAAAAAAAAAGGATTAAAATGCCAGAAAACTAGGCATATGCAAAAAATGAGTAAGGATTTCAAAGCAAGCATAAAACAAAGCAGGATTGTTCATTATTCAAGTAGATGAAGAATCGATTCCAAGCTGAAATCATGATTTGAGGAGCCCGACGGTATAAACGTTTATGTTTAAAATAAAAGTCACAGGTATTAATTCTAAGTTCAGTACCAATATTTTCAACGATGCATGGTTAAAACCATCAGTCTTTCATTTTACATATATTCCATCCTTGCCATAACGTGTATACAAAAATAACTAAAATATTAGCTAAGAATAATGAATGCTTGATAAGCAAGAAAAGCACATCAACTTAAGAATTAATTAAGTTATTAACTTAGAAGATGTTTTATTTTATTTCTCAAACAATGAAATTACGAAGATGCACCTTGAACTCATCAGTTAATATACAGACTGCTGGAAAATATTTTAGCAGTATTGATAAAAAAAAAAAAAGGGGGGGGGGGAGGCTTGAAACAATAGACCAGATTAAGATTTAACAAAAAAAAAATCATGTTTGTTTTGGTTATTTTGACAGGATAGACTTAACTTAATTTTGTTTTTTTAATTAAACTATTCAGTATGGGCTATTTATTTTTCAGATATATTGATTCAAAATAATTGAAAATTAGAAAATTAAATTTTAAATATACAAACATATACTTTAAAAATATTTGCTTATATAATCGTAATCTAAAATGTAGGAAAAAAAAAAATTCTAATAATATTTAAAACAAGTAAGAGAAAAAAAACACACAAAGTAAGGCTATGAAGTAATTTGCTTAGAATTTAACAAATTATTTAATATTAAATCATTCAAATTATTAAATATTTATTAAAAATTATAAACAATAATTAGTAAATTTGTGGCAACAGAAAAGTAAGTAAAACGAAAGATTGTAAATAGTAATTAAACGGAATTGAGAGTTAATATTTTTTTTTTTTTTAAGCATGTGCACAGAGCAGAAAAATATTTAAAGTGCTTTATTTCTGCCATATCATTAAACTAGAAAATATTTATTTTTTAATAAAAGCAAAGGAGGCTTTATTTTCATAAAAACCAATAATTTTGGCTAGCTTCTTACGCAAAATGGTCCCTGACACTGTCAATGGTGATATCTCCTGGAGAAAGGTCTCCGTCATTCTTTCGTTCATCTTCTACGTTTTGAGAATCAGATCTAGCAGAAGCTTCATCAACGGATCCGTTGATTGTAGGGGTTTCGACTGCACCTTCACTGCCCCTGGGAAGTAGGGGGAGGAAATGACAAAATATAAATAAACCCAACACATGTTCACAAGTTTCTAATCAAATTTTTAAACTAAATAAAATAAAAAAAATACCATATTTTTTCAGAGACCTCTCTTGTAATTAACATAAATAATTATTAGATGTTAAAATTTAACACAGTCAATACCATGCTTTTTTTTTTTTGTCCCATCCCCCCCTCTCCAAAAAATTTGGAAAACGAAAAATAAAAAAAAGGTTAGTAATGACTTTATTTCTTACTTAGCTGGACTTGTTTTAGCATCTGTAGGACCTTGTTCTCGTTCGGTTTTCTCACTATTAACAGTCGCATCAGTTTTCGGATGTGGTTCAGGTTCTGGAATTGGTCTCATGCCCTCTGGTAACTCAAGCATGCACAATGGTTCAACCAAAAAACGAGCCGACAGTGTGAAACGCTGAAATTCTGATGGAGAATGCAAGTAAAAACCTTGTCCATTTTTGGTAAAAACAAGACTGGAAATACCACTACAAATAACAAACAAAGAAACAAATAGTTGTTATAAAATTGTTATTATATGATTATCTTAAATTAATATCAATTATTGATTTTACTTATCTAAGCAATACGTTTTTCTAGCATTTCAATTCAGATTTATTAAATGGTAAAAAAAATTATATTCGTCAACTTTTGAAAGTAAAATATTAGGAGATCTAAGCGATATCAAAATATTAACATTCAAACAACTTCAAATTCAACCACTAACTTTCTATTAATTGCAATAATGATTAATGCGCAGTTTCTAACAGAAGACCAATGGCATTCAAGCATTAAAATGGTTGACAAAGCATAACAAGATCTATTCTTCTGCCCATTTTATTTTTCTGAAATATGAGTTAATCAGGTATAAATGATATTCTGAAAGAATAAAAGGTTCTAATCAATTTTTAGCCGAGGAACGATAGAAAAAGAGCCCTTTAATACAAATCAAATGGATTTGTTATATTTAGACCGCCAATAGACTTCCTGGGGGTATAACAATTACATGTTAAATTTTCAAATTGATCCAAAAATTCCAGGAGATGCAATATTTTCAATGATTATCCACCCCATAAAATGAAATTTTTAGTAAGAAGTTGTAACCTCAAATTTTAAGTCATATCAAATATCAAGTAATTGCTTAAAACACTTTTCTTTCATATTTATATTATTGCCAATGAGTTTTCAAAAAATTTTATAACTAAAGATCAGAATGAAGTTCTAGTTTTGATTATCTGTTTATAAACTCCTACTCATTCAGAATTTTATAAAAAGTACACTGACCAATCATCTAACATCATCTGTGAAATTTGCCACGTAATAAATCTTCCATCCCCAGACTTAATTTTTTTTCTTCTAACATCCACTAAACATGCTTTCTTTTACAGCAATTTCACTTAAGTACTATGCTTAAAATGAATAAACCTGCCCGCAATACATCCCATAATAAGAGCTTTAATTTAGCAATTGTCGGAAAATTTTTAACAAAACCCCAAAATAAAACAAAAAAATCCCTAAAATTTAAAAAAAACACTTTGTGTTATAATAAAAAATTTTGAAACTTGTACTTGCAAACAGTACCAAAAAAAAATTGCTTATCAAAAGAAAAAAAAATTTTTTTTTATGATTGTTCAAAACATCATGTGTAAAATTCCTGACCGGTAGATTAATCTCCGTACTGGTTTGAAATACTACAATAAATAATATCAAATATTGTGGAGGTCATTTTAATTATTTTTGTCTCCCAAGTCTGGTCAAAATGTTTATCAACACATCAGAAAATAAAGATTTTTAACAAATGAATATGAGGTACACTTTTTACATTTAGTTGTTCAAATATTGGTACAGTATAATAATACTAACAAATAAGCAAAATATTTTTCCAAAAATTTGACATAAAAAATATAAAAGGTTTCTTTTTTCTTGCTAATGCGACTAACATGAATGAATGAACTTTTTTTTTAAATTTAACAAATAAGTTTGCGTAAATAAAAGTATCGATAGTTTTCTGGGTATCTGTGATTACTGTTATCCACGATTTAAAATATGAATAGAAATAAATAAATTAATATATGCTAATTTTCTACATTTCAATTTTTTAGTTCACGCATAACACAGAAAAATAAGAAATGAATCAGAAATCTTGATGTTCAATCAAATTGAACGTAATTAACGATGAATCACAAGAGCCATGGATAAACGTTCAATTTTCATTATGCTGAAACAATAGTAATGTTAATAAGTAGTATTTTTTTTTTTTGAACGGATATGTTATCATAATAAGATAGGTAAAAATCATTTTTCTTTAGAGCCATCATTTGCTTTTCTTTAACTTACTTAAGAAGCATTTTAAATAAATGGGTCATTAAAGATGCTACTCTCGATCGACCAGTTTATATATCTGGGAGCTCTAGATCTACTAAAAAAATCTAAAAACAAATAAATTTTCCTAATTTAAAATGTGAAATGATCTTTCCCACTTTAATAATTCGAATTAATTAATTACAATATTGATCATAAATTGATCAAAGCTACTGATTGATCTGCAGTAGAGTGGGGGGGGGGGGAGGCAGTCCATTACGATTAGGCTTATTAATATCTAGGTATTTATTGTTCTTTTTTAAATTTATTTTCAAATATGTGACTGTATATATATAATATGTATATATTACTGAAAATACAATGAGAATTTCCACATATATATATATCTAGATAAACTTCAGTTATAATGCAATTAGGCAATCAACTAATTAAATCTGGCAAATGCAAACTCAACTTCATGGAAATATAATTATCATACATATATAAATAATCCCAATGCTAACAGTAAATTGAAATAAAAATCCAAATATTAAATCACTCCACATGTGGGGTGATTTAATATTTGGATTTTTATTTCAATTTAGCTTTAGCACTGGGGTTATTTTCATATATAATTGTGTTAGACGCTATAAAGATTAAAATTACTAATGTTTAGTATGTCTTTAAATAATAGTAGTAAACGTTTGTTTAGTAGCAAAGTCAAAGTCATTGCTTATTTAAATTTCAAGCTCTATTTGAATTAGTTCATATTTCAATATTTAAGAACTAATAGCATACAGTTTCAAAGTGGTATCGTTTTGAGGCTGGCTATTTTGAAATACGGACTCTAATATATTTATATAGTATTTCACAGAGGGTGGTGCACACAAGTAATTAAAATTCACAAATGTCCAAATACCAGTTACGACATCCTAAATCGCACTTAGGTCTTCTATTTTGATATATTACCAAAGTTGATTCCAACTTTTTTAGGAACATTAATAATTTGGTAACATGCTTGCTGAAAAGGTTCCGTTTTAAGTATTACTAGTCTTCATAAAATGTTTTCATGACAATGGTCGTTGGAACTGTTCATATATGAGTTGATGAAACAGGAATCAAGATGCGATACAGGTTCGATAATGGAATTTCTAATTTGAATCGATTAAAAGCAAAAACAAGAACTTTTATCTTTTTGATCCTGGATTTACAGCAGGCTGATAATTGTGCTATCTTTTTCAATTCAAAAAATGATCTATATAATGTACTTAATGTTCTGAATGCAACATATAAAAACTTTGCTTTAGTAATTAATGTTCAAAAAAACTAAAGTTCTTTATCAATCAGTGATAAAATGAAGTTATCAACTTAGAAATGTAAACCAATTTAAATATCCTTGCTACGTTTTATAAAAAGAAAAGTGACTCTGTTGAGTTGTCACACAGATTCCAATCTGCTGCTGCTTATTAACAAGTTAAAAATAACAATATTTTATCGTAGAAAAATAATTAGTGCCACTAAAATAACTTGCATACAGAGTTATTTAATTTAATTTATTGTATGGAAGTGAGACTTGGACTCTATTGCTGCAACATATAAAAATACGATGGCAAGATCGTAAAAATGATCAATGTTCTTCAATTACTCGATGTGATTCTACGGATTCAACTCTTGTAAAATCACACCTTCATTAGAATGAACATGTAAAATGACTGAACAATACAATACTCCCTTAAAAGGTGATCTATGTTGAACTTGAGCATGGGTTGCTGAGTGAAGTATACTTTATTTAAATTATAAGAATTATCCCTAAGACATTTTAAAAAGTATGCGACATTGATTATTTCCATTGGGAAGATAAGGCAGAGAAGAGAATGCATTGGAGAGCGATAATTGAACGTGCTGGTGAAGTATTCCAGAAATAAAAGCTTTCTGCTGAAGAAATTTAAGACAGCATTGCAAAATATCAGAATGTTCTATATGTGGATATATTTGCAGTTTACAAATTGGTTTATATAATCATCATAAAAATTCATCTAGAGTAATTTTTTCTTCTTCTTAGAGCCGAGATAGCAATACTTGTTAATAAGTGCCTACTGCTGTTGCTGATATTAGATAACCGTTCCTAAATAAATCTACAATATCCATTTCGTAATATTAATAAGCCAATAAGCTAATACACATGCGCTTTGCAGATGTCACTATATAAATGAATATTCCCACTTTTTCAACAAATTCATGCATTCCACTCAAAATATGTATTAAGAATTAAAACAATTACATTTTTATAGTTTAATATCTGAAAATATTTTTTTTATTATCGCTAGATCTATACAGAACATACTCATATTATTCAATGCTACTTTTTTAAAAAATCTTTTAATTGTGCATCACTCTAATAACAACCAAATAACTGCCACTATCTGATTGCAAAGGTAGTGCATGCCTTACATGCCTACAATATGGGTTCGAATTCTGGCATAACTATATTTTTTTCAAAAAGCCTAGAATTTTCCTTTCATGGAATTAGCTTGTACAGACCTAGTTAAATAGATAGTGTAGGTTAATAAAAGGGGCGATCATTAGATAGAGGGTAAAAAAAAATGGGTGAGAAACCACACTACATGGTAATTGTAAAACCAGGATAAAACTGTCTTCTCCTTGATTGTTCCTCTAAGAAAAACTGTTAGAGGGGGCTTTAACCAATATATTTAACCACAAAAAAAGCAACTGTCAGTGAAGAAGGCTAAGAGTGAAAATTTTTATTTTTTTCTATACTATAGCAGAGGTTCTATACTTTTTTATTAATTTTTTGAGATTATTTGAAGTTCAGTGTTACAATAAATCGGTACAACTCAACGCATGTATAGAAATAAAACTTCAGTTCAGTACAGTGTCTTAATTAAAGAAATTGTGGATTGTAATGCAGAACTAGTACTCTCAAGCAAATCGCATTCTCAAATGGAAGTGCACCTCTTTAACAATTCGTAAAAAAAAAAATTGAACTTTTTAAAAAATCAGATCAAAACATTTGTCCATAAGCTGCACGAATTATGCTACTAGTTTTCAACTATCTAAAAGAAAAATTGACTACTAATAAATGTGTGTTTAATCAAAAGGCTAGAAAAACATACATTTATTACTGACCAGAAATAAATTTTTATTCAATTGCGGGGTGGGTGGGGGGGGGGGGTGTTGCTATAACTGAAAAGTTGTCATATTTTAAAATAAACTTGCAAATTTGTTTTAATTATTGAGCTTGCATATTGTGAAACTTTTTTTATTGTTAAGCTTAATGGTTCATGAAGCAATGAAAGTTTTAACAATCTGGTATACAATTATTTAATCGCCATTATGTGAAACTGTGTTCATTGTAAACTTGATGAATAAAGACTCTCTGTTCAACTGTTTGAAAGAAAAAAAAAGTCTAACAGATTGTGAAGAAAGAGACTTACTAAAACGATATACCTATTGTAATGGTACAGAGAAACAGCAGTGAACCTGGATTGATGGAAACCATCAACATCAACCTCCATCAATGAATCAAATCCAAATGTACCATGAACATAATGAATATGGTGAACATGAGAGATCAGCAAAATCAAAGACTAACTACAAGTTCACCAGCATTACAAAGAAGAATAACCATTCATCATCATGAATGATCCTCAAAAAAAAAAACAACAACAGCCAATCTTGTGACATGGGTTTCGGAAGTGGTCCACTATAGACCAGGCTGCCCTTGCCAAACTTGGGGCACATTATATAAACAATGATCTGGACGCACAAATTTAAGTGCTAATCCATCAGAATATAACAAAAAAATAAAAATAATGCTGGGATTCAGAAACATGCTGACCATCATCAATGTCCTGGCCATACAATATCATTAATGTATTGGCCAACTATAAACTTAATTTCAAATGATAAAAACTAAATAAAAATGTAGTGCATGGACTTTAAAGGATATTCCTTTGTGCCAACCAAGATCATCATCATCTGGATGTCCATAACATTAAACATAAACCCTAGTCTATATGACTGACCATTATGCATGAATCCAGCTCAGTGAACAAGAGATAATACCAACAAATAATAATTTATACTATTTCAAATCTATTTTAGGATTGAATAAATTCACTGTAAATATAAATTTGGCATTCTGATTTTGATTTGAATAATACCAAAAAAAAAAAAAAGAAGCTATTATACATTATAATTTACATATATCTCAATAAGGTTTACATAAAACACACCTATATATAAGCATTCATATCCTTCCTCATGATGAAAAGAATAAAAGAAATGAAACACCCACTTAACAATATTTTACATAATATACATGTATAACCAAAACAAAGTTCATCCCTCAAACTATGTACTCATCAATTTTTTTAGAGATTTAACAGGCGTCTGATAGCTAACAGAATGAATAGTGAGCTGCAATTCTGAGACAGAAGAATTCAGCCATTGGAATATAAGTATACAATGCAGCATGAACACCAAGAGAGTTACCTCAATTTAGACACTATAAGATACTACAACCATTGACATGAAATAAAAATGCAAAGATCTTTGCAAAGCCCTGCTCCTTTAATTCTTAGGTGGTGGTAAATACAGAATTATACGTCGCTCCTTTTGTTGGAGATTTAGAGACTGGGATCAAATCATAAAATGGATTGGAGCAATGCCCGATATAGAACATATCCTGGAGTTGCATGAAAACACTGTATCCTCAAGCCAATGATAAAACCCTCCATCCATCATCAAAACTAAAAAATACAGCTAAATAAACTCCCAACAGTCAAAAACCCAATCCACTCTTCAAAATCATAGACTTTCTATTCAACTCTAAATATGAACTCCTTACATTAAAACTACTATTTTATAATTTATTATCATCAATATTCTTGTCATATATTTTCACAATAATTTTTTTTATTAATTTTGCATAAAATGCATACTTTTTTCCTTTCTTGACACGGTTATATTTGAGATCCAGTTGAGTGACAATTTTGTAGTTATGGCCACTAGCACTTGTTTACCATCGGGCCCATATTTGGGTAGCCAATTGTAACAGTATGGATAAACTAAAGACGCAGAGTACCAAGCTGCTAGTGTCCTGACGGTAGTTTGGATTTACATGGAAGCAAAGGGTGTACTTTTCTGTGGTCCATAGCCCATATGTACTAGCTGGCTGGCTTATCTGAAAACCATCAAATGATAGACTGCATAGAGATGACTAGAAGTCAAGTTATTTGATTATACCTTTCCCAAAGATGTCAACAGGCTAGCTTACAGAGATTCCAGTGCTAGCTGAAGGATTATCATCATATGACTTTATATGTATGCTGATTAATTCAATATGAAAGGACAAATGAAGTTACTGCAGCCGTATGCATACAGGAGATCTACTTTATGAACACATATGGTAAAATATTTAATATGTAATATTTAAAACAAAATAATTTTTGTCTACATTATTCAATTTTTACCTAAAATAGTAAAAGAAATAATAAATGATATTTCCATTTTTTGTTTTATTTAAAAAACAACAACTTAGTAATCTTTCTTAAATATTGGAAAAGAGCCACAAAAGCCTGAATTTTAAAAGAACTTTCCAAACTAGATGTAGCAATATTTTTTTTTAAAAAAGAAAAACTTTTAATTACCATTAAGAATAATGGGAATTAATAATATTGATCTGAAGGGGAATAATAATAATACACACATACGTAGCAGTTTATGTATATATATATTTTTACATCAAAATTAATTGTCTTGTAAAAATATAGTAAAATGGATTTATTAAGTTTATTGATTGACTAATGAAATATCATTAGGCTATAAACATCATCCATATATATTAAAATCAGTCATCAACCACATTTATGTTAAAATTAGTATTATAAAAATAAATTTTATTATTGGTTTATAACTTTACACACATCTGAGTGCTTATTTATAGATGTGTTTTATGTAAATAATAATGCAAGGTCAGCGCGACTGCCTTGCACTTGCAGGCAGTTGCCCGGGTTGCGGGTTCGCGTCCCGGCTGATGCTATGACACTTAAAAAAAAAAATCAAAATGCTGAATTGTTATTAATAAATTTATATTTCATTAAGTTGTTCCAGTGAATTCATTTAATTCAAGACTAAGTTTAAAACATTATATATTAGTATTATTGCTTGATCATAGTCAGTTATAGAGCTCTTGCTCACTGAGCTGGATTCATGCGTAAATCAGTAATATAGATTGGGGTTTAAGTTTAGTCTTATGAACAAGCAATGATGAGGATGTTCCTGGTTGGCAACGAAGGGGATATCCTTTAAAGTCCATGCATTACATTTTATTTAGTTTTTATTATTAGAAATTAAGTTTATAGTTGGCCAGTACATTAATGTTAATAAGTGGCCAGAGGGTATTGATGATAATCAGCATGTTTTAGTATCTCGGCATTATTTTTTTTAATTGTTATATTCTTATAATTTAGCGCTTAAGTTTGTGCATCCACATTATTGTTTATATAGCTTGCACTAAGCTTGGCGAGGGCTAAATAATTAGCTTGGACTATAATGAACCACTTTCAAAACCCAGTCACAAGGTTGAATGTTGATTTTATTTTCTGATCATTCATGATAATAAATTATTAGTTAGTCTTTGTTTTTGCTGATCTCTCATGCTCATCAAATTCATTATGTTCATTGTATATTTAGATTTGATTCACTGACTGAGGTTGATGATGATGATTTTCAATCACCCCAGGTTTATCCCTGTTTCTTTCTTTTATTTTAAGTTAGATTAGTTTTGGATTTGAGACTGATGATGATGAGTGCCATCACCCCAGGTTTCCACCTGATTTCTCCATGCTGTTACCATATATATATGAGCAATATTCTAATTAATTAATAAATAAATAAAAAAGCATAATATTTACTTGATATCTTCTTTCCTAATACATTCTGTTAAAAGCTGCCGCCGCAAACTAGGAATACTATAAATACTCAGTTCACCTTGGTTACTTAAACAAGTGATGCAGTTTTCACTGTAATTCTCGTCTGAATAAAAAAAAAACAATTACAAAAATTCATAGTAACTTCTTCATTCACATGATTTCAGAAGAATAAATTATACATTAAGTTAATACTTACCATTTCTACTTTTAAAATTTACAAAACCAATTTTCCGAACTCGTGCACCCTCATGTGCTGTTAGCTTAAATTTGCAGTAGGGCTTGAGACTGGGTAAATAAAAAACCTAGAAATGAAATATACACTTAAAGATATCAAATAATTAAATTTTCCATCGCATTTTTGTAGGCAATCGCATTCACAAATACTGAGAAGCCATAATGTAATGACAGACGCTTGTAATGACCAATCTCATCAATTTCTTTATTTAATCATTTTTCCATTTCAACAGTTTTCATAACCATGAAAACAATTTACTAATCAAATTATATTTAAATATATAATAGAATTTTTTTTAAATATTGTTTAATAAGATAACAATAAAAAAATTAGTTTAGAATACTTATGTAATTCATATGAATAAATCGAAAGTAAATTATTTCAATTTCTTTATTAGAAAATACTAGAACAATTTCTAAGCTTTTGTAGTGCAATAAAAGACGTTTTGCTGGAAAGTTTTGTCTAATTTCACTATGACAAATATATTACCCTATTTACTGGGATATAGGACACAGCAGTGTATAAGATACATAACCTTTTTTACACACATTTTAAAGAAAAAATAATACTTTTTTACATTTGTTCATGAATTTCCATAATGATTAATTGTACTAATTTTATAATTAATTATATCTACAAAAAAATGTAACTAGGGAACTCTGTAGTTATGTGCCTTTTAATCTTCATTCTTAAAACCCAGAAATTTATCTCCAGCGCTAAATGAAGAATCACTTGAAGCCTTTCTTTATAAATTGAATGAATCTTCCTATAACAAATCCATCTTTTGAGCCATCAAGTGAGTTGCTAATTCGACATTTCTTAAATGATTTTACAACTGTCTCATGTTTTACAGCATCCCATGAAGTTTTAACCCATACACAAATCTGCGAAATGCTAGGTCTCTTTCTTCTTCCTGATGGTGTCACTTTAAAATCTGTAGACTGCAACCAACTCTTCCATTTCTCCTTCATGAATCCTTTAAATGGTTTATTAATATAGACATCTAAAGGTTGAAGCAGGCTCATTAGGTCACCTGGAATTATAGCTAAGTGAGTTTTCAATGGGTTGATTTATTTTTCAGTTTCTGTTATGTGAGTCCAAAACCTGTCCCTTACTAGCCAGGCAGGTTTCCCCCCCCCCCTAACAGTCCATCAGGAAGCCTAGGTCACACATTGTCTATCCACAACTTCATCCCCCCACCCCCAATCTATCCAACCCTTAGGATGAATGTGCACCCACTTTTAGCAGTTTTTCCACAGGCAACTTATAAAAATGATTTATTTGAAACCAGTTTTAACAAAAAGACAAAATGCACACAAATCATTCAAGAATTCTTAGAATTGATTGAAAATTTTACTTTCTAATAGATCTCAATGAGAATGTAAAATTTCTTTTAAGTAAATTGCATTGACAATAACTGAAAAATATGTTTTCCATATTTGCTAATATTTTTAATAAAATCTGTAACTTTGTAGGAATTTTTAAATTTTTTTCTTGACATTAATAGTTTCTTTAAATAAACAAGTTTAAATGTTATTTATTTTGAAAACTTTAAAAAAATTTTTTTCATGCAACCGTTGATAAAATAATTTGTAATGCAATATATTGTAATGGTAAGCGCTCTTAACAATTGGTAATGAATTCAGTTAACAATAAAATAATCATAAAAAAAAGATACGGCAATTAAATTTTCATCTAGGGTAATTTGAAGACAGCTAATGGGCAACCATGTATACGATGGAGTGACAGCATACAATTTATTTTTAATTGGCAAGTAGGTTCAAGTCATGAGTAATGATCAAATTGAGCCTACATAAAAACAAGTTTCCATGCACATCCAATTATAATTCCTGATCGTTACTCCTCTCCACCTAATAAGTTATTATATTAATGAATAAATAATTAGCTTGGTTCAGATGAGGAATGACAAAAACAAAATTATTAACAACAAACAATAACTTTAATGAATGAACAGTATTATATGATAATAATAAATAAAAAAAATCTATTTACATATTTACAAATTAATAGACTTATATGGCAATCATCATGCACGAGAGAGAAAAAAATCTTTATAACTTACAAACTCTTTGAGGTTATCTATAAAAAGTTCAGTTGATTTACTTTAATGTCTTTGTGAGATCACATGTTCATTTTGAATTCGTAAACACAACCATTAATCATTGAATTTTAATGTTTTCTGGTAATATAAGATGTTAGCTTCTATTGTTTCCTTCTATGGTAGTTTTCTTATGAGAAATTTCCACTGAGTTTTCTTCTAAGCATTTTAAAATAAGTAGATTCGCATGTTAATAATTATAAAAATACATTTCCATAGAATAATTTTAGATGACTAGTTTTTTTCTTTGTGTTAGGTATTTCTTCGGCTTTCAATAATGATGAATGATATAATCAAGATTAAATTTTAAGGCATAGTATTTGTCATAGCTCTAGATTCTACACTACTGGAAAGAACAGGGAAAGCATCCCGGAGGATTCTCTATTCCATAAAACACATGATATTAATTAAAAATCTTTATAAAATTTCCTTGACTTTTTGACATTAAGAGATATTACAGGGAAGTACCTTACAATTCTTTTCCCAGTTTCTTGAAAAGCAAACGAGTTTTGAAAGTTTCTGTTGGTTACCATAATAGCATTTTTGTTTTAAAAAGAAAAAATATTCTTTATCTTTAAAAAAATAAAGTAATAACACATTTTATCTTTACACTTATTTACTTTTTAACATTTTTAAAACCACTTTAAAATTTATTTTATATATATGACTTTAGTACTTTTGTTATATATAATAATGAAAAAATATTTGCATTAAAGCATCGCCTGTAAACTCAGACATGAGGGTTACACTATAAACATCATCTACATTTTGAAACAAACAAAAAAAAATGCCCGTTTTTCTTTTACTCACCTTAAACTGTTCTTCTGAGCAAATAACTACTTTATGATTGCCACTCATATCTGCAGCTTTAGCTCTTTCATGCTTCACATCGAGAGAATCTGGAAGAGTATATCCTGTGCCATCCACAATAGAGAGAGCTATGACCGGAGCACGATGTTTCAATTGGATTTCTTTACCTATTTGATATTAGGGGTGAGGGGGAGAAAAAAATTCAATAACTAAAAAAAAAAAGCAACAAGTAAGAAACAAAAAACACAACATATGTTTATGACATATAAGTGATGTAAATATTTTACTGCACACCATTACAAATATGCGAGAGGTAATCAAAAAGTATGGCAAATATTGCTGCAGTCATATTTATTGAAAAGACAGAATACATACATACAGAAACCAGTGCACTGAATCTTAATAACAATATGTGACAGGTTTCAATATGTTCAGTCCACCAGTCAATTAGTTTTGAGCTATGGTTAAGAGAAGATACTTTTAAAATTTGTAGTATATATTGGATCTCGAACAACAGATTAGCAATAAAATTTTGTTTTAAACTTCAAAAAAGTGCTAAAGAAATAAATGTTAAAACTATTTATTGTGATGCTGTAGTGACCATAAGACAGTTTACAAATGATTTTGTAATGGTTATGAATAAACGAGAAGAGATCAAGATGTTTTTCAACATCAAAAACCAAAAGAAAATATTGAAAGAGTACTAAAAATGATTTGTTTAAAGGTGGTTGCCATCAATATTAGGTAAATTTTTGAGAATCTAAAACACAAAGATTTAAAAAAAGAGCAAATGGCTTCATACTTGACGCTCCATGTCATACATCATTTATCAAATAAAAACATTATGATGTATCATCATCCACTTTATTCATCTGTAGTGTCACTATATGACTTCTGACTCCCCCCCCCCATAATCAAAATAAATGGTTTGAATTAATTCAGGACGTTAAAGCAATCATGGCAGATAATTACACTCCTTATGAGGCAAAAACAATGGGATAATTGCATTTGAAGCGAAAGACAGTATGTTGAGAGGACTAACTCCAATTTATCCGTTACTGGAATATTATTTATTTATTTAAACAATTAACCGTACTTTTTGTCGCCCCTCATATATTCGAGAAATAAACTTCTTTATAAAACTATTTATTTAATTCTGCATTTTTGCAAAAAAATAAATAAATGATGAACTGTTGATTTTTAAAAATATTTTTAAGTGCTCTGCTGAAAAAAAAATTAAAAGTTTTATTGATTAGGTTAATTACAAAAAAAAAAATCCTGGTAGTACAATATTAAAGTGCATAAAATAAAATACAAATTATATTATTCTTTTTTTTGAATGCTAAATTTAATTTAATAAATTATAAGTCAATAGAATATCAATTTCACTCAACATTGTAATTTCAGAAGTTATTTTGAAAAAATAAAATAAATAAAGCCATTGAAATGTTCAAGGTGTGAAAATTTAATTCCCAGAACGACAGCATAATATTGCCTATGATATAACTGTATCAAAATCACATGAATATTTGTGTTTAAACATGACTAAATTAAAACGTGTGCAATTTCAAACCAACAGACAACTGTTAGCTAGCTATTAGTGTAAAAATAAAAGATTAAAATTTTGAGTTCCGTCATATCAAATTCTGTGTGAAAATTTGAAAAATAGTACTGAAATGTTGTAACTGTTGAAAGCGAGATATGATGAAGAAATTATAAATAAATTGAGTGTGTTTGGGTGACGTAAGCTATTTAACGATATTTGAGATGTGATATGATCTTAGAATCGGACACCAGAAACCAACAGATATTAATTTAAATAGATTGAGAGATGAGATGTGATCCAATAGACTGTTAAGCAAGATACTAGTAATAGAAAAATTGAAGATAGATAAATAATTAAGATAATTTTAATTGAAGAATTGGCCATAAGGTAATGTGAGAACAGAAACAGCATTAGCTTGAAGTTGTGGTGATTTTTCTTTAAATATGCACCTTTTTCTCTGAGTAATTAGAAATGATAAAACTTAGTGCTTCTCATGTCAGAGCAGCCAGTGTGAACATCTCTAGGTCTCTATGTACTAATGAAGTACAATTTAAGATCATGCTGGTGCGTTTTTAGATTACAAAAAAATAGTCTACTAAGAATTTATTCCACGGGGGCAAACAGTCAACCAACAATGCTGTTTAGAACTGCTGAAGAGATTAGAAACTCTGATCAAAGACCTGAAGTGTGGATCATCAAGACAATGCACCAAGTCATAGTGCATATATTACAGCAAGAGATTTTCTGGCCAAAAAAACTATTACTCAGCTACATCATGTTAACTATTCATGTAACATGGCTCCATATGATTTCTGGCTATTTCTAAAATTAAGAAGTGAACTAGAAGAACAAAGATTTTCATAAAATTGATATCCAACAAAATATGAAACAGATACTCAATAGTATTTTTAAAATAAGTTCCAGAGCTCATAGCTTTGTAGTTTACTAAAAAGGTAAAAGATGGCTGCTGGAAGGTTGCATTAGATGCCGAGATCTAGGTATAGTGCTATCAGATCTGAGCTCCTCACTGATGAAAACCATAAGCTAAAAACTAGTCTGGGGATATCAAATGAGTAGGCACTAGATAGGGATTTCATGTACGAATCTTTTTACATCCATTGATTACCATGGCTTGCACTGGATGGCACTATTGTATGGAGATTTGTTATATAATAAATATGATGTAGCTAGAATTGTATGAAAGGGAGTGACAGTAGCAGGGTTAACATACGGCAATGATGTGTTATGTATTAGTAAAGGGGTATTAGATTGCTTAGAAAAAGTACAAAGGGAAGTAGGAAGACATGGATTAGATGCTGAGGTGTGGACAGCAAAGGAGGCAATTCAAGGAGAAATGGGATGGTCAAGTTTTTATATGAGGGATGCAAAAAGCAAATTGAAAATGTTCGGTAGATTGCAGTTTATGGATAATAAAAGAATAGCCAAAATAGTATTTAATTGGGTTACAAGTAAAGGGCAGGCAACAAGATGGGTGAGAAAGGTAATGCGGTATGCAGAAGATTTGGATAAAGAAGTTATGTCAGTATACTTGTACAAAAGGTGGGATGATTGTGTTAGGAGGATTGTTGAGTGTTATAGTGGTAAGGAGTGGGATAGAAGAATAGATGCATTAATAAAGAATAGGGAGTTGGAGAACTAGTATGGAGAGTAAAACAAGTTTAAATATATATAGAAGTAAACGGAACATTGGGTGTGAGTTAATTTATGATAATAGTAAGGAAAGTAGTTTATTGTTTAAGGCTCGAACGGGATCTTTAGCAACAAGGGAATATACACATAAATGGAAAAATATGGGTGATTTAGTCTGCAAGTTGTGCAAGGAAGGCATAGAAAATATTAGGCATCTGTTACTTCAATGTAAATGCTTGGAAGCAGAAAGGGTACAAATAATGAAGTTATGGAAGATTAAATATGAACAAAGTGATTATACAGAAAGTAAGTTATTGGTTTTTATGCTAGGTTTGGGAAAAGATAAGGGGTATTTAGATATGAAGGTCATGGAGTTGGCAAAGATTATGTTGTGAAAATGGGATGGAGCAGATTATGGGAAAACTTAGGGTGGACAATGGAAAAGGAAGGTAAAGTGGCTAACAGGTTTCTCTGGGCATAGCTGCTGAGAGATTCCTGACTCCGTTTAAGGAGAAATCACAGTGCATCACATCACAGACTGTTTTTGTCTCTGCTTCCAGAAATGGAAAACTCTTCTAAATCAGCATACAATGGGAATATTTCAAAATGATAGTAGATATAAATGTACAGCCTCGCTTGTATTTTTTAAAAACGCATTCCGGAAAATTAAATTGTCACACCTTGTCCTAATTATAAACTATATTTACACAAAGATTAGCATATTTTTATTAATAATATTCATTATCGATTTTTTCTTTCAATTTTAATCTTACGTTTTTTGTTTTTTTTTAATCGTATTTTTAACAATTATCCTATATTTTAAATTTGGGTAACGAATTAAATATTTTGCTGTAAAAAAGCATTATAATTGCTTGTTTTTATACAAGATTATTGATATAAGAGGCATTTTGAAAAGAAAAAAAAAATCAATGAAGTAATTAAATTTATAGTTATAAATTTAAAAAAAAAAAAATACCTAATTGACATGAAACTGCATCTACATTTCTCTTTTCAGCAGCAGGTAGAGAGATTGTAAAAACAAAAATGGCACCAGAATTTGTACCGGCCCACATTGTAGGTGTGTGAGTAACTCCGTTAATGATGAATGTTTCTGCCAAATGTAAACATCTCACCATTGAACCCATTGTATCATCTACAGTTCCTCGAGCTTCTACCGATCTCTCAACAGGTTTAGATTCATTGGATGGGGGTGATGGAGAACGAGGCTCTGTAGAGGCTTGAGTTTCATCTTCTGTTGCTGAAGGAGATCTGAAAATGAAAACCTATGTAAAAATAAGCATCAATTTTTTTTAAGGTAATGACTATTTTTTCAGCTTCCTTACCTTCTTCATATTTACTCTTTCTAATAATGTTTATAATTTTATATTTTAATGTATCCAAACTGAGATATTTTATAAATTACATCTATTGTAATTTTTATTTTTTTTAAATTCAAAAAGGCAACTGAAGACCAGAATAGTTACCTCCAGGGTCAGATAAACCATACAATATACATAATTGGATGGAATATCGCACCTTTGATAGATGAACTCGAACTATTATAAAGCTTGGAAAAAGAAAAGGATGTAGTAGAGAAGATAAATATTTTATTTTATTTAATTCTT
Organism: Epiperipatus broadwayi; assembly: GCA_028023455.1. NCBI lineage: Eukaryota > Metazoa > Onychophora > Udeonychophora > Euonychophora > Peripatidae > Epiperipatus > Epiperipatus broadwayi. The sequence goes on from JAQFVV010000045.1 coordinate 5,874,478, forward strand.
AATTCAATATTTGCACATTTATACAGGACTATTTTATATATGCTTTTAAAAACTCTAAAAGCCATACTGAGAGCTTTAAGGATTAGTGATTTCCCACCCCTGCTCTAGTTATTCGTATTTCTTTAAAATGTAGTTTTGAAAATGGCATTAAGCTATTTTTTAAATATTAAAAAAAAACAAAAACAATTCTAGTATAGGGATTTTTGACAATAAATTGATAGGTATTTTAAAGTTAAATTTGATATTAATAATTACAGTTTTTAATATTAATTTGTTACATTAAAATGAATTGTCTTAATAAATTATTTCAAATTTATTCTTCAAAAAATAAATTGATTTATTTATAAAAATGAAATAAAGTTTAGAAGAAATTGGCCGCATTCATTGTAGAATAAAGAATTTTCCAAGTGTAATTCAGTTAATGGATCCATAACTTCTCTTCTTCACATTACACCAACAAACATCATGGGGTCGATTTCTACGTCTTTTACGATCTCTTGGGATTATCATTTCTAGCAATCAGCCCAGTTCCATTTCAATCTCTTAATTGTCTCAATGATGTCTACGGTACCTGTTCGTTTTCTCACTCATGTATTTCATTTTTATATTTTCTTGCTATTCCTAACATATACCTTTCTATATTTTGTTTACTAGTCTGAAGACTCTGTATTGCTCTTCTGCTGAATGTCTGAGGATCAAATTCATTAAGACTTATAACTGTATTAAAAATCTTTATTTTTGAACACAGGCATATTTTCTTTTAATAGTAAGTTATTTCTACCAAAAGCACTCCATCCAAATTTAACTCTATGATTAATTTCATGCTAATTGTTTCTATATATATTATTAATCTGATCAAGGTATTTATAGTTGTTAAATTCTTCTCAGGCATGATGATCAACGTTTATTTTCATTTTCTGAAATATCGCATTTATCATTAGTTCTACTTTCTTACCGACACCTTAAAAACTCTTACAGCATTTCCTGAAGCTCTGAATCCTCATTTGCAAAATTAACCATATCACTTGCAAAATTTACATGGTTTAAATCTCCATTTTCTTTTACACTATTAGCCTCCCACTTTGAACCACAAAGTATGTCTTATAAAACTGCTGCAAAATGTTTTGGAATATCACTATTGAAATCTAATTGCTGCTATTATATTTTAATAAATATTCTTCACAATATGAAAATATTCCAGGTCCATATCTTAATGTCATCATGGAAATGCTTATAAAATCAAATACCCTCTCATAATTTATGTATGACAACTCACATTCATTAGTCCTTTCAATAATTTCTCTAAAAAATTGAATGTGATCTAATACTTTTAATTCCGCTTTGTTTTTTGGTTCGTTAGAGTCCAAAGTCTATTATGCACAAGTTGTAATTATTCTGGTAAAGATTTTGTATAGAATTAATAGAAGACTGATAGGTCTATAATCTCTAATATCTTTATCCCTTTTCTTAAATATCAATACTACTACTACTAGATTCTTCCTTCCAATATTCTGGTATATCTTTATCATTTTGATGTTTGATATTAATCTTTTTGTGCTATTTTACAAAACTCTATAGATATTCAAAATGGACATGTAAATGTATATTTTGTGCATATGAATGTATATTATATATTTGCGTATCTCTATAAATTGCTCAAATGCAATCGCTTAAGGTGTATTTGCTCTTCCAATTTGTAATACATCAATGTTATTGTTAAATATTTGAAAATAAATTATTACATAACATTTATTTTGTTAGGAAAGACTTCTCTCATCCTAAATGGATGACTTTACTTAATATTTTATTAAAAATAACAAAAAATTCTGATTTTTACAAAAGAAATCACTAAATATTTAATCAATAAGTGTACAGTATACTATTTTTACTATAACTTTTACATAGAATAATTTATAATCAATAACAAAAAAAAGTATTTTTTTTTTGTAAATCTCCCCATATATCACTTTAATGCAATTTTTTATGTAATTCCTCCTTTATTGTTCTAACAGTTTTAACTGTCCTGCAGTCTTCATCATAGCTACAATATTTTACTATATAATCACTATTTTATATACATTTAAAAAATATACATAAAATACATATTTTATATTATTATTCATAATCATATTTTTTTCTAACTCTATACCTTTACTTCTCTTACTTCCCAATTATTATTTTCTTATTATTTCTTTATGATTTCTACTTTATTTTTATTTATTTTTTCTTCTATCCTATCTATCATTCTACATTTATTCTGTAATATATCTCTATAACCCTTCCATTTGATTTTTAATTTTACCTATTAATCTAATTTCTTTTCTTCCTTTCTATTATTTATCTATATTCTTTTATTAATAATTTCTATTATATTCTTATTCCTATCTTTATTTTTATTAATTATTCACATTTTTCAATTTACCTATTCATTTTACTTATCTTTTTATATCCTACTTCTTTCTTTTTACATTTATAACTGGCTATTTTTAAAATTCTTTAGCCTCTTTTTATTTGTCTAAATAAATCTAAACAGAGATGGGGGGGGGGGGTAAAGACATTATTTTTATAGAAATATTAGTTTTATAGAAATATTAGTAATAATAAAAAAATAAAATAAATATACACCTGGGTCTCTTTTTACGCGGACTTATTTAACACGATTTTGAAGTTACGCGATTCGTGTTTCACCGGAAGTCGATTTCCGATAATGCGCTATTACTTTAAATAATAAATTTCGCACACTTACGTTGTATTGAAAGTAATAGCACATTATTGGAATTCGACTTTCATCTTAGTAATTTCAATATTTTCAGTGCTTTATAATAAGCATTTATTTTATATAGTGTATGTAAACAATTGTATTACATTCAAATATCAGCCTTTCACGCTTATTAACACTCGCAAAGCGTATGCACAATTAGCATGAAAGGCTGATATTTGAATGTAGTGTTTTATAATAGTAAGATTTTATGCAATAATGAAATTAAAATCATGATATCCACATTTTATGTATACACATATTAAATTTTACAAGAATATAATGTAAATTTGTTCAAACATTGTGCGTGTTAATTTTGCATTTTAAATCACATTCTGTTTTCGCTTTTTAAAAAAGAACGTCATCAATTAATATTTTCTTATTAATGACACTAATCATTAACGTGCTCTTAAATTCCAACAATGTTTGTATGTCTGGATATCGCGAGCTTCTTAAACAATTAATAAAATCATCGCCTCAAAGATTAATTACTAATTACGTTGTCACCAGAAAATCATAATAATTAAAACGTGTATAAAAAAATGTAAATTACTGTACTGTAAATTATGCATAAAAATATATTATTTTGAATAAAATTAAATATTATAGTTAAAAAAAGTTTGTCTTGTATCATTTTTTTTCAAATTTGAAATTTTTTATTAGTCATATTTTATTTCCTTATTTTTTTTTTGCACGAATTTTAAAGTAATTTTACGTTGGTGCTTTCCTTTTACGCGAATTTTGAAAAATCACAGACCGCATCCCCCCTTTTTCAATGTAGGTTACGTCTATTTTTGCGCGATTTTGTTTGCGCGTGTTTTCTGAGGAACCTATCTATCGCCTAAAACGAGACCCAGGTATATATAAGTTTTTTTTAAATACAAAAAAGTTTAAAGAATAGAAAAAAAAATTAAAGAAATTGATAATAGAGAGAGTAAATTAATGAAGTATATGAAAAAGAGGCTAAAGAATTTTAAAAACAGCCAATTATAAATGTAAAAAGATATAAAAAGCTAAGTAAAATGAATAAGTAAATGGAAAAATGAGAATAATTAATAGAAGAATAAATATAGATAAATAATAGAAAGAAATTAGATTAATAGGTAAAATTAAAAATAAAAAAGGTTATAGAAATATATTAAAGAATAAATGCAGAATGACAGAAGAAAAAATAAAAATGAACTAGAAATAATAAAAAAATAATAATTGGGAAATAAGAAAAGTAAAGGTATAAATATAAAATACATATTTTCATGTGTATTTTTTTATATTTAAAATAATGGTTATATGATTATATGTTAAAATGTTGTAGTTCTGATGAAGACTGCAGGACAGTCGAAACTGCTAGAAAAATAAAGAAGGAATTATATAAAAATTGCATTAAAATATATATGAGGAGATTTATAAAAAAGTAATATATATGAATATAAAGAAAAATGCAAAAAAAGTAAAGGAGAAGATATAAGAATAATAACAAAAAAAGTAAGTCCTATTTTAAAATACATATACCAAAATTTACAATTTGTGAATAAATTTAAAATTAGCAACTTAAAAAATGTTACACATTCTTTACTTGTACTTTATGACAATAATTATATTTTCTTAAGTTTTAATGGGTTTTTAATGATATGTCAGTTTTACAGAACATAATATTTTATCTTATTATTCTGAAATCTAATATTATCTTCGGCCAAATATATGAAGTAATACGGCATACATATTATTATAAAAGTTAATGAACGAAATCCATATATTACATTATTAAAATTTTTTAAATAGTTTGCACCATTTAGTGCAAAAAGCAGTATATATATGTATGTGCGTTTAATCCAAATACAAAATGCTGTGTCCCCAACTGTGACTGGGCAACCAGCAAACAAATATACAATAAAACTCGACAGCACATATATCTAGAAATAGTAATTTATTAACAATTTTGAAAAATAATTACTATACTGATCTTTAACACTAATATAAAGTCTGCATTTGAGCGAGCTTAATTCACTGGTTAATTATTGAATAGTGAATATTGTTTATACAATTAAGGAAAATCTATTAATTAACTTTACCTTCACTACCGTCTATAGGCTTTATAGTACAACCCTCGACAAGCCTCTTGAGGCGTTTCAAAATAATAATAAAACCGAGACGGTCTGTTAAAAGCACTAGTCGGATTAGTGACCTACAGGAGTTGAGATCCTGGGAATGAAGTCCTCCGATGATTATCTTCACTGCTCTTCAACTCGTGGAAGCACTAACAGTAGCAACTACCACAGAAAAAGCAAGCGGTTCTTTTTCTCTAGCTTTTTATATCATCTCTTCTTTTGTTTCTCTTATCTTTTCTGGAGTAAATTCTTTTGCTTTAATCAGTTGGTATTATTTAGAGTTTGTTATCATACAACAAAATTCCTTAACTTTTTAATTATACAATTAATTACTCTCTTAGGAATTTATTTCCATATACAGTAATGTTTTTTAGGTCTATAGTATAAATTAATCTTAAGAATTTATTTCCATATCTGTAAGGTTTTAGATCTATAGGAATTCATTTCCATATGAGGTAATTTATAAGCTTGGTTCCATTAATTAATTGAGGTAATTTATAAGCTCGGTACCATTAATTAATATATAAATGCGTCTACGTTTATTTAAACTACATTGAATTGAAAACATTTCTTTTCAACGATTTATCAGCATTCTTACATTTAAAATATTTAATATTTTGCACAAAATGCCACACAAATCCAAATACACCTGGGGTCTCTTTTTACGCGAACTTGTTTAACACGATTTTGAAGTTACGTGATTCGCGTTTCACCAGAAGTCGAACTCCGATATTGCGCTATTACTTTAAATAATAAATTTCGCGCACTTACGTTATATTGAAAGTAATAGCAAAATTATTGAAATTCGACTTTCAACTCAATAATTTCAATATTTTCAGTGCTTTATAATAGTAAAATTTTATGCAATAATGAAATTAAAATCATGATTTCCACATTTTATGTATACACACATTAAATTTTACAAGATTATAATGTAAATTTGTTCAAACATTGTGCGTGGTAATTTTGCATTTTAAATCACATTCTGTTTTTGCTTTTTAAAAAAGAACATTTAATCAATTATTAATCATTTAGTGTCCGCAAGTTTATTTTTAAAAGGTGAGTAATAGCAGTGAAACAAAATTTGATTTTTAAACGGAATTGAAAATTAAAAAATTAAAGACAAAAATAAAAATTTAGATACAGAAAAAAATGTAGAAAAAGATAATGAAACAGAAGTGGAACCTGTTCCTTTCACTTCCAAAATGATTCGAGAAGATCTTCAACTTTCTAATCAGTTGGCAAATTATTTTCTTACTAATAACACTAATCACGAACATGCTCTTAAATTCCAACGAGAGCTAAATGGTTGTATGTCTGGATATCGCGAGCTTCATAAACAATTAATAAAATCATCGTCTCATCAAAGATTAATTACTAATTACGTTGTCACTAGAAAACCACTAAAACAACAACATGAGAGTGAAGTTGGCGCTAGTTATAGTTCCTCTTGGAAGAATCTTTACCAGTTTGCAAACGAACCTGTTTATTGGCAAATAGCATTAATAATTAAAACGTGTATAAAAAAATGTAAATTACTGTACTGTAAATTATGCATAAAAATATATTATTTTGAATAAAATTAAATATTATAGTTAAAAAAAGTTTGTCTTGTATCAATTTTTTTCAAATTTGAAATTTTTTATTAGTCATATTTTATTTCCTTATTTTTTTTTTGTGCGAATTTTAAAGTAATTTTACGTTGGTGCTTTACTTTTACGCGAATTTTGAAAAATCACAGACTGCATCCCTCCTTTTTCAATGTAAGTTACAACTATTTTTGCGCGATTTCGTTTGCGCGTGTTTTCTGAGGAACCTATCTATCGCGTAAAACAAGACCCAGGTGTACTTTAACTGAAACCAAATTTTTTCTCCCAATGAAAATGAGCAATCCTGATGTATCATCAAAAACACAAAATAGATTAGATATTGTTTTACAGATTCATTTAAGAGACTAGATAATAGATGAAAACCAATTATTTTGATTTTAAAAAAATAAATAAGAAAGGATGGTTGTACAAGTTAAATATAGTGATGTTATAATAATATAATTACGTTATGAATTTGCACAGTATTCCAGATTCTCCCATTTTTTTCTCAAGCTTTCACAATCAAACTTATTACATTTAGGGTAATAAAATAAAAAAGTTGTGCAATAACTTAAAATTAGGAGTAATTTTTTTTTTTTTTTAAATTTCAAAATAAGAAAAAATGTAAAATTAAATTATATACATGTATAAAATTCTTAACTTACGTAGGAGATTTCTGCTCTTCAACGCTGACACGAGGGGGTGTTTTATCTTTTTTTTGAGCACTCCTTCCTGAGCGTCCTTTACGCAGCCGTCGGAATGATTCACGAAGAGATTTCTTGAAAGATTTACGTCTAGACATGGAGCTATCAGCAGTAGCAGACATATCTAAGTGCAAAAAAAAAAAAAAGAAAGAAAAAATATGCTTAATCTTCTTCAAAAAAAATCATACATTTTTAAAAAAACATGTCTCCAGAAATTTTTTTATCTGATATTACATCATTATACTTTAACTAAATTAATTACAATAGTATTCAATAACTTAAATATATATATATTGTGACACTACAACTCTTTTCCTTCCCCTAATAACTGAATCTTAATTATTAGAATCGCCGCCGAGGGCGCCACCAAGGATTTCTCTCTTGGAACCTGGCCACGAAGCTTTACGTAAACCTGGTCTTATTTATTTTCGAACGGCGATTCACCGATTACAAATTTTGTTTATAATCTGACAGGGGTTTTCACTTAAGGACACTAACTAATTATTATAAATAATTAAAGAATTCAAATATACGTCGGGTACAAAAAAATTACTTTTCTTTATTATTATTATTATTAATAACATTATATTTCTGCCCGATCCAGAGAGAACTGACTTACAATTTCTGATTTTCAAACTGTTAACTTTCTAAGTATTCTTCCCAAATATCTACCATGGATTTACTCGCGCCGACACTAACACTGCGGATTCTAGCAGGCGTGTATACAAAGGCGACTTATAGTATATAATCTTTCCTGAAGTTTATTTTTAAACCCCACTTTATTTGGTAAATAAATAACTTGCAAAAACTTAAAATGAATGTATAAGTGTCTTTCGTTTTCTTATACTTTCAACACTTCCCTTATTTTCTGCTAACAAGCAAGTAACGCCCTAAGGTTCTCTGTTGCTTGGCAGCGCACTTTTATACCCCACCCTGTTGTTACCCTCTAGATCGAACAGATATTAAATAATTTAATATACAGTCATACCAATATTGCATAAAAATATTGAACGAGAATTAACATAAATAGTTTACAATATTAAATAAATTTATTTCCCCACCTCTATTGTTGAAACATTCGTAACAAATATAACAAACAAAAGATAAATCAAAAATAAAGTTCTATTACGCTTTAACTAAAGTTCCCATTAATTGAAAAGTTTATAATTACCCTGATCGATCAGAGCAAAGTGGCCTGACTTTCATAGATTCACATTCCATTTGTCGTGCCTTTGTCCTTGTATATGAAAATTCTGGTGTGTCCATGGGTGTTCCTTTGGTTGTCCGGCTAGCAATATATATTTCTTTCCATTCCTTGACTCTTTCGGTAGCTTCATTCAGATGGAGTGGCGGCCAATTCCCCAAAGGGGAAGGTTTTGATAGCTTTAGCCGCTATGCATTTGAAAAGAGTCCGCAAAATAAATTTCTATAATAATTTTTGATTCGGAGCACAGCTTCTCTCTTTTTTTTTTTTTTATTGTCCTTGCTGGTCTCTCAAGTCAACTGACTTACTCTAAAAGCGATTTTATCTCTCTTTCTCTTATCTTTTTTTTTTCTTTTTAATTAGCGTAACAGCAATTATTAACCAAATACTTTTAGTTTGTGAAAGTTTCAACAATAGAGTCTAATTACTACCAACAATCTAATTTTGTTTTCTTTCCCCCACCCTTTTATCTCTCGAGTTTTCTCCCTTTTAATTAAACACTTTTAACATTTTTGACAATAAATTATATTTTATCTTTTTTCTTTTTTTTTTAAAAAATTTTTGCTCAAATCCATAGCAAAAACAAAAGTTTAAGATTTTACCCTTCCCATTAAATTAAAATCATTTGTTAATTTTTATTTTACAACTATTTAACTTCGGAAAATATCTATGACGAAATTATAAATATGTGAGCTTATATATATATGAGCTGACTTAAAATATCAGCTCAATATATAAAGGAAATTTAAATGAGTTTGTGTATATGTGAATTTATACATATGACATTGAAATGAAGCTATGCTTAGCTAAATTATGAAAAGAATGGAATGATATCTCCCATTCTTTTAGTTCTGATAGTATTTAAGTTTAGTTTATTGACGTTTTTATAAATCAAAGAGTGAAATTTGTATACTAGTTTGATTTATGTGCAATGAAAATACTCTGAAATCATTAGTTAACTATTAAGAGGGTCAAAGCAGTGCTTTAGTTTTTAACAACTTCCAAATATCACATGAAAGCATCAGTTTAATGAATGGCACTGAAAATAATCATACCTAAACAGTATGAAATTGAAGTAACTGCTACCCCTACTAAATTATGCTTAAATAAAAACCATATAGACAAAATGGCTTTAAAATAGCCCTAAGAGCAAAAATTTCTCCAGATCATAACAAATAGGAATAGTGAAAAAAAACAAAAAAACAATATTGACCATGTTATGTAATTGTTAAATGGAGATTTACTGTCTATCTTTCAATATTTACACTTGCAGCAGAGATTCAAGCTTTTAAAACTCTTAGATTTTTTCATCACATAATAATAGATTTATATTTATTCCTAATTAATAGACATCTAATTGCAGATGGTTAAAAATGAAACTGTCTTTCTCCTATGATAGATTAATTAAATTTGTACAATTCAATTGTTGATTATAACATCGGGTATGCAATAGATTCAAGCTCTGATGTAAGCATAGTCAGTAAGAGTTGGTGTATATATGAATACACTCTAAGTTTTTAAACCTTTTATCGGTGGGTGAATAAGTGGAGATATATAATAGTTATGAAGCAGCGCATGATTGGAGGTTAATTTTCTTCTGCATAATTACAGATTTTTTCAGCGCTTAGTAACGCATTTACAACTAATAATTAAATACCTAGCTAAGTTAGTTAGGTGACTACTTTAAAAAAAAAAAATTAATAAATTGCTTGAAAGTTCTTAGATATTCGAAAAAAAATGTTTCACCTGGATTCAAATCCCAAGTCATGGGTACGATTGCAAATATACTAACTGGAAGATCCATTATATATATATATAATGCAAAACATATACTATGTTAGATTTAATTATTAAACTTATTTTTAATTTAAATGCACACATATATAAGTAATAGTAAAATGATGTAAGCATAAAAATTTAAATAAATCCTGTATGGTAATTTTTATTAAACCACTTTTTCTTTTGACTACTGTAAATCTCCACAAAAAAACTAAAATAATTCAAAGCTTGTAATATTGCATATCAATATTGGTTTACATTTTCTAGGAATTAGAATAAAGTAACAGAAATCTAGTTTCATAAATATATAAATATAATTATATATGCAGATTTAAAATATTTTTTTCTATAGTTTACATCAGCGATTATCAACATGTAGTACATGTACTACTGGTGGTAAGCAATAGATTTACAGATAATACACAAAAGCAAACTATTTTTGAAAAATTATATTTAAATAATTTATTCAAATAATGTAAAATTAGTATTAAAAAAAAGATATTAAAACTGTAACTCCATTATATCGATTATTACCTTTGTCAAAGACAAAAATTAGGGGTTATGGCATTCTAGGTTACTATTTTAGCACCCTAGTGTGCAATTGTCAGTGCAATGGGTTCAATGCTACCCGTATAGCCATTTTGGAGTTTGCTATGGTTATGAAAAAGTAAAATAATTTATTTATTTTAAGGATAATTATTGTACAGAGAAATTTTGATAATCTTTGGAAGGTAGATGGAACCCAAAAAAGGGTAAATTCTGCTAGTTTACATCATATATTTGTTGTATACGTTTGTTGAGAAATAAATAGCGAAGTTACAAGAGACAATTTACTCCAGAAGTTTTCTCTTATTTTATTTGAAAATAAAAATAACTAATGTAAAGTCAAAAAAATTATAATGGAAATAATTATAATTCCAAACAAAACTGCAGAAATTTATTTTTATTAAAGATAAAAATAACTAATTAAAGTTAAATAATTATAATAGAAATAATTATAATTCCAAACAAAGCCGTAGAGATTATAAGTTAAGAACAATCAAAAACGGGGTTTTGGAAAACATGCGATAAAGAATTTAGAGAGATGTAGCAGATAAGACTTAAACAAAAGAACACAGAGGGATACAAAAACTGCGAGTAGAAAAACATCGCACTTGTTACAGTTTTGTTTACCAGAAGAAGTTGAATACATGTATCAGGCTGTTAGAGCTATTTGTATCACAACTGTTTAATAATTGGTGTTTACCCGTGTAGCCAAGTTCCATATATTTATCTAAATTTCTTGTCCTCGTTTGTGTTTATATATCGTATTGTATGTTCTTTTCTACCCCTCTGAAACACTTAGGGGCGAAGACATTACAACATTATATCATTTTTGAAGTATTAAATTTTATTCCATTTCTTATTTGCATTGCTTAATTATATATACTATAATACACCATATACTCCTTAATTTACACTTTACAATGCAGTTAACATAAGATTTATTTTATTTCCTTTCTTACAGTTTCAACTGTCCAGCAGTCATCATCAGAGCAGGCCAAAATTATAAGGACCCGGACCAACTACATCTCGCACTCTCCTTGGAAATTCCATTAGGGAGTGAATAAATTTATGGTTCGGAAAACAACGAATTTAAAAATCAAACTTTCTAAATACTAGTTTTTGCAGCTTGGCATGATTAAAAGTTATTTATAACAAAAAAAATTATTGTAATTAATGATATATAATAAAAAGATGTTTCACAATTGTTGCATTCCACTTGGAAAATAAACAAACAAACTTTAAATTAAAAGTTTTCCAATAATTTAATTAAAACTTTTAATTTAAAGTTTGTTTATTTATTTTCCAAGTGGAATGCAACAATTGTGAAACATCTTTTTATTATATATCATTAATTACAATAATTTTTTTTTTTTTGTTATAAATAACTTTTAATCATGCCAAGCTGCAAAAACTAGTATTTAAAAAGTTTGATTTTTAAATTCGTTGTTTTCCAAACCATAAATTTATTCACTCCCTAATGGAATTTCCAAGGAGAGTGCGAGATGTAGTTGGTCTGGGTCCTTATAATTTTGGCCTGCTCTGATGATGACTGCTGGACAGTTGAAACTGTAAGAAAGGAAATAAAATAAATCTTATGTTAACTGCATTGTAAAGTGTAAATTAAGGAGTATATGGTGTATTATAGTATATAACATTATATCATGAAGATACAGCATAATATAAAAATAAATTTATATCAGAATTTATTGTAATTAAACACACAATTCCGAATATGTTGTAAGTTGATTAACATAACAACCTGATACCTCAATAATTTGGCTAGTTCATCACCCATTTATTCAGATTTAACAAACCAATTATTCTGTTCAAAGCAATTGAAATGTAACACTAGACATTGCAATATTTCAGCAGTGTTAATAGGCACTAAATAATATCCATAGAAAATATTGCTCAAAAATCTCGTCTAATGAAACAAAAATTAAGCAAGATTTAGTAACAGCTGTCATGAGATTGAAGGTTTTCAAGGTCAAAAAATTAATTATAATTTGTAGTAATTTTCAAGATCAATTAACTGAAACATCAAAATATGTTTTGGCAAAATAAATTTACCTCTAACTGCTGAAATAATACAAAAAGTTGGGTTAAAACTGGAATTAATGGTATTATATATATATATATATTTTTACAAATGTAAACCATAAAACATCAAATTGTAAAAATAATAAATATAGATTATTAATATTCAAATTTCAAGTCAATCTTGTCACTCATGACTAACTACACTACCTATAATTCTATAGTACCGATGATTTTATTTATACATCTACTAAATATAGATTTTCTTTGTAAAACTGCTAAAATGCATAATTCTGTTTTAAATAAAAAATGTGCATTCTAAAATCATTTGATTGCTGGCACTTATATTTGTATGAATGTTAGATACTAATAACGGAACTAATATTAAAAAAATTAGCGTGAAAATTTTAACGATTGAATTTAATATGTTATTTTGTAAACCATTGAAATTACATCGAAGAAAGAGGTTTGTTAAATATTTTATTTGAAGCATAACTTTATAGGAAGTAGAAAGAAACAGACAATTAGGAAAAATGAAGAGAAAAAAAACTGTTTTAGAGATGTGGATTTGAAGAATAAGTTTGAAAGATCAGAAATATAAAAATTATAAAAAAATTTTAATGAAAGATTATTTTTTGAGGAATTTATAAAGAGAAATTGGATGATGTGAGGGAAGAAAAAAGTTCAGAGGTAATCGTAAGGAAAAAAATTAGCTTTGAGTATTCAGAAAATATAGATGACAAAAAGGCTTTGATAATATAGTCTGGTTTGATATGTGGAACTTGTCCCACGGAAAATAACGGATAATGATGATATGAAGTTCATTGTGGAAACCCATATATATCTCATATATGCTAATTATTCCTACAATTTGATTGTTAATGTTTACATTTATATTGCAACACAAAATTTATATTAATTTTTAATTCCAGTTTCGACACCGTTGGCAAGTATGATTATATAAGCCCCTTACCATTTGGATTAAGAATGCATTTGGAAATAACAACTTTCTTCTGAAGATAATCAATTAAAGCAAATCCATGAGCAGTTCCAGCTGCCAAACTATTAAAGAAAAAAAAAAGAACAGTCAAATAACATTCTTACAAATTCACAATCATTTTATTAATTAAAATTACAGCATTTCTATTGCAATAAGAGAAAGATTTATTTTACAAATAATTAGATTATTTAATAGTAGATAGATTTTTAAAAATATAAATTTTATTATTGCAGTATCTTCAGTACTAAATGTAGGACCTATGAATAAGACAGTTTAAATGTAGCTTAGAAACTAATTAAACAAGTTTTAGCCTTCACTATACACTCTCACCACTCCTCAAAAAAGTATAGAATAATTTTATTGTCGACCAGTTTTAGAATGCCTGCTAATAGGAACTGTGAAAGAGAAGATGGAGCTCGTCGGACTTGCTAATTGCTGAATGGTGCGAGTTTTACTCTCTAGATAAGAATAAACAGGTACAAATTTACTGATCAATATTCGGTGGTTAGCTAGCCTGGCTATGGGCCAGTGAGAAAAAATTCTCAGCTGCTAAAATTTTTTTACACGTTTATTACGCCCAGATGCATGGTAGACAGATGTGCGCTATCACAGCACCACAAGACTCAATCTGAAACAAATCTATGCTCTCTTAATACTGTACGTGTATTCAACTTACATTTCATCAGCTTTGTTTCCAAATAATCAAACGTTTTCATAATTGCCACATCTCATTTTTGGTCGAAAAAACAACAATAAGTTATTCTGCGCCTCTAATCAGACTCAGCACCAAGATTATCAAATTTATGGAAATACAAAATTTGGCAGTTATACTTTTGCACCATGTGTTTTCACTAAGTGCATTGAAATATATAAAAGCTGCTTTCATAATAAATACAAAAAAAAAAAAATCTATCATATAAAACACGACGATAGTTTATGCATTTTTATTAATTTAAGTAAATTTCGATGATTAAAAAAAAAAAATACATAGAAAAATTAACCTATCTCCTTATTAAGTTATTAGATAACTTCCTGGTTTTGAATACCAGAAATATGATGCAACTAACTATCCTGCCAATGGTCTCTGACCTATCCAAAAATAAGAAATTTTCTATCCAACAATTTTATAACATAAATGCAAAATTTTAGTTCACTATTTGTAGAGATTCGGTTTTATTAACAATTTCCATTAAATGCTTAACGAGAAGAAACAACTCCTAACACTATGAACAATAGTTTCTTTAAATCTGTTTTATGTCCCTTATCATTACATGGATAGATGCAATTGAAATTAGGGTATTTGGAAAAAATCAATTCCAGTAATCTTTTAGCATCTTCTTTTTACTAAGTGCATGTTACATAATAAATGACCCCTATTGATTTTTTTCATTTGATAAATTTTAAGACTATAATTTTCGAACATAATTAGTTGTTACAAAATTTTTCCAGTTTCAAATTTACTGTGAATGAATAGTATTACATTAAAAAGAACACCTCAAGATGGCACTGTGTTAACATAGCTCTGCTTTTTGCAGATGATACAGCATTTTATAACAAATATGAAGTTGTGACTAGAGAAAGGCAGAAAGAAGTGTATGAAGATTAAATTCAATTAAATAAAAAATCTAAGACTCTAGTATTCAATGGAAAGGGTAAAGTGATAAGAAATATTTGTCTTGAACAAGTGCAAGTGAAGGAGTATTACAAATTTAGATACTCTGTCAAATGGAAAAAGAATGACAGAGATAATGAAGAATTAGTTGGTGGAGGGGTGAGAGAGTTAGGATAGGAATAATTAAAAATATATATTATCTCTTACATAAGGTAAGCAGAACTGCAAGGTGCTGTGCTCAAGCTATTGGCAAGTTTGGCAGGTGGCAAATAGGGTCACAACCTTATGATGTGAGGATTAACTGTGAATAACAAATAAGTTATGCCTGACCAATAGCATCTCTTGATGCCTTGTAGGGTAAAATGTTATTCTATCAAAGACTAGGTACTATATTTCCAATATAAACAATTCTTTCCATCCTTTTATTTTCCTATTTCAGTCAATTAATTTACTATAGAGCCTGGACAACGTAAGCTTCTCATTCCATAGGGCGTCTTTCTGCACTTAAGACTGATAACGGGATTGGGCGTTTGTCAGAGAGTTTGTGATGATGATATGTTAGTTGTAGTTCTAATGTTGGACTATTTCCATCATCTAATTTTAATTGTTAAATGCCTTTAAACTGTTCAAATACATTCAACTATTAATAACAGCACACGGACTAGCATATAATATAATGTTTTAAGCGATATCATCTCCTTTCTTCAGGTGTTGATGACACAATTAATGACAGCACTAGCAAAGGATTCGAACCTGGGCTTTTTATCATTCATGAATATTGGATTTTAAGTTGATGCTTAAACTAATTAGACTATCCTGCCACAGACATCAGTCAGTAAAAAAATTCGCATACTTATCTATAAAAGTCCTCCTGATTTTTCCATTTTTTAATTAAGAGCAAGTGAATGAGTGGTTTCCAAACTTTAATTATCACACTAGTTTGACTTATGGATTTATTTGCCATTATCGTCAATTTGTACTCTTTTAATCAATGGAAACTCTTCTCACTAATATATCTTCTTCCAGATTCACATAGTAGGCTGTAGATGCAGTTTTTGCCTTTCACAATTTCAAGCTTACGTTTTGTAGAGATTGGAATAACTTGTAATGTGCTATAGTTTTAGAATCTATTCTGATGTTGTATTGATTGCAGATTTTTAGAAAGATGAATTAAATGCAATACAGACGCCAATGTGCTGCGCTGTTGCTTTTAATAAGTTAAAAGACAGAATTTCCTCATAAAGAAATAACTACCGCAAATAAATGAACAGTATATAGAACTATTATTTTACCCCATTTATCACATGGAAGTGAGACTTAAAGACATTCTATCAAAGTAATAAGAAGACATTAAAAAATCTATCGTTTAAGGATACGCTGCAAAACGTTAAAAATATTATGACAATATCATAAAACCAATCAATATATTCTTCAATTTGTTCAATGTGATATTAGAGTCCACTATCGTAAAATCATACCTTCATTGGATTGGACAAGCAAAACGAATGAACAATAAAAAATCTTTCTAAAAAGATATTTAATGGCGAACTTGAGCGTGGTTTGAGTAGAAAAGGTAGATTTCATTTGCATTGTAAGGATTATTTCAAAGTCTTTGTAAAAAGATACAATGTTGATTGATTTTATTGGCAAAGTATGGTAAAAAAAATAATAAATACTGGAGAGTATAATAAGACATGGTACTAAAGTGTTTCAGAAAAAAAAGTTTTTTGATGAAGTTTGCTATGTCTAGCTAATCCAAGAGTGTGCTTTCCACGAATACAAATGACTATGAACAGTTTATATTTAGATAATTTAATGATCGATCCTTAACAGTGTTTTAACTATTTACATACATACAATCATTTAACATAAGGCCCAAAGGCGTACATAAATAAAATATAGATCAATATGACCTGTAAGAGTCCTAGCTGCTGTTCTCACGTTTGGAGGCCAGAATCTCCACACTTAAAGTCCCTGTATCAAGGAAGACATTCTGCTCCAATTTACGTCCATGTGCACAGGTGAAACTCCAAGAATCAATTGTCCTCTTGTTCATCAAATTAGCACTGAGGCATTCATTGTTCAATCCCTGAAGGTGATTGGTTAGTACTCCTGTCCATCCGCTCAGATGATTCTTCATTTTAATCTCCATACAAAAATTTACATCGTTATCTTTCTGACTTTAATTAAAGTTACTTTTATAGTTTGTCACTTATCTTATAAAGAAAATCTAACTCTAATTCTACTCTCATTAATTAGACTTGTATTCATTTTAGAAAATAAGCTTTTTCTCATCTTAAAGTTACACTTATTACTTTTCCTCTCTATAAGTTTATACCTATATATGTATGTGCATTTAAGCATGCACATACATATCAAAATTAAAAAGAAAGCATTGCAAAATATGAAATAAACAGAAAAACGGACAGTGGATTTTGATTTGTAGTCAGCACAAAGCTCATTTCTAATTCCTTAAATCTTTTTTCTTCTTCTTGGAAGTGCAATGGCACATTTGTTTAAGGATGGCTGCTATATATACATATGGAAGGAGTGATGGCGCCTGCTTTAATACTTGAAAATGCTACGATTTGTATTAGCCAGGGAACTTAAAAAACATTTAGACAGAATACAAAAAAGAACTAGCTAAATATGTACAGGTACTGAATTGTGGATAGCAAATGAGATTTTTCAATGTGAAATGGAATGGAAATGAGTCAACGGACAATTCATTTCTAGGTCTTTACATATCATATGCATGGTATGGTTTAGTGTGGTGGTAGACTGGCAGACTGTAAATCAAGAACTGTGGAATGCAGTCCAGTTCAGCCCATGCCTGGTATTTGAATGAAACACTTGAGCAATAAACCATTTAATTATTTTTATTTTCTTCTTATATGATGGAATATATTATGAGTACAGAATTAGGCAGGATGCAACAAGAGGATAGATGTTTTGGTTAGAAAACAAAACCAGGTATTGGAATTGTGCGAAAACAAAGATGAATATTAAAACAAGTATTTTGGAATTATACAAATATAAAAATTACACAGAATATTAAAAAAAAGTATGATAACATCAAGGGAGTTTATTGTCATTTACACAAGAAAGATAGGATTGTAGATGTAGTTTATGTGGAGATAGGAGAGAAGTACTGAACATTTACTTTTGGAAAGAAGAAATTACACAGAATATCAAAATATATATATATAATAACATCAAGGGAGTTTATTGTCATTTGATACAAAGAAGACAGGATTGTAGATGTAGTTTATGTGGAGATAGGAGAGAGTACTGAACATTCATTTTTGGAAAGAAACATGTTAAAAGAGAATCAAGAGAAATTCTGGGGAAAATTGAAAGCTAAAAAGAATAAAAAAAGTAGAGATTTTTAGAAATTTTTTTGTTAAGATTTTAAAAAAGAATTTGGGGAATATGCAGACAGAATAATGAAACGAACAAAACAACTTTTATTAAAATAAGAGGGAAGAAAAAACGAAGTAAATCAGGGCTGAAAAAATAATTGGTTAATAAGGAATAAAAAAAAAAAGATGAGCTTACTAGATATATAAGGAGAAATGTTTAATTTAATCATTTTACATCACATGAAAGTAAATATCTTTAATGGAAAAAAAAGTGGTGTTTTCAGATTCCAATGTTTGCTGAATACCCGGTAACTATATAAGATCATAATCGTAAAGTTTTGTGCTTTGTGATATTAGCCTATAAGACATTGTTTTAAAATAAAATATTGCATCACGGAATCTAAACAATAGTTCAAAATTTCATGACATATTGTAACGAGCACAGACGTTCGTTACATTGTTTTTTTTATTTATTTATTAAACATGGAAGTAAATTAAAAAGTTCGCATTTAAAAATTTTCTTTAAGAATTAAAAATTGAAATTAAATATCATCTTAAACTCTTATATATTAAATCGCACAGATAATGAAAAATTATTAAAATAAAACTTTATTAAAGAAAAAGTATTTTAAAACTAAATTTTAAAAAGATTTGGAGCTAAAATTATATCTTTAAATTTATCTTTAAATATATCTTTGATTTGGAAAACAGGTTAATTAATCAGAAATGGAAATGATTGTTAATTAGTCAAATGTAAACCAGCCTTGGGCATTTAAATGTAAAAACAGCGGTCAGATAGGAAAACAATAGAAACAAATAGCCAATAAAAGAAATCCATCGGGAAATCGGACCTCAGCGAAAGGATCATCACATCGATAACATAATGCCAAGTCAATCCTTCGAATACGTATAAAAGGAAAATTTGGAAATTATTAATTAGTGATTGATTATTGATTATTACGATGTGACTATATGTAGTACTACGGAGTTGGAGGTGATGGAATTGACAGACGCACTGTCAATTCTGTCAGCTGTTAAAGAAAGAAAGAGAAATGAACTATCGTTTTTCTACATTGAGGATCAGTTAAAACAAAAACCTCCGGATGGATAAATAAATCGACCAACAGAATATCAATCTTAGGACGGCGTGGGAATTTACGTTCATGGCAAGCAACGGATAAAGTTGGACGTTTTAAAAATCATAAGAACTTTATATTCACTTGAAACAATAAGAACTCTAAATTTTAAAACTTTTTAGTAAATAATGCAATAGAATCCTATCTGACCAAACCAAATTCTTTATTAATAGTGTTATTTGATGTATTTTTTTTTCTTTTTTATGTAAAATCATTTCCATTTATTTATTTTTTATTCTTTAAGTTTTTATCATGATTTTTTTTTGTTTTTCGTTAAATTAATTATATAAATGTTAAACTTAAGTCGGGCGTGAATGGCTGTATAGATTTGTAAAGTTATATTAGGGGAGGGAAATCTTAGGTTATTTGTTTCGTGGTTAAATTGGGTCAATGGATTGGATATATTGGTGTGATTAGTAGATGTAATATTGATTCGCTACGGGCAGAATCGCTTCATACGCCGCACACTTCCGTTTGCCTATGGAAGGAATTATAAGTCGGATACCACAGTTCCTTTCTATGGAGTTTTTTGTTCTGCTCTTCTTTGCAGATAGATGTAATATTCCTATCTCATGAGAAGCAATTTCTTCTCTTAACTTTTTGTGCTGCCGTATTTTATTACATTGAATACATCGATATATCAGATGAATTGATGCCAGTTTGACTACGAATTTTAACCTAAGGTTAAATAGGGATAGAATGTTTATTTTCAAAAGCAAATTTATGTGGTCTATTCATACTCGACCCTAAATAGAAATGCATTAAATTTAAGTTAGACGCTTGCATGGATTGTTTATTGGTTAACTATGTTTTGCGTTTCCATATTTGATCAAAATATATAGACATTCGATAAATAATGATACCTTACGGTGAGTATCAAAAATGTATTTATTCGGATGTCTTTTAAGTTATTGGTGACAATGCAAGTATCTTATGGTGAATACTATTGGGTTACGTATAAATTTCCCTCCGCAATTGTCAGTAATCAATAATTTTGTATTTTGATCGTTTATGTTTACTTTGAAATGTGTTTAACCGTGTAATCTATGTAACCGATCTATAGCAACATATTAAAACAAGCTTTTATAATCCCATCTGTGCGAACTTAATTAAAATGTAAACTTATAATATAATAGAAATTAAATTGTAAATTAAAATCTAAGGTAAAGTTAAAAATAATGTTAAATGTTAAAATGTAAAACTAATACTAAAATAATGTTAAATCTTATATATAGGTGCATAAATAAAACTTTGTGTGTTAATTACTGGCAGTGGCTTATTTTATTTATTTTTTTTAATATTGAAATATAATTACATAAGATATTATCTTATTAAATCTCTGCTATTCCACTGAGCTAGTGACATGGGCTAACGACCGGAATCAAAATTTTAAAAAAAAAAAAATATTTTTTTTTTTTGACTTACGTATCTGCCTACTTTATAAATTTTTCTAGGTTCAAATGCCTAGATGGCGCCCTGTAGTGCAGTTTACGTAAGTCTACCTTTATCTTATTGTTATACTTTTAGTATGTACTTAAATAATGTTTAAAAAATTTAACATCTTAAAAAAAAAAAAATCTATCCTTAAATGTAAATGATAAAAATGTAATTTCAAAACTTATTAAGTATTTTAGCATCATACGAAGTACATAAAGATTTCATGGAGATTATGGTTTGCCAATATTTATAATTAGTAAATATTTTAGATTAATAAAGCAATATTTAAAATAAAAGTATTGATCAAAATATTTCTCAAATGTTTTATAAAATGATTAGGCAAAAAAAAAAAAAAAAATTCAATTCAATTTTCAGTACAAAATATCTTCACCCTATGCACTCTTTCTAAATAATTATATAAATATTAGAGCATAAATTTTGGATTCTGATTTACCAACTCTTTGCAACATTCCTGAATGACGTCTACTGTCTGGTTGATGGCTGGAGAGATCTAATTGAAATGTCAGAATGATGGAAATATTAATATGCAAATGGATAAATTCAAAATATATGCTCAAACACATTTTTTTATTATGAACATCTTTACTTTATATAGATATACATGTAATAGCTAAACAGCATTAAGCTGTTGCACATGCGCTTTGCAGATTTTAACTATAAATGACTGAATACAAACACTTCAAACACATGATAAAGTCTTTGGGAAAAGATAGAATGGCCATCTATCTTTTCGAACCCAAACTCTTTTGTATGGGCAAATCTTAAGTGTCTGAAAGTGAAAGCGTGAAGATATTAAATAATCACTTTAAATTACTTTTACATGCTTGAATTTGTATTCAGTCATTTATAGTTAAAATCTGCAAAGCGCATGTGCAACAGCTTAATGCTGTTTAGCTATTACAGTTTATAAAACATCGTGCTATATAAAATAATTGATTTATATAGATATACATGGTGATTCAAAAGCCAGAAATTTGAAAGTATAACATTACTGAATAGCAATTATTTTTGTTGAATATTTTACAGAAAATGTAGATATTTTTTATGTTCCTTCAAAAATAATATTTCATTAACCCCCACCCCACCCCCACACACTCCTCTCACTTTTAACTACTCAAAGATGAGCTCCTTTTTCTACAATACTTTCCAGACTTTTTTTATGAATATTGTCTTTGAAACACTGTACTGTTTTAGTCTCTTGATGTTTATGTAGCATCAAAAGACAAATGACACCATTATAAAATTGATAAATTTACACACAAACCATGAACAAGTCGTTTTACTTTATTAAAACATAATCTGAAGTGGGTCCGACAATGCAAGACTCAAATAATTTTGATCATTGCCCAATGCAGCTTAATAGTATTGTATTCCCATTTTTCAAAAAAAGACCACCTTTGAAGAAACATTATGACATACATTTTGAGGGCTTAATTAGCAACTCATGAACTTTTAAGATTTTCAGTTCCTTTAATTAAATCTATCGTCTGCTTAACAAAATTAGTGAACTATAAAGTGTAGATACAGCTGATAATTGAACAATTTTAATTCTTGCATCCAATTAACTACCAACGGTTCAGCCAGGAATTTCTGTTAAAAGTCCACTACAGCAAGGTCTAGAACAGTTTGAGCTAACAAAATATTTTCATATTCATATTGAGAAGTCTTATTTAACATTCTCCTGAATGTTTAATGTTATTTTAAGATTGAATATGAGTTTCCAGGATATAGGTTGTTTACTGAAATGAATGATAAAAATATTCATGTAAATGACAAATTGTGGATTGTCAAGTTGATTTTCTTCCTGTTAGAATTTTATTAATAAATTCTTACTAAGATAATAACTGATTTTTTCTTTAGAAAATATAGCTTACGACATTTTCTTCATTTTTTATGACAACCCACAATTAATTTTCAAAAATGTAAACTCCAAGTGTCTGAGACAAAAATTTTAAAAATATATATAAAAGTTATAACAATTACAAACCGGTTTGTGACAGTTGGACCACTCCGTATGTAAAATTATTTTTCAATCCAAAAGCAAATCAGTTATTACAACCAAGCGATATGATCTATTATTATTTTTGGATATAGTTTGTCAGTTTTGAGACCTTCTTAATGCAATTTATTCCAATACCCCAATTTTGAAGTTACGTCATAAATTTTACTGAACACTTACATTGTTAAAATAAAAGCTTTACATTCTGATCATTTTTGATACTTACAGAGCCCATTCTGAATGAAGAGCCAAAGCTGTACAAGCTGCCGGAGGAGAAAGCTGAATAATTGTTGCAACCTGAAAACCCGGAGCAAATTTCAGCGACCCTTCTTTAGGAATAAGAGCTTCATGACCTTTCCAAACAAAATTGTCTCGGTCACTCACTATATTAACTGAAACAGACTGAAAAAAAATTTAAAGAGCAAAATCTGAATTACATAATTATTGGAATTTTATTACTAATATCGGTATAATTCTTTTATTGATGCAAACAAATAAAAGCAAATGGGAGGGGGAAGTTTAGATACTTTCAACTCTATTGCTAATGAATTTTTAAAAAGTTATAATGATGCTCTCTCTCTCCAAATAATAGTATCAAAACAGCAATTAAAAATAACCTTTTAATGCAGGTAAAGCAGACACATACACTCCATCCATATATAGATATTAAATGTTTTCCTACATAAGCTCAAACAAAGGAAAAATGTAGGGCTATTTTCATGCAATAACTAGATATGTAATAGCGATGATGGTTTTTGTTTTTTTTCATATGTCATAGCATCGGCCGGGACGTGAACCCACCCCCGTCTGCAACCAACTACTTGCTTGCAAGGCAGGTGCGATGACCTCTCGGCTAACAACGCTTTTTTGTCTTGTTCCTCTTTTTGTTTTTAATTAAACTCAAAATAAAAAAGGCTATTTAGCAACATTACTGCTAAACATATCTCTAGCTATGACGTGGAAATAACTCATACTTTCTCCTTTGTTTATATCATATATATATAATTAATACTATTTGCATAAAACTTTTCCAAAAAATGTAAAAACTTGAATACAACAAGAGATATACATTCAATCTGTATTATGTCCCTAAACACTTTTCATAAAAATTGAATTTTTAAAGAAAAAATGCTTTCGGCCATTATGAATAAAAAATTGGGGACTTCCAGATAATCAACTATACAATCTATTGAGAACAGTGGGGGATTTTAATAACATCTGTATGCAGAATATCTACATCCAATTAGTATCTTTATTGCCTGTTAAAAGGGTTTTCCAGCTATTGTACGCAAAACTGAGAGAGATCCTATGTGTGTAGAAATGAAAAATTCTTTTGTTAAACATCCCAATGTATTATATCGCCAAAAATACTAATCTGTAATAAAAATTAAGATCATTAAATGATTCAGGCATTCCTACAAATAATTTTGAGTTCAGAATGAAACAGGAATCAGATAAAATAAATAAATAAATTTCTGTATGGGATCACACTTGACCAATTTCTCTGTCACATTGACTCAAGGAGTAGCAGATAGGGTACTATAAGTGTTTATCATCCAAGACATATGGCGAAAACTATTCTACCATAAATACATGACTTATTATTAATTAATGAGTCTAGATTATATTTGTATGAAGTTCAAGATATTCTACTAGTTCCAAATGGTCAGATTTAAGTAATAAGTTAATATCGAAGCATCTCTTCCTGAAACCATCAACCTTGAAATTGCTCGTGATCTTGTTAACAAAACTGACATATCTCATAAACAGATGGAATCATTTCACTTCTTTGTAAACTTAGATTTTTAAAAGCTCAGCAAAAATAAAAAACAATAATTCTTTAGGAAGTTCACAACTAAAACAATTTAATGTATGATAAAAAGAAAAAATCTAATTGTATTGTAAAATGATCTATTTAGAAATAATTATTATTTGGAAATTTTTTAAATGATAGCAAAAAAATGTTAATGATACCATATCTTTTGTCCAAACTATAAATTTACCCTCTAAGCATTTTAATTTTCATAAAAATACAACTCCACCCAGTAATAAATCATGTCTGATTTGAGAGATTTCAAATCAACTTTTGCAATCCTTCCTGCTAACCATTGTACTAATGTGACCTTGCTGAGTGATATTCTTGCACAAACAACTATCTTTATCATTTCATATTTTCATTTTTGGATCAACCCCTATCACTTTCACTAATCCTCATTCATTTTGCAGATAACAACAAGTTCGGTAAAAATAGTTGATAATTTTCCTAAACATCACATACTTGATAAATTTTTTTATTTGCTTATGAAAATAGATAGCCTAATCACTTTCAGTCTATCATGTGATCATTTAGTCAAACCAGGTCTTAAAAAAAAAAGGTTTTCGGATATATCCCTGCCTTCATACTAAATAAACAATGAAGAATATCTCTAATTTTACTGATTCCATTTTGAATTACTATTACAAAAAAAACCCCAGTTTTTAAACTGACAATAAGTTTGAGTGTTTAATGACACGAGAAGATAACTTTACATAACAACTTAAAAAAAATTTTATAAAATTTTTCTACAACAATTTACATATGGTACTTTATTATATTAAGTAATAATGAACAAGCACTAATTGGTATTCAAATTAGTTGCGGTAAACTGGTTACCCATTCATGTACTATCAACCTACTGTGTGTTCATGTTAAAAATTGTAAATATACAGATATAAGCATTTCAACAATGCAAGCAGAATGACATTTTCAAATATAACTGCTCAACTCTACAAGTCTGGATACATAATAACCTACCCTGAAGTTATGGCAATGATTAGCAGAGCCTCTTCGTAACAAATAATGAAAACGGCTCATCTAATTTATATCCAATTGCCAAAAGACTTACCATCCTTGAAAGATCGCGCAAACTCTTACTAATAAAATTTCAAATTGTTCGTTTTGCTTTGGATAATCACATGCCAAGCATGGAACCGTTAGGTATTACTATATGACTTATTTGCTATAAGATTTCAACAGAGTTTGTGATTACGTTAATCTCTACAAATGCCCCATAATATTTTAAGCATCAAACTTAATCATAAAAATAAGATTAAAAGTCGATTGGCATCAATTAAAAAAAATATTCATTAAACCACATAGTTCGGCAAAGTAACAATATATATAGCAAGGTGCTCCACTAGCAGAGACTTCTGCACTTGCTGCGAGTACACAGACTTGCTATTTGGAGAGATTGACTATTATGTCCATTTATCCCCTTCTTAGTACTATGTTATATATATATATATATAGAGAGAGAGAGATGATGGCACCACTATCAAAAAATAGAACATTTATAATTTGTAGAGATAATTATAACACGGCTTCTTCCATATCCTACTTGATGAATCTCTTGGAAACTCTCATCTTGCATACCAAATAAATTACTAGAGATTCCTATTTAATCTCATTTAATAAACGAGATTACCAGCCACAAAATATTGCTATGTTTAAAAACTGCCATATTCCAAAATTGCATACGATTCAAATCAAAATCATAAGACTTAATTCTGATATCACAAATTTATTTCTTCTGTAAATTTAAGAATAGACTTTGGCATTTTATTTAAAGAATTAGCTTAGCGGGTTGATAGATAACCAATTATTTGTTATTCTGTAATGATTTTATTGTTTAATTGACAATATTACTGTGAAAAAAAAAGAGCTGCTCCCTAATCCACTGCCGTCCAATGCAAGCTTGGATAACTAATGATTGCCGGATCTTTTAGCACATTTAAATCCCAATTTTTAAATGGATTTCTGGCTTTTGCCTTTATCAATGAGGCTTTGGAACCCAAAGTCGG
This sequence comes from Epiperipatus broadwayi, assembly GCA_028023455.1. Classification (NCBI taxonomy): domain Eukaryota; kingdom Metazoa; phylum Onychophora; class Udeonychophora; order Euonychophora; family Peripatidae; genus Epiperipatus; species Epiperipatus broadwayi. The sequence continues at coordinate 5,901,607 of JAQFVV010000045.1, forward strand.
AAGCAATTCTACCTAAGATTTTGAATTAAAGTCAACCTGCTAGAACAGTCATATATATTGCATTGCAGATCGCTAGGAATATTAATATCAGCAGATCAACCCCCAAGTTACTCAATGATAAAGCAAGAGCAGCTTCCTACTTACTTCTATCTACTCCAAGCTTGTGTAATAAATGATTATCAGGTATTTGATCATCAAATTTAAATCTCACATCCACAAACTAGTTTCTGGCTTTTGACTTTATCAATGTGACTTTGGAATTCAAAGTCGGAAGTAGTGTACCCAGCAATCAGCTTTAACTACACTTTATTATTCAAGCTAAAAGCTGAAATTTAAATCAGATGATAAACCATTGAAGATATTAAAAATATATGGATACTGAACTGGAGTCAGATCTATAACGACTGTACAAGCAGGTTAACTTAGGTTGAAAACCTTAGGCTGACATGAATTTCAGATTTTGGCTCAATAGATAAAATGGGGTTAAAGATAATAACTGGTTGCTTGATTCAAAAACCAGTCTGAAGACAAAGATTTAAGTGTGACGAAGTATCTGGTAAATATTTATTATTCAAGCTTATAATTAATTTGAGCAATCTTTAAATTTTATTATGTTTACAGTGTTCAATAACATTCTTCTAGAATAATAAAATTGAATCTATAAAATATGTAAACTTAAGTAATACTTTGATAATTCAATATACAACTGCTCTATATTGAAGAAGATTTTGAATAATAGAAATGTCAAATTTGCATAACAAAATTTAAACATTGCTAAAATTAAGTATAAAAAGGAAAAATGATTCACTTGATATGAATGAAATGTGATGTCAAAAGAAAAAAAGAATGTTGTTTAAATAACAAGACTTGTCATTTATAACAAATTATCCCTTGCTGAATATAAAACTTTGAGTATTAGAATATTGAATGCAAACGAGGTTCAATGTATTACACTCTTTTTATTGTCATTTCTAGCATAGAGATTAGATAAATTTTAATGTTGATACAGTAGTTCCTATTTAAGTATGTTAACAGATCAAGTTTATATTCCATCTTTGTAAATTTTCATGTAACCAATTTGTTGTGTTTGGCTGAATTGCAGGGTTCAGACTCAAACCAACAGTAATATCAATAAAAATATAAACACTCATTATTTAATATGTACAATTTATTAGAATAAGTCAATAATGAGTTGGTTGTGCCGAATGACTGGATTTACTTCCAGCTGTATATATTAGCTCTGCCTCGTGAGTTCTAATCTTAATTCTTTCAGCTGTACTAAACAGCTTGCCTCAAGTCTGCCATAGTTGTAATAGCTTTCAGTCCTATTGGGACTTGCCTCACTGCGTAGACATATCGGTAGTGAGTTAAATAGAAACACCTTCTCTGTTGGAAGTGGATTCAATGGAGAGCACATTCAGTCATATAAGTAGACAGACGTTCTCTGGCTTGCCTCCAAAAAGGCTGTCTATTTATCACCAGATCCTTTACACCTTACTGGCAGCATCCGGATTCAGAAAGCCTAACCAATGGTAGGATTTTATACATGTTTACACACTGGTTAGCAGCAATGCATGCTCAATCCGATCAGATAAGGAATGAATCTGGACTAATCCACTTCTGAAGGCAAGGTCAGATATGACCCAATTATTATTACATTTTGAAAAAAATTATCTTATTTATTTGACTCGTTCTTTAATTCATTAGAATCATCAAAAATTTACCAATCAGATAGTCTGCAATCGGTTTTAAAAAAAATAATTATTATATATATCAGAAGAAAAAGTATTATTATGTAAATAATCCCTTCTGTTTTATAAATAATTGTTTTATCAAAACAGTATAAATAATACAATTTTCACAGTTTACAATATTAAATCAAATTGCTGAATGGCTTTCCAAAAGAACAAATCGTAGATTATTAGTTTACTTGGCTCTTAGTTCTTTTCGACAATGTATTATTTCTATATTCTCACATTAAAACAGGCAAAACTCTCCATACAGTAGTGCCGATCAGTGCCAACCAGAGTAATCAATGGATGCCAGTAGGCTTAAGCATAAAATCCCTATCTAGTGCGTACTCATCAAATAACCCTAGACTAGTTTCTGCCTTGTGGCCTTTGTCAATGAGGAGCTTTGGATCTGAGAGTACTGCACCTACATCTTAGGATCTAATGCAATCCTCCAGCAGCTACCTTTTATCTCTACTTACCTACAAAACTATGAGAATTAAATTGAAAACACAACTGTATGGAGAGTTTTGTCTGTTTTAATAACAGTAATGTGCTAGCATAAGAAATAGCGATCATGTGATGTTTTGGTGGTTTAACACCAATCCTGCCTAATAAGATAGTGGTGGCTATGGTTGTTAAAGAGCCAAAGACACCAAAATGTATGGGTACTGAACTGGTTTCAGACCCATATGACTATATAAGCTATTGAGCTTAGATTGAAAAAATATTATTGTGTTTTCAATTTAATTCTCATAGTTTTGTAGTTAAGTAGAGATAAAAGGTGGCTGCTGGAGGGTTGCATTAAATCCTAAGATCTAGGTGCAGTGCTCTCAGATCCAAAGCTCCTCACTGACGAAGGCCACAAGCCAGAAACTAGCCTGGGGATATTGGATGAGTAGGCACTAGATAGGGATTTTATGCATAAGCCTTCTGGCATACATTGATTACTCTGGTTGGCACTGAGCGGCACTACTGCATGGAGAGTTTTGCCTGTTTTAATAACAGTAATGTGCTAGCATAAGAAATAGTGATCATGAGATGTTCTATATTCTTCTGTATATGATTAAAAAAAAAACTAAAATGATACTTGAGAGAAAACTTCTCCCTCTCCATTTTAAAAGATTCACAAAGGCTAGAAATAAAGTTTTTCCAAATGATTGTGGCTACTTATTGCTGTAAACTTCAATATAATTTTTAAAGTGAATATTTTTTGATATAATCTTACTTATTTAACAACATTCTCTAATTTATAGTAGATATTTAATACTACATTCAAACATAGTTAGTATCAATAAATAAATAAAAAGACAATATTATTAAAAACTATCCACTGAATTACCTAATGAATTATAGAAAGACTGAAATTTTTAGTAATGTCACAATTTAAACATAAGCAATTCTTCTTAGATTATTTTTAGAAAACCATATAGTGAGATGTTATAAATAAAATTGGAAAGTAGGCAATAATACCCTCAAATTTCCACTAAAAATAAAATCTAACAGAAAAGCACAGCTGAGCATAATGATAATCTCTAAAATATAAATATTTATATACATATACAATGAGTTATGATTATCCGAGCTGTGACCATTTACAGTAAATAACAAAGCCTCAAAGAGCTTTGATTTTATCTTTAGAGTTCATGAGCTTCTTTGAAAAGATGACAATTATACATGAAATTTCTTAAGCATTTAGCTGATGCTAAATTAGAATAACCTGCTAGCAGTATTATGATAATAGTGTGCTTTTTGCAGATCAAGAACGCCGCCAAGTGGCTGGCCTGTCTAATCGACAAATACTGGGTTATATATATATATATACATTTAATAATACAGTGTGTGTATGTGTAAAAATAATAATAATAAAATTCACTTCATATATATATATAGTATCCTTGGTACAAAAAAAAAAAAGTGATATTGTATGATAGATTTTGATCTATATTTTGTTTCACGTAATCTAATTAAGTTCTTGCTTTCTCCATCATTTAAAATCTTGACAACTTTCCCATATTAAAAAATTCTATACATCCTTGATTAAGGAAAAGTTAATAAGAATAAACATAAGCATATTTTTAAATTAAAAATCTAAAACGGCGAACAGAAGAAGATACCTAAGCCTAAAAAATATTCTATTTTATTTTAACAATAATATAAAAAAAAGATTAAGATTGTAAGTATTTTTTAAAATTCAAATTAATAAAGAAGTTGGATGAGGGGAATGGGTAACAGTAGAAAATTGGGAGGAGGAAGAAAGGAAAAGAGGAAGAGGAAAAAGGAGAGGGAAGGAGGAGGAGAGGAAGAAAAAAATGTTGTTGTTATTATGCGTACTATATTTACATTTTATTAGTTCTTTGGAATATACATATATATTATCACTCAGATAAATATCAATCAAGTTAAGTACAAATTGACCTTCAATGGCCAGATCAAAAACTAATGCTATATAAAGCTGTTGCATTTTTATATTCTAATTTAAGATGTAATTTTAAATGTAAACAGAATGCAAATAGACTTACATCAATTTCTCTTGATTTTTCTTCTTGCTCCATCTCTAATACTAATACTTGACCAGCCGTTCCAGCAATGACGAGGGTACCAGTCAAAACACACAAACTAATTTTCTGAATACCTAACCGTGGATCATCACTATATGGATCAAATGTTCCGACCTGTAAAACAATACCATGTGTACAACTAAGTAATAAAAAGCAATATACCCACATAAAATATACATTTAATATAACCAAAGCATTATAAAAATTTTAAAAGACTGGAAGTTCTGAAAGAATTTTTACTCTTAAATTACAAAAATTTATGACACTACATCGAAAATAAACACCTTATTTGCAAAAAAAAAAAAAATGTATACATAAAACTTGCTAAATTAAGTCTTAAATAATAAGTAAAAAAATTTTAATCAGTAAATATAAATAAAACTTTAAGAATAAAAATTAAAAAAATTCTAATGTAGCTGTGTTATTAAATTTAAAAAAAAAATCTATTTAATATAACCAATTAATATATATATGTGCTCTACGCACAGATAATGAAGCTATTCAATGTATGTAAAATTATCAAAATTTACCGCCAAGCGCTTTCGGGACAGCTTATAATTCATGGCGACTTGTATTTGATTAATAACTATTATATTAATGCAAATTTTATGCAGATGTTACATGGACCATTTTCGAGACAGAGAAAAGCAGGCCTCTCTTCTATTGATTGCTACTGGGTCACTTATAATATATATTAATGCAAATTATATGCAAATTCATACGCAGATGTTACGTGGACCATTTTTGAGATAGAGAAAAGCAGGCCTCTCTCTTCTGTTGATTGCTACTGGGTCACTTAATTGTAAGTGACCCAGTAGCAATCAACAGAAGAGAGGCCTGCTTTTCTCTATCTCGAAAATGGTCCACATAACATCTGCATATGAATTTGCATAAAATTTGCATTAATATTATAGTTATTAATCAAATACAAGTCACCATGAATATGGGACTATAAGCTGTTCTGAAAGCGTTTGGCGGTAAATTTTGATAATTTTACGTACATTGAATAGCTTCATTATCTGTGCGCAGAGCACATATATATTAATTTATTTCAAACACTAATGAAGTAAAGCCTTAACTATTTAATATAACCAAGCAGGATTATTAAATAAAATCCAAATTTGTAACACTTAAAAATAATTAATATGCATAGTAAATAAAATTATACAAATACAAAATATCCTAGATATGCTAATTAGCAAGAAGATAATAATGAAGCTATTTATGCAAACTAAGTCATGCAAAAAATATGACTATCTAGAAACAGGAGAGAACAATTCAGTGAGTAATGGGTGTGTGAGCCATATGGTGCTTGCAAAACAGCAGTGTGTGAACAGCGCAGTATGCTGAAGACAGCATTATAATGAAAAGTTAATAAAAAATTAACACAGTAAAATAAAGTACTGTAATAAGAACAATGCAGTGTTAGTTAACACTATAAAGAACTTTGTATGCATGACAGTGGAACCGATTTAATTTATAGAATTCAACACGCCAACTTTTTTTTCTAAAACAAATTAATGAGTGTAAAGTTGATTTAGATCAATCTGGTATCAATTTCCAAGCTAGATTTCCAAATAATCTACTAAATGAACTCACAAAATATACCTGTCTTAAAAATCAATGCTAAAAATCAGATAAAAAATGGCCATTTTTATCTGATCTCCATGTTGTTATATGGAAAAAAAAATCAAACACTGAAACTTTTTAATAACAATTTTTGTTTTTACAATTTATCCAAACCACTTTCAAATACTTTTTAGCAAAAATCTTTATTTGTATATATATACACATACACCTACGTTTCGACTGTCCTGCAGTATTCTTCAGAGCTATGATATAATGACTAAAATAAAATAAAATACATAACTATATAATAATAATACCATAAAAAAATGTAAACAATAAAAAATTAAAAACAACATAAAATATATTGTGACAGTCAGTCTTAAATGACTGGCACAAAAATGGCTGCAAGCATAGTTGCAGCCTGAATAAACATATATATATAAAAGAAATAATAAAAGGTTGTTCTGTGTAAGTATACTTTCTCCTCATTTGCACATGTAAGATAATTTAAATTAAAAAAGATAAATGATGACGATACATTTAAATGTACAAACATATACATTTGAAGTGAAATACATTTTTTTTTTCTGTTTTAATAAATGTGTCATTTTTGATATGGTAGGGATATAAAATTATACTGAGAAATTTAAATGTAAACAACCCAGCAACTAAATATGTTGTATTTTTAAATTATCAAGTTTCGATGTATATTTTTATTTTTGGATTACATGTTGAAAGTAAATTTATGTATAAAATTTTTAAAATAATGTTAACCTTGTTACAACACGTAATCTTTATAAAATTTTTGTTTTCTTTGTTAATTATGGTTTTAATGACCGCAGGCAAGCCAGTGATTTCTCTCTTTTGTTATAGTATTTTTAGAGAAAATTGTAAAAGCATATGAATAGTCATCCGGCTTAACACCTGCAGATTAAAAATTAATTAAAACATAGGATAGGAATGTGAATCGCTAATGATCTAAAAGAAAATAAAAAGAGTTTTAATTAAACTAATTAAAAAATCGAAAACAGCAATAGTTTGTAGAGGGGACCCTGTAATGAGGGGGATTTATATATGTGCTGATCAGATGATATAGATGATTATTAATTGATTGATTCATTCAGTTAGACATATTGAATCCAGTTGAGTTAAAGGCAGTGAGTCCAATGCGTGCAGTTAAAACAAATTGACTTATTTTCGAATCAGGATTGATTCAAGCATTCACGCAGTGATTGCTTCTTTGACTTCATTTGAAGCGACTTAGATGTTTAATTTTGCTTTTCAAAGAATGAATAATTGATAGTAAAAATTCAGTCATTGCAAATAGAAATCTAGAAAGGAATCGGGAATGTGACCAGAAAAAGTTTGTTGAAAGAAATAATTCTTTATGCTGCTGAAAGAAATAGATTCGATAGAAAGATATCGCAAGTTATTTAAAGAATTAATATAATAATTTCAATAAGATATATAATCTTAAAGTGAATCCATTTGAAGTAAAAATCAAAGATGTCTAATCAGCCCGAAGAGCCAGAGGACACCGTTAAAATCAATTAAAACCGAAGTGCAGCACAAAAATGGAAGGAATGAAATCAAGAATAAATAATATTGTCCCAGCGAACATGGAGTAGAGGACCCACTTCAGTGCATTCGCACTACTCAAGACCTATGTAACCACCAAGTTATGTGACTCTCTGTCCATTAGAAAATGTAGCTGCCTACAAACTATTCTGCCTGCCATCCATAGAAGAGACCCCTTTAGTTGCCTGCTCAAGATGTATATATCTCCTTCAGAAGCCCTCAGCCCGGAAGAAAATGAAGTCTATGGGAAGTAAAACCCTTTATAATTCTAAATATAACTATTTTTTGTGTGTGTGTGTGATTTAAATATTTTTATGAATGATTTGTTTTCATCTTTCTTGTTATAACTATAATCAGATAGTGAAAAGTTACGTAATCTTTTATATGTATTTGACCAATGATTTTTTTTTTTATTATTATTAATTCTATACGTGATTCAATAGATTTTATTACCAAAATAAATTTCAGTATATTATGAATGTTTTAGATTAATGATTTAAGACAGGTAGATTACTCGTAAATTTAGATACACACAAGTGGTAGGCATTTAGCCTGTTTGCCCGCTTTAGTCTTATTTTGTTATATAAATATCCACTATGTGCAGGATTAATTCACATATAACTGTTCTTTTCTTTAAGAATGTATTTCTTTAAGAATGTATCAGATACAGAAACGGGTCATTATATCTACCTTCCCATTTAGTTGAAAGGCTATGGAATGCGTGCATTCATGTATAAATAACTCTATCTTTTCAATCCGTCATGTGCAGGATTCAATACGTTATAACTTACCACAAATTCATTTCTGTTAGCATAAATTTATTCCATCCGCTACGTGCAGGATAATAATAATAATAGTCAAAAAAAAATAAGGAAATAAATGTCTATTAGTTCCTTGTTTGGATGATCCGCTACGGGCAAGATCGATTGAGGAACTCTCTTATTTAAATATTATAAATTGCGATTGAATAATAACACCAAATAATAAATCTTTATTAAATTAAGAAAAGAGTCAGAGAGTTGTTTAATGAAACACGTACCTACCATGGACCGCATATATATTGTAATCACATATAGAATAATATATCTTATAAAATGCTATAGAGTGTGCAAGCGAAGATAAAACTTAGACCATCCTATCCCATTGGGTAAATATTTAATGATTTTAAATTGGGGTTTTTGATTAAAATTTTATAGTGTGTTTCGTATTTATATATTTGTTGTTATTTATTTGTAATATTATAAAATTAAGAGCTAAATAAATGCAGAGATAAAATATTAAAATTTCAACATTGTGCTGTGTAATTAGTTAAGATTTTATCGTTTATCCTCCTTTAGTAGCTAAGCAATAAACCACTTTCCCGAGATAAGGAGTAGATGAGCTAGCCTGGGATTAATCTCTATCGGGACATAGAGTAATTCGTTAGAACATCCATCTTTCTAGTGATTAGTAAGTAAAGCATCTATATTATTGAATTTATTAAGTCAAAAAGGGATTAACCCTTATCTAAATTATGCAGTCATATCCCTCTGGGGAGGAAGCAATCTTTTCTCAGAGGTGGCGCATAAAGGTCTTGGTGAACCGGATCTTTCAAAGGTATGATTGAAGTAATTTCCTTTTATGATGAAATTCTAGAAAATAATAAATTAATCGTTGCTCGGTTGCATAACACACTTTTCATGTTCAATGCATGTATACGGGTAAGACGGGCAAACGGACCGGTACAATATAAAAAAAGTAACAAAACTGAAATAAATAATCAAACCCAAATAAAATAATCCAATTAATATAAAATATACAACATAAATAGAAAATAAATATAAATTATACATGTATGTTCCTGATTGTATACGTATATATATTCACGCTCAACTATTAACCAAAGTATATTATCTACTTTTATTATTATTAACAATTTCCTAATTATTTAGATTCTTTTAATTTTAAATCATGTAATATCTATTATTTTCTTAGTCATTCATCTGTTAAAAATAATATTTTATTTTATTATTATTTTTTAATATCTAAAACCTATAAACATTATAATCTTTGAACTTACTCATTTCACATTAATCTCTTTAAAAAACATTTTTTCCTCAAAAAATTATCTTATACCCTAGCTCCCTCTTTTACATATTACTTAAACCAAATATATATATTCCCTACAGCTCTTTATTTATATATTTTTTTATTTTATATATTTTAACTTTTATTATTATATAAAGCAGTATAATATAAATTTATGAGAATTATATAACAATAATAAAAGCTAAAATGTATAAAATAAAATATATATATAAATAAAGAGTTGTAGAGCATATATATATATATATTTAGTTTAAATAATATCTAAAAGAGGAAGCTAGGGTTTTGAAAAAAAAAAAACGTTTTTTTAAGAGATTAAAGTGAAGTGGGTAAGTTCAAAGATTACAATGTTTATATGTTTTAGATATTAAAAAATAATAAATATAAAATATTATTTTTAACAGATGAATGAGTAAGGAAATAATAGATATTATATGATTTCAAATTAAAAGAGTAGATAATATATTTAAATTAATAGTTGTCCTTGAATATGTATATAGTTGTATTTATATTGTATATTTTATTTTATATTAACTGGATTATTTTATTTGGGTTTGATTATTTATTTCAGTTTTATTATTTTTTTTATATATTTTATGTTGTTTTTTAGTTTTTTATGGTATTATAATAGTTATATTTTATTTTGTTCATTATATCATAACTCTGAAGAAGACTGCAGGACAGTCGAAACGTAGGTGTATGCATGTATATACAAATATAGAGTTTATATTGATAAAAAATCAAGTCATATGACTTAATTTTAATAAAGCTCCTATTTACAAATGTTATATATAGAGTAAGTTAAAAACAAACTCTTATGAAGCTTCAAAAATACCCTCAACCTCAGACCGCGGTTTCTGCCTCTAGCGTCATCAGTGAGGTGCTAGGGAATAAAAATACTAGAACTAGTCCAGCATTTTATCAATGCCTAACTATTGAGAAGAAAATCTGAAACTTTCAGAAAGTGTTACATATTTGAGAAGCTGTGAATTATTTAGAAGCTTGTTAAAATTGTTAGAATCTCATCTGAATTGACATTTGAAACCGTAAGCTGGCTTGATTAATGTAAACGCAAAAATCACCGCTAATAAAAAGCTTCAGCATTTTTGAATATCAATGTTTGGTTTCAAAAATTAATCATTTTTAACCCAGCAAACAGATTGGCAGTCATATAAAAAACATGCATTATTTGCAGTTCATTTAAATGATTCTTTGGAAAATTAAGTATTTAGAAAGACAGTTTATTTATGGGTTTGATAAAATTGTTAGTGGTTTATTATTTACATATACCGATCATATGATGAAGTTCATATAAATTTAGTAGTTTTATCATTTGAATATTTAGTCTATACAGTCCACAGATAATATAACAATCACAATTGTAAAAAAAAAAAAATCGTAACGAATGAAAAAGAAATATAATAATCACAATAATGATGTTTGACGGACATAGATACATGAGTGGCATTCCCCATTACGTCTAATAAATGTTTTTTTTTTCCACAACATAACAATATTTGGGAAGTTATTAAATATAAGTCTAACATATACCACAAATAGCATACCAGGATTGAGGGATGACAAAAATGAGTAAAAATTACATTCAAATCACTTTTGAGCTTTCTTGGATCAAAAAGTAGCGTAAAAAGAACAAAGCAATCTACTTAAAAGCAGTTTTAAATTACTGTATGAATTTCAATAATTATAATGAAAATCATGCGTACGCACAAATAAATAAGTATGTTAACATAGCATCGATTTTACTTAAGACAGCCGTGAAGCAATGAGCCACTCTATTCATTACATATTCACAAATAAATTAATTAATAAAGAGTAATGATTTAGACCCAGAAGAGATTAAAAAGCATTACAAATAAATGTTATTTTACACAATGCATTCTCTTGGGATAAAGAGAACTAATCAAAGACATTGTGAAAGAATTCTTAAGATGATCTTTGCAATTTGATGTTGTACATAAGTACTAAACATAAAGGCTGAAGCAAATATCTTTCATGATCATTAATGATATAGGCCCTAAAATGATGACCCACATATACCCATCCATCTGCTTTTATCATTTTACTATTATCAGCAGTATTATTAAAATAATATGCCAGTCATTCAGTCACACACAACTCAATTAATAAACGTTAAGCTATTTATGATACATATTTATAATAACAAAATATATAAAGTAATTCAAATACAGGAGGTTTGTCTCTATTACAGTTGGCAAATTGGGGGAACGTTTAGTTGTTAATGGTACAAATGCTTGAAAAGGAATGTTTCCAGCCCACTAATGTCTTGCCTTATGTGCAGAAATGACGATGCCAGTAGAAAGCAACTTTCTGTTCTAGGCTTGAGTATGCCTCACTGCATTCCATCAAATAGTGAAAGAGTTTACTGTTTGATGTCTGCCAATTGTCTGATTACCCTCTCACGTGAACTTCCAATATATATATCCAGATCCTCTTCCGTATTGAAGTCAATTGGACTCACTGACCTAGCTCAAATTGGCCTGCTTATGCAATTTATTATCTTTTATTGGTTGGTTATGTTGTACATTAAAGCTGATCGTGATAGCATTGTATTTTGAATACGTCCATTAATTGCAGGTAAGCTTAAAATGAGTTCGCAACACTATTATAATCACTTTCAAAATCCGTCTAGTTTTACAAATATAGCTGTTTTCTTACATTTTTTACAATACTTCTAAAGTTTTAAATTTGATCTAATCCGCTTATCTTATCCCTTTTTTCTAAATTTACATCTTGATGACTTTTTTTCTTTTTAAATTAAGGGCTCTTTTCAAATCATAAAGTAACGCATTCAGATAAAATATTTACTAATGGCTTTTTGTTGTTGTTATATTAATTCCTTCATCCAACTTTTTGCCATTTCCTTCCAACTAAATGCAGCTGAAAACCAATGTGCAAACTTTTTCTGAATACTTTCCCTTCTCTACAATTTTATTAACTTTTAATTCTGCTAATCTTCCTCATTACTATTAATAATCAAGATTTCCCAATATGTCCATATACATAATTGGATACTCGTAGAGAAAAATTCTAACTTGGTATCTAAAATAAAATAAACACAATGAATTGATTATGACATAGACAATTTTGTTAAAGTTGAAGCACTATAATTACATTTTTGGATGAAGCGTAAAAAAAAAGCCGCACTTAGATGGAATCTGAAAACCTTCCAATTTAATCAATTTTTTGGAAGTCTGCATAAACTATTTCCCAATAATCAAATATAGACAAACAATTCATTGTTAACAGGGAAAATAAAAATAAAGCTATTTTGGTAAATTTCTATTTTATTATTTCGTAAAAAAAGACCCACAAAATTACAGTTTTATTGGATCATTGAGGTTTTAAATTATACAAAATATTACTAAAAAGAACCAAATCTATTCATGTAATTAAAGCAATTTTCTTAATACATGTAAAGAAAATCACAAAGACTGAACAAACATTCAGCTTTATATAGTAAACTAAATATTCATTTTATATAAAAATAATATAAACTACTAGACGCATCTGAAAAACACTAAACAATAAAAAAAATTAGCTAGTTAACTTTGCAGTAAGAATAAAAAAAAAAACCTGTCAAGATTCGGTTGTTCACCCCACACCCCCTTACAATGTTTTGAAAGCAAATTAAAATATATATATATATATATAGAAAAGTTACTTTTCCATCTATAGCTTTCATATTGATTAAAGAAATGTCGACAATAGTGAATAAATAATGTGATAAGGCAAAATCATCAACAAACAGAAATAAGTAAACTCAACTTCCAAAGAAATAAACAATTTATTGGAAATGTAACATATATACGTACGTAATTTGAAAACTGACCTTTCTAAATGGTGGCCATTCTTCTGCTTCATCATTGTTTGTGTGTTCATTTTGGTCTTCACCAGTAAATACATGCGATGTACTCAATTTATATAGTAAACGAAGAGAAACACTAGATGCATCCCAAAAGCGCACTGTCCCATCTTCATGGCTAAAATAATAAAAAATTAAAACATTAAATATTAATTAATTAAAACATATTTCCAATATGATTCCATATCATATAAAATAAAAAATTAAATTAAATAGAAAATTAAAAGCAAATTCAGTAAATAAAAATTTAACAAAAACACGATGAATGCAATTCTAAAAAAAACTATAATAGAGTCAAAGAATTAACAAATGAGATAGTGAAGTAACTTTAAAAATTTATTCCAGTCTCTATGTTTCCAATATCCTTTTATCAAAGCATATCATAGTACCTTTAATTTATAAGATTATACAAAATGTATATATATGTAAGTAAAGGGATTTGAACTCAGGTTTTTTTTTCAGACTATTCATTCTCTACTTCATCTCAAGCAATCGATACACATGCGGAAAAAAAATATAATCCCCAATAAACGTATTTCGTACACTTATCAGTTGGGTCAAATCATAATCTCCCAGACATTTATACAATCAGTGCCCGGTTGTGTACATATGTGGGAGATTACGATCTGGCCCAATTGATGAGTGTTGGTTTTTCAAAAAATGGGGGATCATATATCTTTTTCACATGTGTGTGGTCATGTGTATCGGTTGCTTGATATAGAGTGAAGGATCAATAGGCAATCCCTCTACATACATATATATGAAACATTCAGCAAGTTATATATTGCCTTAAAATTATATATATATATAAAATAACAAATATGCCTTCAATGAATATTTCACATGCAATCTATAAAATAAAATATATTTATTCTTGTTTACACTTTCAACTGCCCAGCAGTCATCATCAGAGCTACATATAATTAATGCTTATCTATACATACACACTTCAATATAAAAAACATTATATACAATATCTTTTATAAATACAATTTATCCAAAACACTTTTGTTTTCTTTTACATAAAGAATTAAATCTTGGATGAATATTTGCAGAGTTGAGTGATTTATTGACTTTATAAATATTAATGCTGAAAATGCCGCTTCGTATAAATACTTAGTACAAAATGATAGAAGTATGTTTAGGGCAATTTCAGAAAGTGTTGGAAATTCTGTTCTAATCCAGAGTCAAAATTCACTTAATGAATTTTTGGAAACCTCAAGTTTTAAACTTGTGTCGCTCGATAACTTTGCAAATTCTTTCTGAGCATTTAATGGTCAATAACTGACATTAATCATTTCAATTGAGTATTAGTTTACGAACCCAGTTTTCTTTTTCAACATCAAAATTTGAAGGAAAGTATTTTTAAAATTGTATCTGCAGACACTTCAAATTATCAATTATAAAGGCATCTATAGCTGTAGGCATTTCTAAAGATCCATTTTCCACTCTATTTCTCCATATGTTCACTTTTTTAAACAAAACTTCCAATTTTATATTTTAAAGTAAATATGTTACAATTATTTCCTTGAAGTAACATGTTTAAATCATTCAATTTTTCAAAAATATCCAGCAAATAAGTTATTTCATTGTGAAAAAAATCCAAGAAAATCAGTTTTTTTTTTCTCAGTTAATAATATAACAACTTAAAATTTTCAACTGTAACAACATACTTTGTCATATAGCAATAAGGTTTGGTAAACAGAATTCATTTCTTTGCTACGGTTTAAAAATAGATAACTGTAAAGAGCTCAGCCTTTCCTGAAATTAATGATTTTGACAGCTTTGCAAATTACAACATTTAAATCTGATATTTTTTTGGGTATGAGTGCTTCCTGATAGATCATGCAGAATAAAATTGATATATTCATTGCTATCAGTTTTAACTTTTGATACAAATCCCAATATTATCACCCATTTACTGTTCCAGCCCTGCC
This sequence comes from Epiperipatus broadwayi, assembly GCA_028023455.1. Lineage (NCBI taxonomy): Eukaryota > Metazoa > Onychophora > Udeonychophora > Euonychophora > Peripatidae > Epiperipatus > Epiperipatus broadwayi. The sequence continues at coordinate 5,916,971 of JAQFVV010000045.1, forward strand.
TGTACAGACATCAACATAACTACTCCATTTGTAAATCCTCATTGCGAAAATTGATGACATCAACTTTAAGATGTCTTCTCTTGTGCAAACTCCCAAAGGGCTACCAAAATAATTCTTGCTTCCTTCATATGCAAATCTTACATAAAGTAACAATTGTACCAAGTTAGAAATATCAGTGGTTTCATCCAATTTGGGCTGTTCTTAATCCTAGTTAATAAGCTGCTGCAATTGGTCATTAATAATTCCATAAATTCTTCTGGATAAGTGGGCTCAAGATAGGGATTTTATGCACAAATCTTCATCAATTGATTACAAAGGCTTGCCCTGGGTGGCATTACTGTATGGAGGGTTTGATTCTGTTATTAGCAACCTGTGTAAGCGTATGAAATGGTAATCGTGATGTTTTGATGGTTTTATACCTATCCTGCCTATAGGATAATGGTGATTATGGTTTTTGAAAAACCAAAGACAGCACATCTATAGATGCTGAAATGAGTTGATCTATATCATTATACAAGAAAATAAATTTGGATTAAAAACATTATTCTGTTTTCATATTAGCTTTCTAGCTTTTATAGTTAATCAAATAGATAAAAGGTGGCTGCTGGAGGATTGCATTAGATCCTAAGATCTAGGTGTAATGCTTTCACATTCAAGGCTCCTTATTGATGAAAACCACAAGCTAGAAACTAGTCTGGGGATATTGGATGAGTAGGCACTAGATAGGAATTTTATGCACATCCTGCATCCAGTGATTATGAAGGCTTGCACTTGGTGGCACTATTGTATGAAGCATTTGCTAAAAAGTTTGGTAGATTGCAATTTATGGATAATAATAGAATAGCCAAAATAGTACTTAATTGGATTATGAATAATGGGCGGGCAACAAGATGGGTGAGAAAGGTAGTACGGTATGTAGAAGATTTGGATAAAGAATTTGTCACTATACTTATATAAAAGGTGAAAGAATTGTTAAGTGTTATAGTGACAAGGAATGGGATAGAAGAATAAATGCATTAATAAAGAATAGGGAGTTGAGGAGATGGAGAACTAGTATGGAGAATAAAAAGAGTTTAAATATATATAGAAGTAATCAGAATATTGGGTGAGAGTTAATTTATGATAATAACAAGGAAAGTAGTTTACTGTTCAAGGCTCGAACAGAATCTTTAGCAGCAAGGGAATATCCACATAAATGAAAAAATATGGGTGATTTGGTCTGCAAGTTATGTAAGGAAGGCATAGAAAATATTAGGTATCCTTTAATTGAATGTAAATGCCTGCCAGCAGAAAGGGGACAAATAATGAAGTTATGGGGAAATAATGCCTGCAAGCAGAAAGGGTACAAATAATGAAGTTATGGGGAAATAAATATAAACAAAGTGATTATACAGAAAGTGGGTTCTTGGTTTTTATGCTGTGTTTAGAAAAAGGGAAGATTTAGATACAACTTTAAAAAGGGAAGATTTAGATATAAAGGCCATGGAATTAACAAAGTATGTTGTGGAAATGGGATGGAACAGAATAGAGAAGAATATGGGAATAACTTAGGATGGAGAATGGAAAGTGGCTAACAGGTTTTTCTGGGCACGGTAGCTGACAGATTCTTGAGACTGAAGAAGTCACAGGCATCTCATACTGTAAATAAGAAGTTTTATAAGATCCAAGTAAATACTTATCATTATAGCAACAAATTTCTCAAAATATTAATGGGTTTGAGAATTTTAGCAATTGTTCAAAGTATTCATTTGATTTATTGGAATACGTGTTAAAATCACTTTAGTTTGGATGGTTTCATGCTCTTAACAGCCAAAACTTCAGTACAAATTGAACAAATAGGTTGTTACACATCATAACGATTAACATATGAAAATCTAAATGCCAAAAACGAATCGATCATATTTTCTTTCTCTTGTCGAGTTAAGTCCCATTTTCTGAGTACTACAATCTGCTAGTGAGGAATCTGCTGCAGTGTCATTATAACTTTCATTGTTCCTGTTTAAGTTTAGCTATTTATCCATAACAAAAAAAAAAAAATTTTTTTTTCCTTGAAATATAAACATCATAATTATTAGGGTTTTTCGGAATTAAGTTTGTTTTACTCGTATCTCTATCTTAGAAATTTTCAAGAATTTGAAATTTTTTGAATATATAAAAATTAAGTTCTTTAAAAAGTTCAGACCAAGTCAGCCCAAGGACCCTTTTAAAAAATTAACTTAATTTCGAAAAAATCATCATTGCAATTAATTAAGATATTTCACTTGAAAAATTTTGGGTTATTATTTGTAGTTCGAAACTTAATATAACGGAAAAAAAATGAAAGAACACTTACATTATAAGAAATACCAATTTTTTACTTTTAAAATAGTATAGAAGTCATATTTATCTCTAAAACACACAATTTATTCTTCTTGAAATAAATACTAGCTTCAATTTATGAAATTAAATTTTTTTTGAAAAGAACCGATTTTTAACTTTTTCTGATTATTATTTCTGTTAACTCATGAAAGAAAGCATTTCATATAGATGAAAAGTTGAAAGGGCCTATTAATTTTATATTTACTTGTCAAGAAATAATAGTATATCAATTTTACGATATAACATTATAATTCAGGACATGCAATAGTCTCAACTATGCAAGCGGAGGCACCAGCAAAATGCATAGAATAAACAGTAGGGGTCCAGGGACCAATTGCAGTTGGCAAGTTTGAGCAAATGCTCTTTCACTATCATGAACTCACAGATATACCATACATATAGTGTTGCCAAAATGGTTTTAGAATTAATTTTCGGTCATTGCACATCCACAAATTTTTTAGTTTTACTAAAATTTCTGTAATCCCCAAATTTGGTTATGCAACCCCATAAGGGGTCGCGATCCAAACTTTGGGAAGCCCTGTTCTATGAGCATCTTTTAAAACTATATAATTATTAAAAAATGTTTTTATAAAATTAATATCCTCAAATCCAAATCTTTCACTTGCAATTTTGATTCATAAAAATAAGAAACATTTAAACAATCATATATATTACATAATTTTAATTAGTTACATTTTTGAAAATTATTCTATAAAATAAATAAATAGTTAAAATATTATACCCTGTTAGTAGGAGATCTTCTACAAGCGGATTATTTGCAAGATTTTTGCCGCCACAAATAGGCCATTCCTTTCATTGAAGAGAGAAAAAAAAAAAGAATACAAATTTTATTTGTTCATTAAAAAAACAAAACAGCAGAATTATAAAATCATAATAATTTCTTACTCGTTGGGAATGAAAATTGGATGTTTGTAAGTCTCCTGCAGCAATAATTTTATTCCAAAGCTCATTGGGAACATTTCCTGCAAACTGAGCACAAGTTATAGCTGACGAATGAAGACTAGATAAATAAGGAGCTTTAAATGCAGGCCAGTTTTCAGACTCAAGATCTATTACTACAATTTCTTCTTCAACCAACACGACTAATGAATGAGGATCATCGTATTCTAAAAGTAAATAAAAAGATAAAAAAAAAATTACATCTAATTTTTTAGTTAAATTTTCAGATTTTTTTCATTATTATAAAATCTATAAAGAATATTATTTATAATAGTAAAAAGAATAATACTATAAAGGAAGTTGCTTTATTAATCATTTTAATTATAGAAATATTACAAATTCTTTATTGCTTTCATTCATATTATTACTATCTTGCACATCCGGCTCATTACTATTTGTTTCATAAATTACCTCACATTCTGCATCATTAATTAATGGCATTAAAATTCCAGTTTTCTTGAAAGATTTTATAATGAATTTATTTCTTGATGCTATCCCATATCTAGTCACACAACTGACTGATGCAGTCTTTTTTTTACTTTTTCTGTTGGTGTTAAATTGTGATTCTCTGATATCATATAATTATTCCAATTTTCTTTGCACTATACTTATTATAAAAGTACAACTTGTTTTTTCATTTCAAAATTAAAAAAAAAAATTAATTGAATAAATGCAAAAATATGGTCGTTTAGTCCTTCTTCAATGCTGATGATTAAAAAAAAAAAATTATTTGTATACTAATAGGGATTGAAAATCTTAGAGATCTTATAAATAAATAAATAAATAAATCATATTTATTTAAAACCAAAATAAATTATATATGTACATATAAACAAATGTTACAGACAGGATTAAAGTTAACTGTTATTTTGTAATAACAAGTCACAAAAGAATTAAATACCAAAAAACAAATTTCAAAACTTTAAAAGACTAAAAGCAAAACATTATGCCTTCTTGAAGATAAACTTCAACAAAGATTCATTTCGATTTAACAAGCATTAGTTTTTCCATAAAAAATAATAAAAATATACCTTTATTCAGGCTAAAATCTTTATTTAAATTCCACTATGAATTGTGATTTAATACTGACATAATTAATAAATAAATAAACAAATTATTTAACTCAATAATTTAACAGATTTAGTACAGAAAACAATATATTAAAAAAACACTTTTAAAATCAATAAATTAAACAGAGAAATAATAGATATCTTTCTGAGTATTTAGAGAAAAGTTCTGAACAGTGAATTAGGAAACTAAAGAATAAATATATTTGGGAAAAAAAAAACATATTTACTGTCAATATTATTTTATTTTCAAAGGTTCCCAAGTATTACAACCAATAATAATAACCGAAGTAAAAAAAAAACAAAGTTTTAATAATTCATTTGTTTAAAAAAAAAACAATGTCAAATTAAAAAAACAATTTAAAATTGAAGGATTAAATTTTGAATGTGCATTATTGAAGTCAAATTCTTGGATTCATAATAAACAAAAATTTGAACTAAAATTAATAATATTTTGGAATGTTATCAAGCGATTGGAAAATCACAAACTAATTTATCAATGTTTTAAAATAAAATTGTTTTAAAAATGAAATACTTCAATCTTTATAAATGAATAAAAAAATTTGTTAATGGATAAATATTTTTTTATATTTTGAAGATAACTCATCGCTGGCATCCAAAAAAAAAAAAAAATCAGTGACTATGGATTATTTTGTAGCTAACAATTTCTAACATATATTTTTTTTATTTCATCACTAAGAATATTCAGTTATTCTGTTGCAGAGCTGATTTTCTAAATTCATATTTAATAATCTCAAAATCAATTTGTATACATGTATTTTAAAGAATATGCCTGCAATTAGTAATTCATAAATGGACAAAAAATTTACATCACATATTATTTTAAAGTTGGTAATCAAAATGTTAAAGGAATAATTTAAAATTAGGAGGATCTTTTGTGTCACAAACAATTTTACAATTATCTATTTTGAAAGTGAAATTGTTTATTGATAATGGTTATACATTGCAGAAGAAAATAGCTTCCAAGATGCTTTCAAAATATTAGTTTAAAAACAAATATAGATGTGTTCCACTGTGACTTCTCCTTAAACGGAGTCAGGAATCTCTCAGCAACTATGCCCAGAGAAACCTGTTAGCCATTTTATCTTCCCTTTCCATTCCCCATCCTAAGTTTTCCCATAATCTGCTCCATTCCATTTCCACAACATAATCTTTGTCAACTTTATGGCCTTTGTATCTGATCTAAATCCCCCTTATCTTTTCCCAAACCCAGCATAAAAACCAATAACCCACTTTCTGTATAATCACTTTGTTCATATTTATTCTTCCATAACTTCATTATTTGTACCCTTCCTGCTTTCAAGCATTTACATTCAATTAACAGATGCCTAATATTTTCTATGCCTTCCTTACACAATTTGCAGACAAAATCACCCATATTTTTCCATTTACATGTATATTCTCTTATTGCTAAAGATCCCGTTTGAGCCTTAAACAAAAAACTACTTTCCTTGCTATTATCATAAATTAATTCATACCCAATGTTCCATTTACTTCTACATATATTTAAACTCTTTTTACTCTCCATACTAGTTCTCCATCTCTCCAACTCCCTATTCTTTATTAATGCATCTATTCTTTTATCCCATTCCTTACCACTATAACACTCAACAATCCTCTTAACACTATCATCCCACCTTTTATACAAGTATACCGATATAAATTCTTTATCCAAATCTTTTGCATACCGCTTTACCTTTCTCACCCATCTTGTTGCCTGCTCTTTACTTGTAACCCAATTAAATACTATTTTGGCTATTCTTTTATTATCCATAAACTGCAACCTACGAAACATTTTCATTTTACTTTTTGCATCTCTCATATAAAAACTTGACCATCCCATTTTTCCTTGAATTGCCTCCCTTGCTGTCCACACAGCTGCATCCAATGCATGTCTTCCTACTTCCCTTTGTATTTTTTCTAAGTAATCTAATACCTCTTTACTAACACATAACACATCATTACCATATGTTAACCCTGCTACTGCAACTCCCTTCCATACAATTCTAGCTACATATTTATTATATGAAAACACTGTTAATTTCTTTATCAATCCCTTTCTTTTCTTTGCTTCATTTACCAATTTTTTCTCTCATTCATCCAAGCAATTTTTCTGATAATGTAGTTCAATGCAGTGACAGAGTGGTGGATTTGAGAGTTAAAAGATTCTTGGATTAAACATGATATACAAATATAACATGACTTCCTAAGAATACTTGCAGAAATGATGTCATTGATTCTAAACTAATTAAAAAATGTGTGGAATAGATTTTTTCTTGGACGCATGGATCAAAATATCATTCATTAATTCTTTAAATCATACAAATGGATAAATTATGGCATGAAATATAATAAAACTTTGTACAGTTAAAATTTTATTGATATGACTGTTCTAAGAAAACTTCTTCATAGAATTTCAAACCATATGCATGTAACTGAATGTAAACAATTAATACATGTGGAAATAGCAATCCATTATCTATTCCAAGATATCAATTTAATAAATCAATCATGGACCAATTTTACAAGCAATACAGTTCTCTACTATAATCGAAAACGGAAAGCTTAACCAGTTCATTTAACCATCTAATATTGATCAGTAAATGGGCACCTAACTTATTATTAGTTTTAGAATAAAGATCGCAGATGAATTTGTAAGATGAGTATCAATAAGATGATTGTAAAACAAAAAGAAAATTATAACATCACGCACCCTTTCAATAGTTAGAAAAGCATTACACTTTCTCAGACACAAAATCTAGGTCTTATTTTTATTTTAAGGAATTAGCTTTCATATTACAGACACTTCAACAGAAAATGTGGCTCTTTGTCATAATCAAATTTCCCCAAAATGCTCCAATACTCTTGTATTCCTTTTGCATTGCTTATATTAAATAAATCATTATAAAATTTGTTTATTCTTTAAACTTTTCACAATACTAATAATATAATTGCACTTTACATACCTGAAGCAGATTGGTAGATATTCAAAACTGAATTTTTTTTAGATATTTATTTAACAAATATTTAAAGCGTAGATTTTTTTTTTCTTTTGGTTTAAATATGCTGCAAACAATTTACCTTCACAATTTAGGGTAACAATAAAATTTGGTAGTTGTGAGTTATGCCCAATGTGACCACTTGATCGCGTTGTTTCTCTGCAAAAGCACAGAAATATGCAGTTTACGCGGCCCAACTTACAGCGTATAGAACAGTTCTGTTCATATTAGCCGTTAGCAGGTCTAGATGGCATTGCACACTGTGCTTCGCGTCACTATGGAAAAAGCGCACCCTTCACAGATCTCTACCATAGGATATGAGGGTGTTTGGTATTCAACTGGCCACAAGTATTTTTATGTGCATTGGAAGTAACGATCTTATTCCTTATCTGATGTACTATTACACACTAATAATTGTAAGCCCGTCGCGCATTTCCCTACACATCTCGGAAGGTAAAAACCAATTGCAAAAGGGTATGTTCCAGAACCATTTCACATGAAAAGGCATGTTTGTGGGAGAACAGCTACGAGAGTAATGAAATGGCTGTCATTGTACACTGTTTTGGAAATCATAATCTTTGTTTTCTCAGACTAGTGCATATATTGGCCGATCCTTTGGATCATCAAAACCATCGTTCCCCTCCCCCACATTTCAGCGCTAAAAGCTTGATTTGATCAGACTAGTGCATGTATCGGCCGATCCTTTGGACCTTCCCCGCACATTCCAGCGCTATGCACTGAAATGTATAATGTAATTAAGAAATATAATTTAGAAAATAATATTGGTTTGTAAATTTTTTAAAAATACTTTTAAAAATTGCCGGAGAACAGAAAGCAAAAAATTATCGGCCTGGTGATGTTACATTTCATTATTTTTGCAAGCAACAACATAATCAAGTGACCACATTGGTGTAAGTCACCTAAAATGTTATTATCCAAAAAAATGTGGACATATCAAAAAATTCTGATTTGTTAATTTTATCAAAAATAATATTTCATTAAAAATTACATAAATAATTACACGTATTTTTCAACTAGTAACTTAAAAAAAATAAATATACACATATATATTTACCATATTCTTCATCACTGTCAGAAATAGTAAAAAAATCAATAACTCGAGAAGTAAAATCAAAAACAACATGCTTTTCTCCATGCGTCACTGTAACTGTGTGTCTATCCCCATAACTGGCACGAGGCATTCCACCCGAAAAAATAATATAAGGATCACTAAAAAAAAAAAAATCAAATTTTATTATTTCGTGAACAATTCTATATTTTTAAAATTTTTTTATTAGATCAGTAAAATAAACATATATTTATATATCCATATTTTGGTTGGAGAAAGTAGTTTGCTGTTAACTGAAAGGAGATCATTTGATTCATCTTTGAGGATTTAAAGAAAGTGAGCAAAGCAAATTTCCTAATGTCCATTCGATATGTTCTTGTTGCAGCTGTTATTCATGGATGGGCTGCTCACCAACATGTACTAGACAGCATGGTGAGTTTATTGGGTTTTTATCTCAGAGTTTAAGATCAAGAAACAATAATGATCTTTCTTCTCAATTGTCAGTTTTCTTGAATTCAGAAAGAAATGTGTGTGACAAATTAAATCATGGTCCTTATTCCCAGGAAGCTGTGAAGTCATCAGTCAAGGTAGCAGTTGGCAGTCGAAGATGGAAAATGTTAAGAATCTCCTGATTGTGAATCCAGGCTTCCATTTGATGACAACCTTTTATTTAGGTATTTACAATTGTAAATCACTTTCAAGTTAAGGAAGATTGCAAGAATTGGAAGAACTATCTAATATTAAATTTGGATATTATTGGACTTTGTGAAATTAGAAAAAAAGGTCAGGAGACAGTCGATTTAAAAAGTGAACTATACTGTATTACAAAAAGCACAAACATTGGAAATATAAATGGAATAGGATTCATTATTAGTAAAAACTGGAAAAATAATATTGTGGAGATTGATAATATATCAAAATGGCAAGATTAGTTATTCAACTTAAAGGTAGATACTAAATGCAGAAAATTCAGGTTTATGCTTCAACAAGTTCTCAGTGTGATGAAAAAATAGAGGATTTTTATATGGATGTACAAAAGGCTTTTTATCAGACAACACAATTTAAAATTGTCATGGGAGACTTCAATGCTAGAATTGGTAAACAAATGAAAGAGGAAAGTGCTGTATGTAAATTTGGTTATAGAGATAGAAATGAGAGAGGACATAGATATGTAGTTTGAGAATAAGAAAAATATTATTTTATGAATTCTTTTTTGGCGAAAAATAAACGAAAATGGACATGGAAGCATCCAAATAAAACTACATAGGAATTGGATTATATTTTGATTAAGAAAATATGTATTTCAAGATTGTAATGTTCTTAATAAATTCTACCCAGGAAGTGATCATCGACTAGTGAGGTATAAGATAACGTGTTAATGCAAAACTAGAGAGATAAAACCTATTAAGAAAAACAGTATTCATAGTTGATATTCCTAATCTTCAGAAACATTCCAATGAGTTTAAATCAGAACTTACACATCTTTTTCAAATATTAACAGATTTTGAATATGATCCGGATTTGAACAAAATCAAAAGGAAGATAATTGATACACTTTTAAAACTTTAAGAAAGATATCTGGTACACGGAAGCAGCAATTGACCGGTAAATTTCTACTGAGACAACAATTTATGAAAAAATATAAAGTATATAAAAATAATGCAGTAGAAGGATTGAATATTTAGAATTTTGTAAAATAATGTGAAAGAGTTGATAACAATTTAAAAAAGTATAATTGTGAATTAGTAAGGAGAACTATAGAAGAGAATAAATCTCAAGAATGTAAAAAACCATCTTGGTATTGATTAAAAAAAACTTATTTCTGCAATAAGAAAAAAGAGATGGAACTATTACTAAAAAGATAAGATAATATCTGGTAAGTTATTGAATATTATATATCAGTGGCAGGTATTACTATTCAGATCCTATCCAATTTTCCATTTTAATCGGTATACTACTATCACAATTTCTGAAGCCGTAGAAGATACTTTCAGGAATGTTGGTGCAATTCGTAAATTTTCTCATAACAGTGATGTTTTTTCAGTGGTCATTAAAAATATTGTGTTTCTTAGTAGTTGTACATTTTAAGAGAATATGGCGTGAATAGTAAAAGTGACAAATAATGTAAGACAGTGCCTAATAATAGCAAATGTTTCTAACAATAGGTTTAAATGTAAATAAAAGCATTCACATGATGAAAAAAAAAAAACATACTATATTTATAATAACTGAAACACAGGCTTAATATATACCATATATTTATATAAAAGTAATATATATATATATAATTCTTGTTTGCTTTTGTAAAAACACAAATTGATAAATATATAATTTTAACTTAAATCTGGTGTAAAATTTAATAGAAAAATAAAGTACATAAAAAAAATAAATAAATAAATAAATTTTTTCATTACACAATAGAAAGATTAAATTAAATAAACTATAAAACTAATTAATTAATTTAATTTTCAAACATATAATTATATTTAAAAATGAAAAAGCCTAAATGGAGGAAAATATTTTTTTTACCTTTTGGTACATTTCCACAAAATTTTTGTGATGGCCTTGCACGGAAAGGGACCTAAAATAAAAATATTAAAATAATCAAGATAAAAAGACTGGTTATATTTATTCTGCAATTCATTTATGTTATCACTTTCAATCTCTGTCTCGACACTAATCATATGATCTTACTATCTTCATCCTTTTGCCCGGTTCTCTACATTTCTTGAAATAGACTACTAATTTAAAAAATAGTCATATATCATATGACCCCATTTCTTTTTTGAGCTTGTAAAATACAAACAAAAAGCTTTGCTAGTTGATCAACAAGCTTTGTGATAAATGCTTAGTAAGAGAAAGCATTTAAAATATCTCTATCAGAAACCACACCCAAACCCTAGACCAATGGTTTTGTGCTTTGGCACTCCTCAGTGAGGCCCTAGGATAGTTTCAGACACTAGATCTAAAAATACCAACCCAAAGCCAGAATTTATCTAAGGGTTAACCATTGAGTAGAAAATCAGAAATTTTCAGACACTTAAATGTCTTCAAACCCAGCTATCTAATTCAAATAGCTATATGGGGCTGTAAATCTTCAGCCAAACCATATATTAGTAGTCTTAGCATCACTTAAGACTTAATATTTTAAATGCTTTCTCTTGCTAAGCATTTATCACAAAACTTGTTGAGCAACTAGCAAAGCTCTTTGTTTAGACTACTAATTTCTTTCATGTTTTATGATACATTATAGCAACTTCTATGAAAATCTTTATCATTTTCTATACGAGTAAGATCAAGTGACTTCATCAATAATAGATTTTTTTTTTTCACATGCCACTAATTTCTAATTTGAATCTTTTAATTAATTCTATCTATTTTGAGCAGTTATCACATGTAATACAGTAAAGTCCAAATTCCTTTTTTATCTTTTTGCAATTGTTTAAGTGTTTGCTCATAATCTAAATCAAATAAGTTTTACTAATCTTTTTCTCAATAGTAATCCCAGTTATTGATAAATGGAACTTCCATTCATCATAATTTAAATTTTTCCATTTCCATCACCCTTTTGTATCGGACTTTTTAAATATTTAAAACCTCTAACTTTCTCCATCAATTCATATTCTACTCCTAATTTTTTTTTACAACTATATTTACTACCATAATTTAAAACTTTTTAATTCATTTTCATTCCAATATCTCTTTATAATCGCATAAAAAAATAATAATAAACATTTACTCGGAAATGTTGCAAATAATAATATCACCACTATAAATAAGATAATCATTTAATAACATATTAACTATTTTCAAATCAACTGATGAAGCAAATTCCTATTATAGCTAATGGCTCCTTTGCGTGTTCATGCACAATAAGATCCCATGCATGAATATTGTTATTGATTCAAATATTGAGCAGGAATTTCTTAATAGAAGCTACACAAATAGTTGGCTCTCAGAAAAAAAAATCACAGGTTATAAAATTTTATTCATGTACAATTGAGCATGTAAAATCTATGTACTAAAGAAAATTAGTCATGCAAGAATATTTGAAAGGGAGAACTATGTTGTTTGCAGATAGCTTGAATTTACCTTAGGTCTACATCATTGAAAAAAGACTCAATAATCATTTATTCATACATAAAATTGTGACTTAGAAGATGTTGTGGAGTCTTTTATATAAGCATACAAACACTGTTCTATGTCAGCAGAGATGCTTTGCAATTAATGGGAGTCATTTTGAAGGCCACCAGGAATTCAGGCCCGACACTGGCATGGCGTAAAAAGATTGACTGTCATCACAACCACCATCTAAAGGCTCTCTGCTATAACTTACAAAGCTTCGATTATTTGGTAACTAATAAGCATTCCTGAAATTTTTGTTGCCTAATTCTTTTATTCCCAACCCCAATGCAAATAGGCAACTTCAGGAAAATAAAGTGACTATTTTTGTGCAGACCTATAGTCATATCTCTCTGAAAAGTATCCAATTGGCAATAGACTGATAATTAGAATCTTCAGTTTTCGATGTCATTATAAATATCGATGCATTTTTTGTTGTGTTGGTTCACTTAATATATCAACAAACATTGTTTGCACAAATTACTTTCTCTTATCTTCTTAATTTGTGGTCCCAAAGTCCCTTATGGGAGAGGTTATTTCTGTGACAAGCACATATATACATACACACACACACACAATAAAATAAAAAATATTTTATTAACTTACAAAAAAAAAACACTATAATAATATACAAATTTGAAAACATAAAATAGATTTTAATCCAGGAAATGAAAATAATCACGAATAACATAAAATGTAAAGAGTTATATAAACTGATTTTTTTTTTTTAAAGATACATATGAAAAAATAAACTTTGAATATAAGTAGAACGACATTATAAATCAACATAACAAACACTCTAATTCTTATGAAATTTTATTTATCTAATTAAGAATTTATAAAACACACAAAAATAAATCACATGCAAAAAGAAATAATAAATCACTTCTTTAAACTAAACAGTATGTCATTTCTTAATAAATATCTGAAGAAAAAAAATTATTACAAATTTGCCAAAACAAATGTTAACATACGTTCTTAATTAATGTGAACATTTACATTTATTATAAAAGAACTGTATTAAACTTTAGATAATCATCATCATCATCAATAAGAACTCGGTCTTTTTACTGTTCCTAAAAAGATGCAACACCCTATTCCACTGCTTGTCATATTTTGCCTTCCTCATGAATTCCATGCAATTAATTGCTGATGCATTTCTACAAACTTGCAACATATAAAAATATTCCAGTGTCCTCTTGGTTCCCCTAACGGGTATTCAAACCTCAAAAAATCCCATAAAAAACTACCATGGCACAAATTACATCCCAACCAAGTATCTTCTTCTGATAGTACCCAGATGATGTATAGGGTTAAAACCTCCTGCAGATATGGAGCTTATCAGCAAGATAAGTGGGGTAACCCAAAGAATAAACAATTCTGGCCCAATCGGTTCCAGTGTGGTGCAGATAATAATATAAAAATATACAATGCTCTAAAATAGTATTAATGGAGAGAGGTGAAAATATGTGCAGATATTTTAAGTAAAGTCCATCCAAGGGTAGGAGTAGTTCATCATTAGTACTTCAGGTTGGTATCAAATGAACAGCTATGATGGCAGATTTGGAAACTAATGGCAACCATAACATCTTCAGGTTTTTGACACTGGTAGAATGCACAATGGAAAACAACACGAAATTACTATGTCTATCTTCCTCAGTATAAGATTTTTTTCCACTAGTGCTTATTAAGAAAAATTATTTGTATAACTTTATCCATTTTCATGCTTTTCATTTTCTGTTATTTTTCTTAACCTTTTTAAAAAAGAAACTTGAACACTCATTCAAGCATAATGTTTGAAGTTTATGATTTACTCCAACATAAATCTATATTAATCAAAAAAGCAAGTCATATATAACGTGACATTACTTTTATAAGCTTGTATTTACAAAAATGCAATACAGAGAGCGTACCAATAGCTCAAACAAGCTCTTTAATTAATAAGTGCAGTATGAGAAAATATTTAAAATCTCTATCCAGAACAATCTTATCTCCAGACCAATTGGTTTCGAGCTTATGGCTCACGTCAGTGGAGAGCTAGAATATTCGGACACTAAATCCAAAATATCAACTCAAAACCCAGCACTCATTGTAATTTTTGATTATCCAATCAAAAGATTAACATTCTTAAGCATTATTTTTCAATAAATGTGAAAAATTTTCTTAAAAGGATCAATCATTCAATAATACTTATTCCTATGAACAAGTCCAGAGAGCAATCACACAACCAATTCATTCACTTTGTGTATTCATTACTCAGATCTTTAAATCCAAATAATCTTCCTATCTCTTATATCATCCAGCAAGAACAATCTTTTCCATCCTTTCTTGTTTCCATTCACTATTATCTCCAAAACAACTTTCATTAAACAATTCTTTCTTCTTAGCATATCTCCAATCCAGTTTCTCTTTCTATCTCCAATTTCCTCAATCAATCTTCTTTTTTTCGTATTACCCTTTCCGAAATTTCATTTGCCATTTTATTAATCCAACTAATTGTCTTCATCCTTCTCCATGACATCTTAAAGGCTTATAATCTGTTCCTTTTTCTTTTTACCACACTCCACATACAGAACTTAATCTTTCCCTTAATTGTTTCTTCAAAAATCCATAAAATGTTTTCTTTTTCTTAACAAATGTATCCTTTGCCAATGCAATTCTTTTAACTTCATCTTCACTTCTTCCATTGTCATTCAACCAACTATCCAAATACCACCCATTCACCTGTTGAACTATATTATCATGAATATCAACTTGTATTCTTTTTATACTCCTTCCTATCCATAAATACGTGATCTTCTCAACATTAATTTCATTCTATGTATTCTTCCTCTAATTTGTTCCAATATATTGTGAAGATTTATTATTAATTTTTATTAGTCATTCATCATTAGACTAGAGATTACCCATTTAATGAATAGTGCTATTTTCACTACATTCACTCTCAAGGTAGGAACTGGTTTCTATCCGCAACTGATGGAGTATATTATTAGTCATTTATTAGACTAGAGATTATCCATTTAATAAATAATGTTTCTGCAGTGCTATTTTCATTACACCACACTCGGGTAAGGTAGGGACTAATTTCTATCTGCTTTTAATACCTTATGGACGGATGTAATCATAAACATATGACCAAAGACATATGAAAAAGAAGTACACGATCTCCAAGATGCACATTTCATGCTGAACCAGCACTCATCAGTTGGTCCAGGTCACATTCTCTTACACATATCTTTATCACTGTTCCCTATATATAGATGGAAAATTGCTACAGTGTAATTGATAAATGTCAAACTTACCGCCCTCACTAACTTCGACATAAACCATTTGATAGAAATATACGAGTGCTGGCTCAACATGAAATGTGCATCTTGGAAATCATATCTTTTTCACGTCTTTGGTCATACATTTATGATTACATCCCTCCATAAGATTTTAAAAAGCAGATAGAAACCAGACTCTACCAACCGTGAGAGTAATGTAGTGAGAATAGCAGTGTAAAAATATTATTCATTAAATGAAAAATCTCTAGTCTAATGAATGACTAATAAAAATTAATAATATATTTCCAACAAGTGATTTGGGTCAAAGTTGTGAGGGCAGTAAGTTTGACACATCAATTAAAATATAGTAATTCTCCATCTATATATAATGAACAATGATAAAGATATGTGTAAGAGAATGTGACCTGGGCCAACTGATGAGTGCTGGTTCAGCATAAAATGCGCATCTTGGGAATCATACAACTTTTTCACATGCCCTTGGTCATAAATTTATGATTACATTCCTCCATAAGATGTTAAAAGTGAAAAGAAACCAATCCCTATCTTGCATGAGAGTGGAGTATTGAAAATAGCACTACAGAAATATTATTCATCATTCTGAAGATTCTTTTTATCCTCAGCTCCAAAAGCTATATCATTGGCAAATTGTATATATTTTATTATTCTACCTCCGATATTTACTCAGCCACAGTATAATGTAAATAAATATAAAAAAAACACAGATCATATACACAGTATCCTTATCTAATTCCTCTTTCTACACACTTCTTCAGTCTCATTATTCTCCAATCTGATCCCTTATTCACTATACATATTCAAAATAGTTCATTTTTCAAATATAATTGTAAAGTTATTCCAATTATTGTATCACTTATCTTTATCAATGTATCTCTCGGTGATTGTTCTGACAAATTCTTCCCTCTTAATATATATTTTTGACACCTGATATAACAAACTTATTCTCTTGTACCCTTCACATCTAACAGCTTACTTCTTTTTAGCAATTGAAATCATTGCAGTCCTCAAAAAATCTTTATGCTAAATTCCAATATTATATATCAAATTGTACAGTCCAACAATTTACATCATAGTAGTTTGTTACATTTTTCAAAAATTCTTACCATTTTTCATTTCTTTAATCAATTTTATTATATCTTCTGACAATATATCATTTTTATCATCTATTTCAATATCTGCTTCACCTTCAACTTCAAAAATTGATGGCACTGTTTTCTTCTCTAAACAGATAGTGAAAATATTCTTTCCATCTTTTCAATATATCATACCTAACAGTTAATCTCTTCCTATTCTTCTCAGTTACTTTATTCGTTACCCCCCCCCCCCAAGTGATATTTCTAACTCTATCATGTTGTTCCATCGTAAATTAAGATATGAAACACACTATCACATTTCATGTCGTAACTTGTGACCAAGACCCATTAACGCCTTTTTATGGTGAATAGCTAAACTATATCATTACATAACATGATTCAGGGATGGTTCCACAGACAGTTTTGGCAGAGAACTAGTTACCAGTCACATTTTAATTGGGAGACATTATTTACATGAGGATATCTAAATTCAATCAACCCAATGTCACTTAAATATTTCTATACCCTCACAACATCTTTATTCCTAAAATATTATCTCCTGCATGTGCACATAATGACACATCATCACAAATCATTTTTTTAAATCCTCGAGTATTTTTATACTGTCCATAAATTAATATTGGCAATCCGTTTCATTGTTAGCCATAATTCTCCCTTCAGCAAAAATGGTCAATAAAATCATCTGGCTTGAGGCTTTAATCTTCTTTTCTAATTCCAAAACCATAGTTAAAATAATAACTTTTAATTGAATTCACATCTTTTACAGTTTACACACAATCAAATCTTGTTTAAAAATAATTTTAATTAATTAACTGAAATTTCTTATTAATCCTCTAACACAACAAAAAATTTAAAGATAATAATCTTTATTAAATATTTCATATAGTTTCACAAAAACAATCCATCTTAAAAAAAAACAACAAAAAACCCTCATCTATTGAATATTAAAAATAATTATCAACATTTCAAATAAATATCAACGTTAAATTTTAATTAAATATTTAGTTCAGGTAAATATCTTATCTGAATGTACATATAAACTATACTTCATCTGTGTGTGTGTGTATGTGTACATACAGTCCATCAAAGAAGCTTAACATACATATATTCTTCATCTATTCATATCTTTATTAAGAATGTAATTAGACAGTTGTCTATCATTCTTTGCAAGATATCATTTAGTTTCAACTTTTGGTTTAGTTTTCATTTAAATAAATTATCATTTTGATGGTGAAACTTAAAAAAATATGACTGCAGCAATTTTTGAAATACTAAAAGGTCTTGTATGATATAGCTAGCCTTTTATAGTTATCCTTGATCTTTAATAATGAAGAAAAAGTTTTACTTCCCAAATCTTTAATGTAATATAGCTTCAAACACTTCGGACTTTCTGAAGCCAAGTTGTGCACATAAGTAAAATAAAAACAAATTTAATACTAGCTACTAATTTCCATTTTTTATTAACAGTAAATGAAAACTTGAGAAATGAATTTTAAGATAGACCTTCCTAATCTGTATCATAAGAGTTTTCCTGAAATTCTAGGTGGATTTTGTTCCATAAATCAATGAACTCATAGATGAGACTCGGATATTTTCATAAGTCTCAAATAGTTCTGCCATATTCATCTACGATAACTTCATCACCTCAGGGAAAAATAAATAAATTATCAATCAGAAAAACAAAATTGGAATTTTTATTTGAATTTCTATCTTCAAACTACTAAATTTATAATTTCTTTAATGCCTATATAATAATAATAATAAAAAGATCAAATAACACAATATTACTTGTGTTGTAAATGACCATGTTTGATTTCTGCATAATGAAAATAATAATAAATGTAAGTATTTCCCGACTTCACATATGTATACTTACCGTAAGGAGTATTGGGTGCTTGTTCAGGTTTACTCGAATCAGAGGCACTCCAAATAACATAGCTGCCATCGTTGTGTGCACTCATAAATTCTGTCCCATTCCGATGCCAAGCTACCGACTCAAGCTGCTGACTGCACACATAGGTCTGTTCAGCATTTAACGTTTTATTATCCCATAATACCATCAAGCCACGATTGTAACCAATCAACAGCTAAAAAAAATATATATATTTTAAAATCAAACTTTTACTATTCCACTGACATAAAAGCTAAAATGACAACAAAAAGTAAAATAGCCAATTACAGGCAAAGATCTCTCCAACAGCCCCTCATAGAGAAACAGTAAAGGAAAAGGCAGTATTAACAAAGCTTGCCAATTCTCAGGTGATGCTAGTATGAGCATTTTTTCCCATTCGTTTTACCATAAAAACAGAAATCAATTTATCAATTAATATTAGATGGTTAGCTGAACTGAGAACTAGCCAGCTAACTGAAGGAAAATAAATAAATTTAAAGATCATTGAATTTCTTCACTCAGTGCAGATTTGAATCCAGGTTGTAATTGGATTTACCACTACTGCACTATAATGGCCCTTAATTCTGTTAAATCTTAATTATCTAGATTTTTTTTATTTAATAAAAAAAAATATACATTTCATTAAATAAAAATAGCACAATTTATGGAAGATAATAGATGGACAGTTGAAATCTTAAACTGGATTCCAAGAGATTAAAAGATCTAGAAAGAGACCTCATGTGAGATGGATGGATAAAATAAGGAAGTGTGCTGGGGTGATGTGGAGAAGCGAGGCTGGACAATAGAGAAGATGGATTGAATTTGGAGAGACCTTCATCCTACAAAGTGGTTCGATAATGATGATGATGGAAGATGCAATAGTGGGGGGAAAATATCTTTAATAATTAAAAAATGTTAAGAAAAAAAAAACACAAATTGCCAAACCGCAGGATAAACATAAAAAAAGAAATAAGATAGTTACAACTAAGCTTTGGATAAGTAAGTTCTGACAAAGTGTATTTAAAAATTCTGATCTCAAGTGACCAATTTTGTACCAAGATTCATTCAAATTCACACTTTTTAGTTACCAGTTTAAAACGGAAATACAAACCTTTGCCAAGAAACCAATAAATTAGACGGTAAAAAAATAACATTACTTTCATGTTAAAAAAAAGATACTAAATAGCGTTCACATTATAAATGTGAAAACTTTTGAGTGTAAATTACAACATTTACACATATAAGTATTTAAACAGTGGAAATGGATGAGCAATTGACACAAGTTATTAGCTTAAAAACTGATTTCAAACTTGTACTTTAGTTCCTTAGACTACGTACAAAAAATAATTAACACCAATGGTTAATGGTCCAAACTGGGAGATCTATATATTAGTCTGCCAGCTTTCTCTAAGCTCCTGATCCCATTTCCCATTCTTTAAATACATCAAAGTAGCATTATTTAACATCAATTCATCACTCTCCTTAGCATTCTTTGCAAGTGGCTTCAAATATCTTAATAATCTTACAACCTAAATTATATACTATAATCCAATTCATCTTATACTTATTTTAAATAAATAATTATCTTTTCATGTACTCTGCATGGCCAATCTTATCTTTCCAAAATATCTAATTTATTTTTCTATATCTATAATCTCAAAAAAAAAAAAAAAACCTTCCAAATCTTTTCTCTTTCCATTGCTAAATCTGTTCAATTTCCAATCTGCAAAAACAATATTTTAAACAAAAAACATTTAACACACTTCCTTCTTAAATCTAATTTCAATGGGCCATAAAATAATCTCTTATCCTCCATCTGTCTATGGCAATGCTTACTCTAATTTTCTGCTGTCTGCATCAGTGAATCAATTTTCTAAGTACGTAAAAGCATTAATCTGCTCTAAACATCTTTGCCTAATAAAAATTCTCAGTTTTTATCATCTCCATCTTTTAATCATTACTTTAAACTTTGAAATATTTACTCTCTAAAATTTTTCAGAATTTTATTAATCTTATTTAAATTTTTCATTAAGCTCATTTCAATGCTGAAATGCCCCCCCCCCCCCCAATAAAAATTTCCATTTCTTTCTTTTTTAAAAAAAAAAAAGTAGAGAAAGTCATTTAGAATTTTTATCAGACTTCACCCCCTCACCAATTATTTAAAAACTCATCTTAAAACAAATGATTATCAACTTTCTTCTCCTATCTTACAATTATATTTAAGACTCCCCCTGCAAAAAGTTTCTAGTAATTATTTCTTTTTTTCAATTTACACCTTTCCTCTTCAAAAGCTTTAACAAAATAACTCACTGTATCAAATACCTTTTGTAAATCAATGAAACAAGTGTTAATCTTCTCTTTCTTTTTCCCAATAATGTACCAAGTAAGAGTCTAGCTTCCAAGCATATATCTTGTTCTCTTTATTTTTTTTTCTAAAGATAAACTATTTTTCCAGTTAGAAATCTATTATTTCTATTCAATATTTTCGGCTACAAGCAAGTCAAAAAGTATTCTAAAATCCTCACATTTTACTGCATTTGATTAATTTTTATACAGAAATTATTACTGTTGTTAAAAAGGGAAAGGGGGATATATCTATTCATAAATTACATTAGAAATATCAACAATTTTTCTCAAAGGACCTTATTTCAATTGGAATTTTTATCAACTCCTTCCATTTTGTATTTCTAGTATACACACACCACTTATATATTATTTCCACCTTTTAGATACATTTACTCTCTTTACTAATAACTTAAAACTCTTCTCAACTTTCTGTACATTTCTTTCCTAATTGGATAAGACTTGAAATCATGATTTAAACTTGCTTTATATACTTCTATACTCAACAGTATCAATATTTATCTATTTTCTTCTCCCAATAATTTGTTTTTTTTTTTAATTATCCCAATTGTATCCTAAACCCCCATCCCCACCTCCTTTTCCTATCTCATCACAGTTTTTGCTTCAGCTTTCCTTTCAAGACTCCTTACAAATTACTACCTAACATCTGTATTTACATTATCAATATTTAGCTTTTACTATATCCACTTATTTTTTTATTTAACAACCAGCAAGTAATTGATAGACATAGTTTATATAAAGTAAATACAGAATTTAAATCTTTCTACATATTCTTTATTAGTAAAAGTAGCCTTTCTATAGAAAGATATGAAAACTATAAAGGCTTTTAAAGTTGTAATTATAAATTTATTAAACGCACATTGATTACGTAAGTAATATTTACTGAGGCTATAACCTCGATAATATGCGTATAAAATGCGATAGTAGGGACCTCTACAGGTGTTTTAACCACAAGCTTACGCTATGGAAGAAAAGAGGGGAACCCGTGGGGGGAACCCTCCTTTACTTCAACCTACTTTCTATTTAAATAGGTGAAGCTGAAGCGGTTAGATCTGCGAGCGTGAAGCTATTCAATACTTCACTGATTAAGTCCACATTTCTTATTACACATTAATACTCGCGAAATCTTTCGATTTACAACGAGTCAATGGAAAGATTTTATGAATTATTACTTTGAATTATTATTACTATTATCTTAAAAAAAAGATTTTCAACAGTCAAACCAAAGTAATAATATATATTTTCATTTTCAAATTATAATGTCAATATTATTTTAAATAAACATTTAAAAATAAATTATAGTAAAATCTAATATTAATTTTATATGCTTTGTTAGAAGGTTAAAAAAAAAGAACCGAACAACCATTTTTATTTTTTGATTACCAAAGGCAGAAATGATACAAAGGTAAGTCTTTTTTCTATATAGATCATTTTAGCTACAATGTATGAGAAATGAAATAAAATCAACTTTAAAAAACTCCCAAAATTTCTAATTTATGAGTGAATATAACATTAATAAAAAAAATTTCAAAATGCTTACATTCTTTGATTTTTATTTTTATTCTAATGATTGCATTTCCTCAGCTTTATCAATTTTCATAATATGTTAGATTTTAATTGTGTAAACAAAAATTATTGTGAAATTGTATCTTCAACAAACTCTGTAAAAAGTCAATGAGATAGCCTTGGTTTTAAATAAAGTAAGTTCATCAATCAGAACAGACTCGAATCTTATTTAATATAAAATAGATTTACACACAATTATTTTTTAATCAGAAAGCATGCATACAAACAATTATATTCAGACCATGTAGAAATTATAATCAATTCCATTTTTATAAATCTTATATGAGTGTGTATATATATTTAATTATTAAAAAATATGTTATTTACTTTATTTAAGTGACAGGTGAAATCATTAATGTATTGCTATTCACATAATCAATAAGGTCACATGCATGCTTACTAAAGCTAGGGGGAAAATTAATTCCATTTAAATAAATTTCATGAATGTGATGTGATGTACTGTAGCTTCTTCTTAAACGAAGTCAAAAATACAAGTACTAAAGTGCCCTCTAGCGAACGGCATTTGAAATAATATATTGTATTTGAATTGCCAACTATGACAACATAAGAGTCAAACAAAATTTTAAAAGGAACCTCTTGCCAAATCCTTAAACATCATTAGTCATAAATCAGAATCGGTTAGAAACTTATTTTGTACAAACTGTTTTTATTTGCTATTATTTTTTGTATTGTTTTAGTGACCAATTCTAAAGTTTGTTATTACATATCACCTAATATTTTACTTCAATTCAGCAGACAAGTTGAATATGGGTATTAACATGACCGTATTTCATTACTCACAATGCAATTAATAATTAAAAAAAATTTAGACAGTATACGGAAGACTTCCAAAATGGAAATTTAACCTCTTAATCGATTCATTTTGGCTTCAGAACGCAGTTTTCACAAGACACCTTTTTTTTTTTTCCTGATGCCAAGATTTCAAAAACAATTGATTCTTTAATCATTTTTAATGTATCATTTTACAAATAATTTATGTTGTGTTGAACTCTCAATATCCCTGAAAATTTCAAAAATTTATTGATAACAATGCGCAGTTTCGCACAATGCTAGTGACGGATTAAAAAGCTATAAACTTTTTCAGATCAAAGCTTAAGTATTGGATGTCACATGATCTAAGCAAGTAATCATTTGATTATTTATTTATTTATTTTTGGGGATTTGATACATTTCACTACATAAAATTCATGTATTAAGATAATATGTTATTCACCCAATACTTTTTACAATGATAAATTATATTGTTACTTCCTAGTCTTTATATCCTACACTTGTCCAGAAACGGAGAAAAATAATTAAAATCCAAATTAACGTCACACATATGTACTTTAACAAAGCAGTCTTACGAATGGCCATCCTAAAATCTGTAGGAAAAATCTCAATCACATAAATGCATTTATCCAATGCGTCCATTCCCAACTGTCAATTCCCTGGACATAAAGAATATATGATTTGACTACTATTTGCATCTATTAAATATGTTATCTGAATATTCCAAAGAAAAAGTGCCAAAAATTTAATGATTAAAAACAATAGATCATTTGGACAGCAAACTGATAATATTGATTAGCCAATACCTACATTATTGCAAAAACTGTCTATTTCAGTGACCATAAAGAAGAAGTAATTATTTACATACAGTAAATGAGGCCTGCACTATCTCGTAGCAAAACTCTACGATCTTGTCTAGTAAAAATGATCAATTTTGGTTCCACCCCTCCCCCACCCCCCATTAAAAAATGTTGGATATGCTAATATTTATTAAGACTCTTCTCCTCTGACAATGTGAATGCCAACTTACTATTCAAACCATCTAAGCATATATTAATTTACACAAAACTAATAAGATCCATACACTTTATGCTAATCAAATACATTTGTGTCCAGAGCTTCTTCTACATCTCTATACGTTAATATTCGTTTACATAGTATATCGCTTCCATCATTTATTATATTACTCA
Source organism: Epiperipatus broadwayi (assembly GCA_028023455.1). NCBI lineage: Eukaryota > Metazoa > Onychophora > Udeonychophora > Euonychophora > Peripatidae > Epiperipatus > Epiperipatus broadwayi. The sequence continues at coordinate 5,941,769 of JAQFVV010000045.1, forward strand.
AGACTGTGAGAACTGCACAATATTACCCATAAATATATTCATTATATACTAATTTTACAAAATTGTGGTGCGGTAATTTATAGTTGCTGTATGTGGATGCATTGTTTGATACACTACTGTGCTTTCACAAGTCGACATTCTGAGGCTGCCTTGAAGATTATAGAAACCGAGAATCCTCCCAACACAGCACTAACTACTTTAATATTATATAGAAAAATATAATTCTTGATGTTTTTACAACAATATGGCCTAGAGTTTTCCAACTATAAACCTGTATGACTATTATATTTAGTTAACCAATAGTGATGGGCCAATACAGAAAAATTTTTCTCTGTTGAGTTATCCAAATGAACAAACATATGGCACCTTGTAAGATTTTTGCCCAACACCAATTTACTTTCCTTTATTATAATTTTTTTATGAAATGTTTAATTTAAAAATATGACGGAAGGGGGGGTATTAGCTAAACCAACAGTTCATCCAATGCCGATTTGTTTGTATTGAGACCTAGATCACACTAAAACTGTTAATATTTAAAAGTTATGAGTTTAATATATGCAAAACAATCAACTTTATGCACAGACTATTTATAAAGTGGTGATTTATGTTGTTACTGACTAACAGATAAAGCAGTCTTACATTAATGTAGCCACATTATTAAAATTCTACTTAAGAAGAGCAAAAATAAACACTAATATTTGTAGGGGGGGGGGATACAACTTTTTTTTTATATTCTATTTGTTGGTAAAGTCTGGAATATGTTGCAAGTTGAATAATGAAAGCTTTTAGAGTATTTTTCGATACTTAATGTTAGCACTGCTAATTAATTTTCGTCCAAAGTGCTAATTCAGAATGATCTGGTTAATTTCTTTACAATAAATATTCCTCGAGGAAAGTGATGAAAGACAAACTCCACAGAATCAAGAACTGAGATAGAAGATGAGATTTTTAATTGCATTTAATTTTGATACATTTTAAAATTATAATATGGGGGGGGGGGGGATTAATAATAAATATTATAAGAATGACAGATAATTTAAAACTATAAGGGTTTTTTAAATTTTATTAGTTTCCAGTTAAGATGTGAAAAATTAAATTCTTTCTAAGCATATACTTGATTACGATTTTTATTTTTAAATTAATTTAGCTATATGCATTTAAGTTGTACAGTATAGTAGTTTATTCCTATCACTCACTATGATTTGAAAAAAACATTAAATTAATTAAAAAAATTAATAATTCATAAATTTCTTGCAAACCGCCTGCATGAACACCATCACAATCATCTCTATCTGCCATTTCTTTATCTTGTGCATTCAATTGTGTAATTTCTAGCAAAGCCAAAATATTACTTTACACTTGCCTCATCTTTGCTATAAATTATCAAAAAACTTTTTGCTTAAAACAGGTCCCAATGTATGAATTTAACAATGATGGCAATTATGCCGAGCTAAAGAAAAAAAAGTGCTTCTTTTATATAATAAAATGCTATTTTTTTTATTTTAGAGAGACAACCATTAGAAACCAGTCAACATTTAGACAATCCCAATATAGATAAGAATCAACAATTTCAAACTGTTGTCAAGGCAACCTCTTTTTAACAATAAAGGCAGACTCTAAATGTATTTTATAATGTCATTTTTCATGATTATTTTTTTATTTTTGTTTTTATTATTTTTGTTGATCTCTACAATTTTATTTAAATTAAACTGTATCACAAATATGTATATTGGAAGAAATTATATTACAAAAGCTGCATTTTTCCAACCAACGCGTATTTCAAACAACAACAGTTTAATAAAGGTGCAAATGATTCTAAATCGTTCAACAGCCGTACTAGAAATGAAAGCAGTGATAAAAATATTTTCTAGAAATGTAAAATATGTATAACCATTAAAACCCAAATGTTAACCAATGTTTGGCCATTATCCATGGTTTCAATTATCCATGTAAAGGTTTTTTGATGGCTGTTTTTCTTCCTTTACATATTTAAGTTTTCACTGTTACCCACCTCTATTAAATCTTGTAAAGACAATTGCTCTCCTTGCCTTACTTCTACTTTATTCTTCATAGGAATTTCAGATCTTTTGCTAATAATCGGAACACTAACGTCAACTAACTTTCTCTAACGTTTGGATTACTTGTTCATAAGCAGAAAAAAAATCTGACCTGTGAATGCATCATTTTTAAGACCTTTCTTTAGTTGAGTTCGACTTACCGAACTGGATACTGTTTAGTGTCAGCGTGAATATCAGTGTTTTTCCTCTCTATAAGAATCAGTAATTTATAATGTATTATATTTAAAGAACGTGTGAAATTCTAATAAAATTAATGTAGAAAGACCCACCAACACTTTCAATTAAACTTTCAGCACCATCATTTGGTCGAATTTAAATTTGCTCCAGTTTAAACTAACTTTCGTTTTAGTATTTATAATAAAAAAAAATCATTAACAAATAAGTGTTTTAAAAAAAGGAAATAAATAACCTTATCTGGATTTGTTGGATGCTCGGCCAATGTTTCCACAGCACCAGGATTGATTTTGTAATCATCGGGCACACTATAACAAGAAAATTTACATTAATAAATTTAATTAATTTAAATACATATATTATTAAACTTTTCGGTTATAAAAAAATTGTATAATCAATAAATTTATCAATATCAAATGAGTAAACATTTTACAATATCATAAACGGAAGCTAAAAAATTAATTTACGTGTTATCCTAATAAGTTTTTAATAACATTTTTATTTTGCCTTTAAAATTTTTAAAAAATGCCAGATTACAAAAAAAAGATAAAATCTAAATAGCAATTTCTAATATCTGCAATACATTATCAAATCATTTTAATGTATATATATCACATTTCAAACGTTTGAAAAATAAAAAAATATTCAATATTAAATTCTTTAGAACTTGCTGAATATGCTTTTGATTGCTAAGACCGGAATCATAACAATCAAGAAAAAGCTACTATATCAACTTAAGCATGAAATATATTTATTATGAGATAGATAAAGTTCTAATTTATTTGTTACATGTATATATATTTAAACCACTGCAATATCCTGATCAATGAAAAATATTTTAGAGGATAATTAGATCTATCATTAGTATTAGAGAAAAATATTTCATTTTTTTGGAAATTTCTGCTTATTTAAAAATTGATTAAATTTTTCATTTTTTATGACAATAATGGTAGAGAAAAAAATATTTTTATAAAAACTGCTTTTATTTAATTTGAGGAATAATATACTAAAAAAACAAAAAAATAATCAACCTCAATCAGAACAACCTGTACATAAATGCTACTAATTATTATCTAGTCACATTCAAAGCATTTTTACTTTACAATCGAACATTTATTGATATTGTAATTCATGCTTATTAAAAATTTCTAATTGCCATAATTTCAAAATCATGAATAGAGTTGCGCTGCTGATGAAAATAATATAAATAAATGAAGGAAAGTGCTCGTAGAGATTAAGCTTTTTAATTTGTAGATATTGCGAGAACTGTGCTTTTTTTTTCTTTCCTTTTATTTTCAATTTTATATTAATTTATTTATTTTACTGTAACTATTTTTAATGTGTCTGCATTCCGAAATTAAAAAATATATATGTATATCGAAGTAAATTGTAATTCACTCTAAGACAAAGATTTATGGTTGTGAAAAATTAAAAATTATTATAATTTTGTCCAGCTAATGAAAGCTTCCAAATAATAGATATCCAAATTAGTAAAATTCCGTTTTTGGAATTTCAGACTGCTTTTATCTGAAAAGTTATCCTTGATTCATATGATTTTCAAAACTACTTTACTTCTTTTTTTTTTTTTAAAGTCTTTTCCTCATGACTTGTGAGTTGCTTTTCATTAATCATTTTTAAAATTATTACAATATTCCCTCTTCTTTTTTTTTAGACTAGAACTGCATGCAAATTATATACAAAAAACATTTAAAATATGTAGATTATTTATTTATTAAATATTACATACATGTAATAATTTAAATAAAAAGCAACACAAAAATTATTTACCCTTTTAATCTTTTATATTTTAGATCCATGAAATTTGTCTTTCTTTCTAATACATACATTTGCTAGTGCACAAATATAATTTTATTTTTACAATATAAAAGGTTCTATCTATAACTTTTTGAAAAACTATTTTTAAAGATATATATATTATTTTTAAAGGTATATAAATAAATTGTATAAAATAAGTTTTATTTTTCCACAAATATGCACAAAACAGATTACTTTTTTGAAATGCCATAGATAATTAAAAAAAAAAAAATTCTTTTTTAGCCAAAACTGAAGCAAAGAAATCTATATTGGAATAATTAAGATTATCTAACTTTTTTTCCCTTCAATTCTGCCATTCCTAATCTGTAACTAACCTTTTAATTCCATTGTTATATTTTCTCCATACCTTCCATGACCTTGTTTCGTACAATCCTATAATATCTAATGTTTTTTGTCTCATTTTAAAAAGTAAATTGTCTGGCTCTCATAATTTTATCATTCTGTGTGCAAACATATTTTTTTAAAATGCTATAATTTTTACAAAGTTTTTGATATTTAATAGTAAAAATTTATGAAAATGATTGAAGTAAAAAAAAAAAAACGTCCAATCTCATATAATCTACTTACTTTTGCATGACCACATCTTGATATATAATATGATCTGTCATCTCAAAATTTTTCACATCTAGCAAGTAAATGTTGCCACCTTCGGTACCTAGCAACAGATGCTCGCTGTTGGATTGTAAACAGCATGTTGAGATTTTTTTCAATCTAAAAAAAAATACCAATATATATATATATTCATACCATCAAGGGAACAAAATATTTATTTAATTAAAAATTTATCAACAATAAAAATAATATAGTAATGAAACAATTGTCTATTGTCTGTGATGTGCAATGCTGATGAACACCACTTACTAAAATACAATTTCGATGACCAAGACTTACTCAATCAAGGTATATGCTTAATATTTACATGCAAACTCTTGAATAATAAATTAAAGATTGGAAGAATAAAAAAAAAGGGGGGTTACGTATCTGTGTTCAGATGATTAATCATTCATATACATATATAATACAAATATAATTCTACATTGGTCATCTCAAAATATTATTTAATTCAAAATTTAATATCCTCCAATCATTTAAATAATAAATTTGATGTTAACAACTTCACAAAATTCAAATCCGATCAAAAATTTTACATTACTATTTTTTTCGGACTCTGTATTTCATATCATCATCGCCCGCCTGACACGTCGATTGGACAATTAGCAGATTGTGCTTTTATCTATTTCATTTATACTTCCAATATTCTCAATTCCATCCATTCTGTAATGTTATCCATCCATGGCAATCCCATTTCCCATGTCAAACATAATATTCTTTTCAAGCGTGTCAATTTGCCTTGCTACATTTCCAAAACACTGTAATTTTGGTCATTTTACAATTTCCAACAGTTATCTTTTTGTAGCTACCTTTTCTAAGGTATGCTAAGCAACCTTCTATAACACTTCATTTCACAAACTAACTAAAATCTTTATAACTTAAAAAAATAATAACATCTTCCAACTTTTTAATTTTTTTTTATCTACAATTGTTTTGATCACACTATGCACAATATTCTAATTTCATTTCCTTTGATTTACAACTTTCCAAAAATCTTAAATAAATTTAAGAAACTAAATTTTATCTGTGTTTAAAAGTGATTTACTCGGTTATATTGTTTTTGTTTAACTAAATGCATTCAAATTTGTTTTATTCTAATCGAGTGATGTATTTATTAATACCTTTTGTCTATTTTTAAACAAATTGCTTTTGTTTTTGTCTTTTTCGCTGTATTCTAATAAATAACCAGAAATATGAAAAACATTTAGATGTGAAAGCTTTTAATTACTATCTTTATGAAGAGAAAAGGGATATATAAAAAAAAGATTAATATAGCAAAAGAGAATGGTATACAAACAAAAAACAGTTCAATATATTTAAAAAGACTTAATGGAAAATTTTGAATACATATAAACGTTGAAACAAACTTGAACATTGCATATAACAGGTAATTTTTTGAAATATTCCTTTAAAAATTTCTACTTTAAAAGTGATATCAAAAACATTTTTAAATCATTAAAATGCTTATAATTATTAAAATTAACAAATAAGAACATTCACACCCAATATCTACAAGATAAATTGATCCTAAATGTATATTTTTAAAAAGGGACAAAAAATAGGATTGTGCTGCTATTTAAGTTCATTTAATCAAAAAAAAATTGATTTCCCTTTGTTTTTGAATTAAACTAGTTTTATAGTAATTTTTTTCAAAATCATTCTATGTATACTAACTTATAAATATTGAAAATGTAAATACAATATACACCAGAAGAACAGGACTGCCGTAGCTCCCTAGCCATTTTGAATTAATAATTTTGCAGGATTAAATGGTTAGATTAAAAGGAAACATGGCACTTTCTGTTTGACAAAATAATAAATTAAATGTGGAACTTCATAATACAGAAATTTAAAGGCAGAAGTTCAAAGACTGACAGAAAGACGTAATAATTCATTGGCAGATTAAAGTTATAAAGTAGAGACATTCACGGTGGTGTTGTCATTTTAGTTTGTTTTTTTATCAATTGAAAGCAATACAATGACCTTTCAAAAATGACATCATAATCCTATTCAATCCAGCAATGGACTCTCTTATATGATAATAATATTTCAAATAAGAGTAAGACTTATTTTGATCCTTTTTTAAAACACTGATACAAGAATTAAGATAAATTTTAATGATTTATCCATTTTTTTTTTACTTATTTACATCTAAATATATTTTATTTATATTTCGACAAGGATATCCAGCTTAGTGAAGTCAAAACAGCCTTCTATAATCTTAAAAATGGAAATCCTGAAGGTCCCTATGAAATATCTGAAGAAGTCTTAAAATGTGGTAGTTATAGATTAGCTTAAAATAAAAAATAAAAAAATTTCTAGGAATCTAGGGACTCATAAAATTGTATAGTCTGTCCTTAAGAATGCTTCTACTGTTTCACTTTGTTAAAAGGGATACATAAAATTGTTGTAATTATTTTGGAATGTCATCATAGTCCACTAGAGCAAAGGTACTTTCAATGATTTTTTGTTTCCAGTCATAGATGAATATTACTGTAAACTCAGTGTGATTTTAAAAATCAAGAACAACAGATATAGGTTTTGTTGCCAGGCAAATGCAGAAAAAGTGATTTATATATTACTTTTATTGATTCGATCAAAGCATTTCATTCAATTAATCAAACAGGAAATTTGAAATAAGTTCATTATCTATCATATTAACAATTTCTACATGATGGAATGAGATAAATTCTTCTTCTATAGGATGGAAATAGTGAGGCACTTGAAATAAAAAATTACAATTAAACGAGGATGTGTATTTCCTCCATCATTCTTTTTGATTTTTCTGAATTTTTTAGAGGCAGCATAATGAATCAGGCATCAGGATATGATACAGGTCGCAGAATTTCTGATTTGAATTGATTAAAAGCGAAAACAAGTACTTTGTCTTCTTGAAATCTAGATTTACAGTGTGCCAAGGATTGTGCTACTTTTGCCATTCTAAAAGATGATCTACGTAATATATTTAATGTTTTGAAAGCAAAATATTAAGATTAAATCAACAATAAGAAAAAATGCAAATTCATTATCAGCTAGTGATTCTTCGGCAATTTTTAGCTTGGATGATAATCAACTTGAGAATGTAAACCAATTTCAACATCTTGAGAGCTTTTCAAGTGGAAAGAAGGATTTGGATGTTGAAGTGCAGCACAGACTCCATGATGCTTTTATTTCTAACAAGCTAAAAGATAAAGTATTTCATCGCAGGGAAACAACAACGGCAACTAAATTAACAAATTAACCATATATAAAAGGCTGTTGTTTTATTAGTTTACTGTATTGAAGTGAAACTTGGACACCCTACTGTCATATAATAAAGCGATTAGAAAAGTTTTATTTAGGATAGCCTGATAAAATTGTAAAAGAACAATGACAAGCCCATAAAATCAATCAATATGTTCTTCAACATGCTGAAATTGTATGGATCTTCATCGGATTGGAGATGTAAAATGAATGAACAATACTAATCTTACTAAAAGAATATTTTAGGATAGACTTTGAGCATTTTCATGAGAGATTTAGATTTTGTTTACATTATAATGATTATATCAAAGATATTCATTCTATAAAGAAATGCAATGCCGACTGTATTTATTGGGAAAATACGGCAGAGAATACAATGGAGAACTACAATTAGACATGGTAACGAAGTATTTCAGAAAGGTTTTGAGCAGAAGTTTAAAAAAATATCGCAAAATAACAAATAAACAGAAAAATGAACCCAGCATATTCTAAATGTGGGTGTATTTGTGTTTCAGATATTAGTTTGTCTAGACATTGCAAAATTCCTCATCAGTTTATTACCTTTTTTTGTCATTTTATTTTTTCCTCTTGGAATTTGAATACCCCATTTTCTTACGACTAAAAGTTAAATCTATATTTTGAGTTTCCCTGAGTTCCTTCTGCATCATTAAGAACTGCCACTGTTTTTTTTTCCTTAATCTATTCAAAGTTTTTTTGTTAATGACTTATTAAAAATCATCAAAAAAAAAGTCTTAATGAATACTGCAACATCGTTGGAAACACAATCTTTTATTTATTTACAGCTAATTTCTTTTCAGATTGTGCACATTTTTCGATCGAGAATTCAAAATGGTTCACAGACCTCCCTAGGAATGTTCCAAACAAGGAAAATCATTTATAGAAAATTAAAAATACATCAATTTACACATTCGACATTAATCCTTAAAATCTCAACAATAAACATATTAATTAACTGTTTGGCATCATTTATAAAAAATTTCTATCAGAATTTTTAAGATGTAACTAATTTTTATATGTATACATTTTTTATTAATAGCAATCGTCAAAAGAATAACCCTCATTATTCAAAAGGGTGTCTGCTAAGTTAAATTTTAAAAAATAAGTAGAAAAATAAAAAATAGCCCACATTAAAATAAAAATAATTATATTATTATCGGATTACTGTGAAAAGAGTTCCATATATCTACAAAGTAAAATTAGAAGTAACGCTCAACTTTTTCAATTTTGTTAACAGATATTCTTAATCTGAAATTAATCAAGCCAAGCTTATTATAGCATGAATAATAAATATGATATTTCATGGTAGCTGTAACCTATAAGTACCCAATTTCTGCTGTAATAAACAATATGATGTTGAGAAAGATCAAAATACTTAATCTTAATTCCCCTCCCCCCCATCACCTTTTATATGCAAGTTCAAGTGCACAGTGACTATGATAGTATTGTAGAAAATGCAGAGATCAGCAACATAATCAGAACCTAATAAAAACTGATGAGATAAGAGACGGATTCATTGATTAATCATAACGTTCTACTTCTAAAAAGGTCTAATAAATGAAATGATGAAGATGATCACTTCAGTTATGAGAGAAGTACTAAATCAGGGTGAGTTTGAATTTAATGTAAAATAAGAAGCTGTGATGATGGACAAAATAATTTTTATCCTTAATAAAAGTTCAGTTTCTAGAAACCAACTACGCCATTAAAGGATTTACCATCATGCCAAGAGTGACTATATATAATATACTTAATTTGAACGATTAATCAAAAAGATTAAGATTTAAAGAAACGCAGTTGAGTTTTTTTCTAGAGAAAAGACAATATTGAATTTTGAATGAAATAGATAAAAAAAAAACAACTTTTTGGCATCTGTACCAAATTTCTAACCATATCCAAACATTTGAGCGTGTTCTGGTATTATGAGTAAAAATTTGCTAATCAAGTTGTTTGAGATACAATAAGAAATCAGTAATTCCTCTGAGGTTTAAAAGGATTTAGAAAATGTCATCTAAAATTACTGTACATTTCAGTGCATTAAACAATTTCTCTCAAATACAACAATGTAGATAAGAACTTTACCTGCCCTCTAACGAACAAGATTTAACTTGTTCCAATACAGACTTCCCATCTTTGATATTAACTTCCCATAAATGAAGTGTATTATCATCCAATAAACTGATTAAACGACCCTAAAATACAGAAATTAACAGTTAACATATAAATATTGTGAAAAATGTTTTAATTTCCATTTAAAAAGAAATAAACATCATATAATAAATTAGTTTTAAAAAACACAAAACAAACAAAGGTCTAAAGTTTACTTTTTAGCCAATTTAAAATAAAATAATTATGTACAGAAAATACAGCTTTCTATTATTAAAAATTAATTTCAAGAATTTTACTTGAAATTATTTTTGATTCTGAAACCAAAATAACAACATAAAAATAATTTTTGACATGAATTTTTATCAACATATGCAGTTAAATTATCTGACAAATCCAGATGTTCCAGATGGTTCAACAAAAATCAATTTTTTTTTTTTAAAAAACTGAAATATCAAATGTTCAGACAAACATTTACATTTTAAATGATTTAACTTTAAATACAATTTAGGAGTGTTTTACTAATTTACTACAGTTATATAAATGTATAAAACAGATAGTTCTAGAATGCTGTAGCACTACAAATGAAATCTGTTTTATTTAAAGTCGTGAAAAAAAAAACAAGCATTACAGAAAAGCTATTTTTATCAACTTTTTAGGCTTTAATTTTGACAGCTTCTAAAAGAAAGATAACAATCTTTTAAACCTGTTAAAAACAGAATCCTAAGTCATTACAATTTGTTCCAAAAAAGTTTTAAAATGAAAGAGAAAATTTACAACTTAAATCAACTTCACCTACTTTCATCGTTTTAATTTTAACTCTAAGGAATAATAATTATATATATGTACATTGATACACCTAAACACATATATGCTGAAAAGATAAATAATCACCAATATACGTATTTCATGCTAAACCAGCAATCATCAGTTGGTCCAGACTATCATCTTTACACACATATATAGTATAAGTGCTCAGATATATATTAAGATAGACAATCCTCATATTTTAATGGACAGGCTCCAATCTACTACACACTCCAACTCTTCAACCGTCCATCCAATTGAAAATCTGATGATGGAATGCTCGAAGGCCACCCTGAGGCCGAGATTATTGTCACACCCATGTTGACCTAAGGTCAATCTGAACCCCACATGTACAAGACATAATCCATTTAATACATATGCAAGGATGGGCAGACATCTCTTATAATGTAATAACTGAAACACAGGCTTGTTATATACCTGTGGCTATATATATGTAATATAGCGTATATGAGCACAGACTTTCACACTACCCACCTCTCTCCACTTCAGCATATATGTGTTTAGGTGTATCAGTGTTATTAGATAGAGTGGAGAGAGGTGGGTGGTGTGAAAGTCTGTGCTCATATACCCTGTATTACATATATATAGCCACAGGTATATAACAAGCCTGTGTTTCAGTTATTATATATGTACATTATATGAATAATTACTAATTATATATATGTACATTATATGAATAATTACGTTGTAATTTCAGCACCCCTCCTCCCACAATCACATTTATTAATAAAATATGTTCCAATAGAAATAAACAGATGACAAAATATGATTTGGAAATTTGAACTGAATATTTTATTGTAAACTACAATTTTTCAACATGAAAATCATAAATATAATTATCACAACATGAAAATCGAAACTGAGTCTTATGTAAATGTATAAGTATTAGACACAATGCACTCTTGATTTTCAGTGCCATCTGTTAGGAACAAAAAAAACCCAAAAAACAATTGTGTTAAAAAAAAAAAAATTCATTATATAATTGAAAAATAATAAAAAAGGAAATAACAAAATATATCAGGAAGTAAAAGCAGATTACTATCATTTTATCAGATCACACTTTATAAAAAAAAAATGATTACTACTATCATTCATCAAAAATCTCATGAAGCATGATCTACTAACACACAGTGTTTCCCTGAAAATAAGACTTAACCAAAAAATAAGCTGTGGTATGATTTTTGAGAATGCTTATAATATAAGCAAGTCCAGGCTAAGATCGGTAGTCCAATAGATGGCTTTTGTTTGCCCATTGAAAAATATAATGGATATATTGAATTATGAAGTAATGAAAGTATAAATAAACAATACTATTGACATTAATGCTTTTAAATAAATGGTAATATAAATTACATGGTTCTTTTATATTTCCCTGTCGACTATTTTCAACAAACAATTCTACCTGTATAGAGAAATAATTTATCTACCACAAGTCAGTGTAGTGGATAATTTATAATTTCATTTACATATATTTAGGTACTTAGATTTAGAATGCTTGATTTAGTTTTAGAGTTTCAGCATAGCATCTTTTGAATATTCAAGATAAAAAAAAAAATTAGTTTGATTTCTTAAATATTTTTTTTCCTCCTGAAAAACTTTAATAACGAAAGTGATTTTGATGATCAAAGTTTAGCTTAAATTAAATCATTAATCTTTCTCCTAAAAAAAAGTTTTTTAAAAAAATACCCAAGCAGGTCTATTATAAGTAATTTGGAAAGCATTTACAATTTGTGTATTTAATAATGAATGAATGCTGTGTGTCATATATTAATTGTCATAATTCAATACACCATATGTTGTAATGGACTTACTGTGCACATGTGAAATAAAAAACCATTTTCTGAAATTTTATGCTGGAATTTTTTTATTGCTTTTGTATGGACAAACTATTCTTAACTGTAATAATTTATTTTTTTTACCATTCCCGTCTCACAGGTCTTCAATTAACAATTGATTTAATGACGTGAAAGGATTAAACCTTCAAAACCTGCGCCTTAAACATGCTAACGTACAGGCTGTACATTAACATGTTTAAGGCGCAGGTTTTGAAGATTTAAGCCTATCATGTTATTATAATATTATTTGCTTGCACTTAATAAATTTGATATATTTACAATTGTTTTAATGGTAATATTCTGATCACCTGATTAGTGCAAAAAGAAAGAGCTATTCTGATGAATATAAGAAAAGAATTGTTTGGGGGAGGGAGGAAGGTCCCGGGAAAAAAAATATTACCGCTTTCTGTAAAGAGAAGTACTTGAATAAATGTAAATTTTTGTACATGAAAAAATAAGACATCAAAATAGTTAATTGCCAAATAGGTTTATTAAATTCTCTATCAACAGCATGTTGGATTAACTATGCAAAAGAGTACTACTACAGAATAATAATACTTGCTCATCGTAATAGTTCGTCTTCATTCGTTATCCTCTTAACGTAATTATGTTCAATGCAATTGAATGAAAAGACTAGTGTTGATTTGTTAGTCTGTACAATTATAAACTATTGCAGTTTTATCCTTGTAAATTAGCACCAATAGTGCCTTCAAATGATCTTGAAAGAATATTTATTTGAATTAAGCAAGCGTAAATATTGAATATAAATATAGAAAGTTTTCTGCAGTCTCCAAGAAGCACCATTTTCTGTGAGTACAGGCAAATTCCATCAATAATTCATTTTTCAAATATCTAATTCAATTGAAATCTATAACCTATCCATTAACTACTCAATATCATTTATCCAACACCTTTATTATTGTATAACTGTTGGAGTAAATATTTAGATTTAATAGTATTTTACATTAAACGTGATATAAGGCAGATTTAAAATATTTCATAATATACAGATTGCACATTCAATTCTAAGGACAGAGCTATTACATTCATGTACAATTAAGGACCACATTTAACAATTTCAAAAAATTGTTTATTATTATTACATTCTCATCACAAGAGTCTTGAATAATAACTGAAAAACATCACTACAAATCAACCGAATATACTTTATAATAAAATGTTTTGAATTATAAAAATGGGAAAACGTATTAAGTAATAAGCATTATTATCCAATATTTCACATCAAAAATGTATAAAATAATCCACCCAAATAAACGTTATCAACAACAAGCATGAACTTTTGTCTGTTTTATAAATGAAGGTTTGTGTTGTTCTTTTGTTATTTTTTCCCCTTTTATCTGAAAATGAGAGTAAGGTATTCCAAGAAATTTATAATAAATCAAAAATCTCAAATAATAAGGAATTGTGATGTTTCTCTATGGTACAAAATTTAATTCATTAGTGCAGACTTAAAATGTACCATAAACTATGAAATATGTTATAAAATTGAAAATCAGTGCTAATTAATGAATAAATATTTTACCAACTATACTATTAATTTAAAATGCTAATTTTTTAATAATAAATAATGAACAATTAACGTGCTTTTTTTTTACTATTAATTTTAATTTTATCAAAAATGTTAGATATTCCTGGAAATGATGCAGAGATCAATGTTTTTCAAATGACGATTCATTAAAATAAAAATAAAAAATAATATATTTTCTAATTTATTTTTGGCCCACTTTGCATACCAATTTTTATTTTTGTAATTACTATTTAATTTTAATTTTTTCTTTTATTGGGAATCGATATTCTTCATTTGGCATAAACATTACTTGAAAAAATATCAGCCTAGTATTGTTATTTCAAAAATATATATTTATATTAAAATTTAAAAAAGCAAACATATGCACATTTTCCAGGAGTTTTTTTTTTTTTTTGGTAACTTTACATACTTTTTTGTAATTACATAATGAATAAATTTAGTAATAGATTTCATATATAAGTAAACATTACATGAAAATATGTCAACATCATAATTACTTCAAAAAATATATTTTATTTCCAAAAGCAACCAAAATCACTTTTAATTACATAATGAATAAAAATTGGAAACGAATAAATATCTTTATGCTGTTCTTCCATAAAATAATAATCAGAAAATAATAAATTCTTTACAACAGCTATATAAATATCAAGTTTTTTAAATATACATAAAAAGCCTTTTTCAGCATCTGATTATTATTATAATGAATAAAATATTACTTCTTTTTCCTGCCATATTATCAAACAATAATATCAACATATTACATCCACTACTTCAAAAAAAAAATTGCTATCATTTTTGAAAGATAGCCAGAACAAATCGATTTGTTTTTTGAAGATACGGGTGCAAGTTGATAATGATTATGGTGAAAGAATCATCGTACAAGAAGCCTAAATTTTATTTATACACTAATCTTATTTATTAATACTGCATTAAATCTGTTTACTATTGTTTTCTATAGACTTTAAGTAAATCATCATCAACGATCCATTCTCCCATTAAAAAAAATCAGTCCTATGTAATTCTACATATTTTGGGATAAAATTTGTAAAAAAAAAAAATAGTAAATAAAATATTTTTTTTTATATATTTTTTATGTAGCTCAAAAATTAAGATGCAATAATATTAAAAAGACGATAACCAAACTACCATCGGCGATGATCAAGTGTTATTATTTTTCAACTCTGTTGCCTAATTAATTCAATATGACTTCAGGCCGAAATATAAATGTGCGTAAACAGCCATACATATTTTAAATAATAGAAATGTGACAGGGATTCTCAGTGAAGTTTTGTAATTTTTCAATTACGATGTAATGAAAAGATATACTAATTATAAACAGGCATTGCAAGCTGAAATTGTCATCTAGTAACACGCACACATCACTTGCAGTCTTGATGGAGACTGTCAGTGTCAAAAAGTAGAAAGATCACAAATATCTGATGTCTTGTAGAACATGATATCATCTCATCAAAGGCTAGATATTGTTTTCAATATGAACAATTTTTTCCCATCTTCTCCATATGCACTTTATCATATTCTATCCCTTTTATTTTTTTTTATCCTACAGATAACAATTATTTAGGTTGATACAGGATTCAGTTATCATGATCTTTTCATGCCACTGACTGTGAAATTATATTTTTCCCTTTTGATTACACCTGGCTATTTTTGATTATGAGCAGCTACTAATGCTTATACACACATATAAAAAATACAATTAAAATACAAAAATTAAATTGCTAGTAAAAATATAGAATTTCACATAAAAAAAATTGTTTTAAACATATATGTGCAAGTACATATACAGACAAAAACAAAAATATTACATGATTACTGTTTACCCATACTTTGCAGAAGCAATTTGTCATTTTACTCCAGTGCTGACATCTATTATAAGCTTAAATAATCAATAGATACTAGTACTTACTAAATCCACATCCATTTTCACAGACTAGTTTCTGGATCCAATAAATCCAATAACTGAATTCAAAACATTATAAGGTGTTTTTAAATTTCACACTGGCAGTTTGGAAGCAAAAAAAAAAAAGAAGGGGGGGGGGAGGTATGCTACTGGATGAAAGGTATATTAAGTCCAAAGATCTAAATGTGTTGTATCCAGGTCCAAACTTATCAGTGATTATAATCCAAAAACTAATCTGAGAGATAGGGATAGGATATCACCGAATGTGGATTTAATAAGCACTATCATCAAGTATTATTAATACAGATGGAAACATAATGGATGAAATTAATCATAGAATTAAACTTGGTTGGAGTGTTTTTGGTAGGCATAACTTGATGCTAAAAGGAAATATGCCTATGTGTTTGAAAAGGAAGGTTTTTAATAAATGTGCTTTACCAGTTCTTATTTATGAACCTGAGACTTGGACACTTAATAGAAGAGCAATATAGAAACTTCAGACCACTCAAAGAAGTATGGAGAGATGCATGTTTGGAGTAACAAGAAAAGATCAAAAATGCAATATATGGGTAAGAGAACAAACAGGTGTTACTGACCTCATTGGAAAAATTAAAATACTGAAGTGGAGTTGGGTTGGACATATTGCTAGAAGAGATGATAATAGATGGACAATTGAAATCTTAATGGGATTCCAAGAGATTGTAAAAGACCCAGAAAGAGACCACATGTAAGATGGATGGATGAAATAAGAAAGTGTGCAGGAGTGATATGGAGAAGAGAAGCTAAAGATTGAAGAAGATGAATTGAACTTGGAGAGACTTCATCCTGCAGTGGATTGATAATGATCATCATCATCAAGTATCTACTGATTGCTCAAGATTTCAATAAACATGACATTGGAATAGTATTAAACAGAATTACTCCTAAACTATAAGTATATATTGAAGAGAATCTTGAAAAAAAAAAAAAAGGTATATATATATATATTAGTCCAGCAGTGAAATTTTAGTCTTCATTACTTATTGATTACTTATGACTGTTAAATATTTGATAGTGCATTGTATTTAATTAAATTAGTAAATTTAACTTTCAATGATTTTAAGAATCGTTTTTAAATAAGTTGTACATAACAACTCTACTTTCTGTATTAATGTCAATTTATTTACACAGCAAAAGATGGCCATCTTTAATTTAAAGCATAAGAGATCAGTGATAGCTAGAATTAATAAAAAATGTATAGTAGATATAAAAATACTTTTGAGATCTTCGACAACTTATCTTTGAAAGTTACATTGACATAATTAATTAAATACTATCAAATATTTAGCAATCATAGATAAATCGTAATGATTTTAACGAAAGACTAAAATTTCACGATGGACTATTATAAATTACAAGTAGTGTATTTCAAGGTTGTGATAACATATAATAATTTATTTATAAATAAATAAATGGACATTTTTTTTAAAATCAGTTAACAGGTTAACTCACCCACCCCTCCCCAATACTTTATTATTTTGCATGCACGGTATTCATATTTAGACTAGTTTATTAGTAAAAGGTTTGAACTTAATATTTAAAAATAAAGCTAGTCAACATATTAATATATATATAATGTCACGTTATATATGACTGGCTTTATTGATAATGCATACATACAATGGCTTCATGGATAATTACCGAATGAATCAGTATGGATATTAATAAGTAGAAAAAGGAAGAACTATAATCTGTGGGATAACAACACTAAAGGAAAAAATTGGAGAATATTAATCATTAACACATATATTATCATGGTATGTTTTAATTTAGATTAGTTCTTTCTTCTTTTTTTTTCACTTTTGAATTAAAAATATTTTTGGATAATTTAAACTGCTGTTTAATTATATTAAAAAAACAACAACACACAATCACAAGAAAATAACTTCCTTTTTTAATTAATATAGGGTATATGAGCACAGACTTTCACACCACCCACCTCTCTCCACTCTATCTAATAACGCTGATACACCTAAACACATATATGCTGAAAAGATAAATAATCACCAATATACGTACGATTTTACAAAACATTCAACAACAACAAAAAAAAACCTCCAATGAATTAATTAAAAAAATGCACTAACATATTTTACTTTATACTTGTAAAACTATATATATATACGACATATAGTTTATTTCTTGAAAAGTTTAATTCAAAATTTTCTGCCCCTCTAGACTGCTTTAACAAATTATGCTGCACTCATTCATAGATATATAAAACAAACCATTTAGCAGCAACCCCCTCCCCCCAACCAAATAGTGCCATCTAATGCAAGCTTGTGGAAACAAAGCAAGTGATCATGCGATGTTTTAATGGTTCAAACCATTCTACTGTTTAATTACAAAATAAATTAAAAACAAGTCTATTTTTAATGCATTTATAACAAATCCATGAAGGATAAAATTAAATCTAAGCTTTACATCATACAAATCAATATATCTAGAAAGATTATCAATCACCAGCTCTGTTATATGTATTATTTAGCTTTGATCCAAATTTTACAGTGTCCTAAATTTCTCACAGAAGTCCCAATGTAAGAGGACGATGGTACAGTATATTCAAATTAACTATACTCAGTATGAACCACGTTGTGCAAATTAAATAGTAAGGCAGGGAAAATTCAAGACTCATTTTAAAAACTTACTGGACAATTTAAAGGATTGTATGTAATATTTAATAACACACAAATGCGTAAATGAATGGTTATTCTTTCCGTTCCACATGTAGAATAAAATCTAATCTTTACATTATATCACAAACTAATGTATCAGGAAATTTTACCAATCCAAGAGCTCTGATGGTCTGCATTTTATTTTCAGTCAGTCTTCCCAAATGCCCTAGAGACTGATATCAAAAAATATTTAAGAGACCATGACACAGTATATTTTAAACAGATATATTTATATTTTCAAATGATTTTTTTTTTTCCCTCTTCATTTACACATTTTCATATTAAATATTTGAAAACCAGACACTCTTCACAAACCTGGGAGCTTAATTGTAAGTATATGGGCATAGCAATAATATTAATATAGCATGGGATTTGAGTTTTGGTCGTCAGATTTTCAATGATAAGGATGGCTGAAAAGTTGGAGTGGATTGAAGCCTGTCCATTAAAGTATGAAGATTTGCTATCTTAATATAAACTGAGCACTGATTATATATATGTGTAGGAGATGATAATCTGGACCAACTGATGAGTGCTGGTTTAGCATGAAATACGTATATTGGTGATTATTTATCTTTTCTACATGTGTGTGGTCATGTGTATCAGTTGTATGAGATAGTGTGGATAGTTGAAGGGTGCTTGAAAATCTGAGTTCAAATCCCCTATACTTATTTTCATATTAAATAATTTTATTTAAAAAAAATTTCTTGAAATTTCACATCTAATATTATATTTTTAGGCTGAAATCATACCATGATATGACAATTATATTTGAAATTAACTGTTGATATTTCTTCTTTTGTGGCCTTTTTATTCATGGAATATTTACATTTCAGATATTTTTTTCAGCTGAACCAGTTATTTATTCTTATCACTATTACAATCTATTCTGGCAATTTTGTCATCTTGTTTAAATTTAAAACCATATTCTCTAACATTTTCCATGTATTTACAAATTATGATCAAAGTAAGACATCATTTGAAAACGTCCATAACTTTTGCAATATATCAATCATCATTAACATAATTAATGTATGTAAGAAAAAAAACTTACTTGATTTGGAAGAAAAAAAATCTGTGTTACCGAGCTGTCTGAATTATGCTGACCCACAAATTCAACTCCTGGCACTCCAAAACTGGTATTAAATAATTAAGAAAAATCTACAATTTGTAAACAATAACAACAACAACAACAAAAAAGTTTATATGTACAGGAATACCTCTATTTCTGAAACTGTTCACCAATCAGTTGTCAAGATTTCAAACGTACTTTTCTCTTTCATATAATTTTCTGCATCATTCATTTTACATATCATACACTCTCATTTTCATTCCACCTTAGAATAGAAGTAATTTATAGTCATTTTCAGAAGTACAAAACATATTTTAAAAATGTGTATAGAATTCATACTCCATTGTTTAAATTTCTTTCTCATTAAAATTACAAATGAATATTTGAAAAATAAAATATGGTTAATAATTTTACATAAAAATATTTTTGAAAATGTATTTCTTCTTATTGGTAGACTGGAGTATTATAAACAAAATAATTGAATTGTTTTACTACTCTGGAAATTAACAAGAAATTTAAGCATCAGAAACGAAGAATAGGCTGCGATCCATGGACCTTGAGCTCCAAAGTCCACCAATCTATTATTGAGCCATATCATGAAGATCACAGAATGAAGTAATTTAATTTTTGTATTCGTTATGCATTCTAAGTGTGGGCATTTTTTTTTAAATTTTGTTTAATATCCAATATTTATTTTTTTTTTGTTTGTTGCATTTAGTATTTCATATATATCCATATCTAAATAAATGAACGCTATAATATAAAATATCTTGCTATAACAGCAATAATATATATAATAATAATCATACACAAAAAAAGCTCTTTTTGGCAAATATTAATTTTTTGCCCTTTTCAATATGCTTCAATTAAATTATAATTACAATCTACACTGCATACATAGTGACATTTATTTTTTTTTTTTTTTATAAAATTAACTATAACCTATTAAAACAATACAATATGTAATAGCTATTTACATTTTTATAAACTAACTTGACTTCAAACATTTGCGATTATAGCAATAGTCTTAAATCTTTCGAAAATAATGCATTTCTGTATCCATGCACACACATACAACCCTATCAACAAATTATGTTAACATTTCCACTAATTTAAAATGTAAAATAAATACTTTGAAACTTAAGTAAAAAAAAGTATCAGGAAACATTAAATGAAAATCAAAAATTTATTTAACAAATACACTAGTTAATTAAGTCTAATAATGCTCATTGTTAAAAGGAAGTTGCCTTGACAACAGTTTAAAATTGTTGATTGTTATTGATATTGTCTAAGTGTTGATTTGTTTTTAATGAATAGTTAATTAGTATAACACAACAGTGGGCAACTAGCAGCTCCCAAAGCTACTCTGTGCGATTCCAGAAACAATATAAACATTGGTTTTCATTGTCATTTTGCCTAAAAACTTTTATATTAATAATCTACAGTGGTATAGTATGTACCAATATTAGAATATTTTATTCCATAAACGCTTTAAAGATAAGCAAAGAAACATATTTTGAAATTTTAAATTTTTAGCTTATAAATGGTACACCTCCCACCAAAATTAGTTCCAAAAGTGACTAATGTAGCTCTTACTACTAAAGAATGTACCCAACACCGGTGTATTATATATAAACAGTGAATTTACTTCAGTTAAATAATTATTATGATGACAGCCATCTTCTATTATTAATGAAAAGCGTATATCATTTTTAATCACTATTTTATAACACTTTGATTAGAAGTTCATGTCAGAAATTACAAAAAAAAAAAAAGAGTTAGGGAAGGCTAAACAATTAATCATGCTAAAATATAGAAAAAATTTGTAAAGGACTTGAAGCAAAACACATATTGGAACAATTTAAGCTATATTAATAGGGGGGATGGGACGACTTTTCTTACAATTAAAGTAGATAAAAAGCAAATTAATTGCAATATTGTGTGTCCCCAAAAATAATATTTAAAAAAAAAAAAACCTCCAATGAAAAAAAAAAGTAGTTTTTCATTACATTGAGAAAAAAAATCAAAATTCATGTTCATCAAATTGTACAATTTTAACAATTTTTTATAGTTTTAAAAATCATTATTGATTTATTTGCTACAAATTTTAAATAAATAAACATGAAAAAAATTATAATTATTACTTTTTGTGGTTGTCTGAAATTGTTAATCTAGAGTCTAGACAATCACTCAGTGAGAGCTGTAGATTAGAAATAAATTTAATTCCAGCATCAAAGGAAAATTTCATAGTGTGCAAATTTTCAAGAAATTTTTATATTATAGCACTGTCCATAAAATTTCCTGGAAGTCACTTAGCATAATTTAGAGTTTTATACATGTGTCTTAAAGTTGACAAGGGCGACTAATGTTTATGAATAAACTCTACAATAAAGATGCTAGAATAAATCTTGTTTTTAACTGTTATAATTTATAATATAGAATAAATCTTGTCAACTGTTATGTAAAAATGCTAACAATGATCAAATTATCTGCCTTCAGGCAGATAAGTTTACATACATAAGAGAAATGGCAGATGATCTTAAATAAATAAAAAAAAATCAGAAAGTAGAAGAAGAAAATAACAAGACCTTTTGATTCAGTTATGACACATAATCTTCGAAAGATGGATCTACATTCTCAATGTACTTAATGAAATCTCAATATGAGACTAAATAAAGTACAGTAAATAAGTAATAAAATAGTTTTATTATTCGGGATTTCAGAAGTATAATATTAATATTATCTATGTTCTTTATTAATTTTTACAATATAACCCACTATTGACAGTTTCAATTGTCCCAGCAATCTTCTTCAGAACTATAACAAATACATGAGCATATAAAAGCATTGTAAAAAGTAATAAAGAACATAGATGGTATTAATATTATAAGGATTTGGCAATGCAATAAGAGAGATAAAGTTATAGAGAGTTCAGAAGTAGTTTGAATGCCAAAACTGATAGAGCTGTGCAACAATCCATGAACTTTCACCTCCACTCTGCTAATCTATCACTGCATAAAACAATACAGAGCAAAGAATATACAATTTAAACAGGGTGTAGAGAATAAGTCTGACTTCTCATTGGCAAAAAAAAAAAAAAAGCCACTACCACATACTCTTACATAAATAAAATTTAATTCGAAATTATCTTTCGATTTATATAATGAAGCAAGTAAAAAAAATGAAGTCACAATTTAAAGTCGAACATCAACAATTTTAATATTGATAGCACCTATGAAGTATTAAAAAAATATAAGACAATTATAACAAGAATTTGTTGATAAAGACATAGAAGTTGTCAATAGTTTTTGGTTCTTGGATCAATCATCAGTAACAAAGGGACCAGAAAAGTAGAATATGAAATGCCTGGAAAAGTTAATTAGATAGGGATGTATCTTTAATTAAGTAAGATTCCAATTGTTGCAATTATGACATTTGCTATGATTTTCTATGGATACAAAAGTTACATATTGCAAAGAAAGAAAAAAAGATCTTATGTTAATAATTAAATGATTAATAAAATGGTAAAGAAAAGTAGATGAAAAGGCATAAATATTTAAGTAGGTATAAAAAGCTTAACAGTGAAACGAGATGCATAATAGAGAATTAGACATTTGTGAATAGATAAATATAGAGATTAAAAAAAAAGATTATGAAGGTATATCAGTTTGACTGATAGTAGGGCTCTCCCCCCTATAAAAGGTGTGGGGGGGGGTGTCACCAAAATATAATAATTGAATGACAGAATGGTAAGGCATTAGTAGAGAAGATGAAAATATCACATAATTAGTTACTTGGAAAATCATGAGATTAATATAACTGGTTGAAGTACTTTTTTTTTTACTTTGCTCTGTTGAAAATTTGATTCTATAATAGTCCTCTATTTTATCATTGATATTTTTATAAAATAGGAATTTGTATGATCTATGTCCTCAATTGTATTAACAGAAAAAAAAAAGTGAAGTAAATATGGATGAAGTAGAAATAATTGAGGGTGAGATAAAGATTGGCAAAATGCAGAGATGTGATGTAATTTTATTGAGAGTTTTGAAAGGTAATGGTGAGAGGGAGGGAGATGGTAAAAATTTGGTATTTGTCATTTATATCTCAGAAAAATAACTGAAAGATTTTCTCAGGAGTTATGATTTATTTATGGAAAAGGTCCAATGCAAAAAAAAAAAAAGATTTTGGCTAAAATGATGTAAAGCAGTGGTCTTCAACCTTTTCACACCTGCGGACCGGTAAAAGTAAGGATAAGATTTCGCGGACCAGCAGAAGTTTACAGATAAATTTTTATTTGGGGTGGGGTGGGTGAGAAATACGTTGTCATCACTGAAACAAAAGATAGACACCAAAGTTATTTTTGTTTGTTTTTATTTTTAAAAAAAGGTAACAGAAATTGGTTTTAAAAATAAAAGTTTTAGTATTTTAACGGTATACAAATAAAGCCAAAAAAAATATTGCCTTATAGGCCAAAAAAAAGTGGGCATATTTTTAAACAAAAAAAAAGAAAATGAAACTTGAAAAAGTTAAAAGTTTTGATCTTACTTTATTTTGGGGTGATGGGGATGTATTGAGAAATACTTTGCAAAAGTTAGAAACAGAACTTTTTTTTGGGGTTTTATTTTTTAAAAAAGGTAATAAAAATTGATTTCCAAAATAAAAAGTTAAAGCCAAAAAAAAAAATAGCCTTATAGCCAAAAAAAAACACTAAAAATGAAATATTAAGAGAGAGTAGAAAAAATTTAAGAGATCAAAAAAAGTCACGTTACATTTTATTGTTTTAACAACGCTGATAAGCAGCCGTAATTGGCTATCAAAAGACAACCGGAGTTTATGTAATAAAAAACTTTTTCTACCCCCCCTCCCATAAACATCTGTGATAAATAGAAAAACAAATTAATTTATGTATGATTGATTAGATTTTGTTTTTGTTCTGTTTCTTTTTTTTTAATAAATGTGATGAAAAAATAAATAAAAATTGTTCATATTAATTAAAAGTTTAAAATCTTACTTTGTTATTATAAACTTTCTTGCCAGTCTAGCTGCGGACCGACAGAAAACTTCTGTGGACCGGTGCCAGGCAGCGGCCCAGTGGTTGAAGACCACTGATGTAAAGGGTGTTTTTGTAAAAAATTGTTTACAGTGCTAGCTCTCAACATTAGAATTGTTAAAAAAACGATACACACCAGTAATGATAGTCAAGCCTTATCTCTTGATCGAAATATTCTATTACCTTCTTAAGCAGAAAATTGAATATTAATTTGACATGTAGCAGTAGTAATAAAAATATTGAATAAAAACATTGTATTGATTGCACAAATGAAATTTAATACATGATTATAATCAAAAGGGCAATTTACACTTCAATAAAGAAACATGTTTCAAGAGAAAAAGTGAGGACAAATGATAAAAAATACTTAGAAAAAAGGAAAATAATATTTATTTCACTGACCTTAAATAACTTTTGATAAAATAAACTACAATATTTTTTATCAGATAATTTGAAATACAGATTAGAAGATGGGATAACAATTAATGAATGTATACACAAAACAAAAAAAAACATTTGCAAGATTAAATAAAAACAGAAATATTTATCTCATCTTCTGTTTAAATTATTTAATTTTGTGAAATAAAAAATATTGTTTGGGCAAGGATGGAGTTGAAAACAGTTCATTGCATTAGAAAGAGATTAATAAATTGTAAACAAGTAAATACAACTGAACAAACGTGGTGAGGCAGCAATATGATAAAGTTAGAAAGGAAGTTAAAAAGCAAGATAAAGAATTCAGAAAAGAAAACCTTTTATTGGGTATTGAAAGTTTTATCCAGAACAGGGAGAGATAGGATTTGGTGTGTATGTGGGGAGGGGGGGGCTGTAAGCATTTGAGGTGCAGATATGCCCATAGAAAAGATAAAAACAGGACATGAATATCAAATTATTGAAAAAGGTTAAATACAAAAAAATTGGAAATTTTGAAAAAAAAATTGAATAGGGCGTATAATTTGAAGAATTGTGAAGGATATATTGGATTTGTAAAAGCAAAGAAAGGGGGGGGGGGAGTTGATTGATGATCAAGGGGAAGAAAGTAAATTTAAAAAGATGGAGAAATTGGTCAGATAGATGAGGACTGACAATCTTTCAGCATATAAATAGGTAAGAAAAAAGCGTTTATATAATTATATATATAGTATAAACAAATTTATTTTCTTGATAATTATAAAGAATTGTAATAATAGACTGCATATGGAAAAATAGAGCTGGAATAAAGTATATACAATACAGAAAAAGTATTTAATTTTTTTTTTTCAAAAGTAGTACATATAATTAAATTAATATATATACAAAGTTAAAAAAAACCCAGCAAGGTTTTAATACCAGCAATTCCTGTCTTTTTAATATTATTCACAGCTTTCACCTTAATTTCCCTGCTTATTAATATTAACAATCATTTATAATTTAAAACAGACAACCAAATTAGTTATCTCATATTAATGACTTCACATCAATATCCGGATTATTAACTTCAATTACTTCCTATAAGGAAGGAGAAAAAAAATGCAAATATATTTCAAACTAGTATAGTAAAGCATATCAAAGATGATAGGTTTTTTTTTTTTTAAAAAAAAAAAACCTCTTCAGTATCTTTTATAGGTAAAGTAGAATCTATTATTTTGAAATAAAAACTTTGGTTGGAAATGCTAAATATATAAATATATTTTTTTGAGAGGAAAAAAAATCATTTTTTATATATGTATGTACATAAGTAAACAAATGAAATGATTAGAGCTGAGGTTTAACTAACTACTCCAGAAAATGTCAGATGCTTCTCTGTATTGAAACGCAATGATTAATAATATTTTTTTTAAAAAAAGCATATGGCTCTCTTGCTCAGGAGTTTGAGGGTCAGAACTGACTCTGGGACCGCCCGATCCCAAATCTGTATGCTCTACCAATTGTTCCAAACTGCACAAGGCTGTAATGATTAATAATATATTTCGCATTAATGTATAGTCTAAAGATAAAGTGAATTATATGAAAGGGCATTATTAACTAAAAAGAAAATAGTGCCTAAGTATTACAAAGGGAAAGGGGAGATGTTCCTGGCCGAATTTTTTGCAGATTCTCTCCAGAAATATCTTTGGTGGCAGGATTACTTCTTTTAAAAAAAGAATTAATTAAAATACCTTTCATATTTTTTATCAATTCAACATATAATTAAGCATTATACAATTGTTGTCAACATAAGTTGGCGTGTTAAAGAATGTAAAGCAACTACATATTTTTTTTGTCATCTCGTAATGTCCTGTGTAGTTTAATGAAGTTGTAGATTGACAAACCCTGTTTTAAAACACCCACAGATCGAACCCAGCTCTATCATTTTCAGTGGTCAAATTTTCTACAAATTCCCAAGCAATAACGGATCGGTACAGAACAAAAATTCATCTCTATGTAGATTTTAAGATGAGAAACTAGAATAAACTGAGAGTGACAAGTGAAAATATACTCAAAACATCCATTTATACACATATTCAATTAAGGTACAACCACATTAATGTGACTGTTTATGGAATTAGTAGTTCAAATTCTGGAATAACATGTGATATACAAAGCATTCTGTACAAAGAATATGTTGGGTCTGTGTTTTCTAGACCTGATTTCAATCTAATTAGGAACAACAACAACAACAAAAGAGAAAAAACTCATAAATACCGATAAAGATTTGTCATTATTTTTGATATATTAAATAATAAATATTAATAGTTGAACTTTTATATCTCATATTTTTATATAGCTAAGCATAGGTGGTTCATCTAAGCTTTTAATACAACTGTTGACGGGTGAGCACCAATAACGCGTGTCTGAATATTCTGTTTTCTCTCCACATGGTTACATATAAATCACTAATAAAAATTAAATATAGCATTTAGTTTACTTTTAATAAATTTTTTTTCCTTCTTAAGCACTGTGAAATTATTTTTATTTATCCGAATTAATCATGTAAAATTTACTAATATAACATTATGGAACACTTTTTAATCACATTATATATCCACACTAAACATGCAAGGACAACTCATGCTGATGTAATCTTTACAAAGTAACTTGTGCTATATAATTAAAATTGCTAAATTTGTTATACAGTGAAGCTGCAATACATGTTGTATCAAAATGCAATACATGGATAAGAGAACAAACAGGTGTTTCTGACATCGTTGAACGAATTAAAAGACTAAAGTGTAGTTGGACTGGACATATTGCTATAAGAGATGATAACAGATGGACAATTGAAATTTTAAACCAGATTCCAAGAGATTGTAAAAGACCCAGAAATAGACCACATGAATGGATGGATGAAATAAAAAAAGGGTGCAGGGGTAATGTAGAGATGATAGGCTAGAGATCAGAGATGGAATAAACTTGGAGAGACCTTCATCCAGCAGTGGATTGATAATGGTTTGATGATGATGATATAAATTTTATGACAACTGCAAAGAATCTTATAAACTACATCAGAAATAGATTTGCTATCAACTGTCTGTCTTGAACTATTTAATAATGAATTAAAAGTCAGGCCATTTTTCCAGGCCACTTTGATACCACCCAATAAAAAGCTATTCTTATAAATCGATTTACAAATTATTTATGGAATATAAAATAACATGCTACATACCCGTTTCTAAATAAATACTTAATTCAGTGTAAAGTTTTACTGTTTATTTTACAGTGATGTTTAAGGCACAACGATCCAACATTACACTTCATAGGTTACTATAGCAACGTTATTAGCCTTTATTCTGGAAAATGAGATTCATTAAAGTTGAATAAGAGTAGTTGTATATGCATTTCCTAAAGCAAAAATAAACCTTGAAAATATTCCCTAAAATATTTATGTATTTAGTTTTAAGTATAAATAACTGCTGATGGTACTTTTAACATCTGCTATTTTTTTTTTTTCAACGTAAGTTTTAATGCCCTCAAATAATAAATCATACATTATTAATTGTGTCTTACTACTCGCTGCAATTTCAATTACCGTATCTTTTGCCATATTTTACGTTTAACCCCCCCCCACACACACACACACACCACACCACCAAGCACCTATATTATTGTTGGCAAGCGCTGTAATTTATCTTTCAATTATTTTTTGTAATAATTTTCGTTTTAACAGTCGCCCAATCACTTGTATTTAATGTTGTCATTAGCTGCAAAATTATTATTTTTTTTTTTTTTTTTTTTTTGCAACATTTTATAACACTCTCCCCCCCCCCCCATCCCTTCAACCAACGCCACCATCATTTTTATTTTCCATTACATTAACTTTATAAAAAATTAAAGTAATAAAATATATTAAGTAGTATTAAGTTTAAGAGAAAAATAATATGATTATTATAAAGGATTTATTTTTAAAAATGTAGGATCTATAATCTTATCTTTTTTTTCCTTCAATAATATATATCGTTTTCTTGTTCGCACCTTTAATCATGATTTTTATTTTTAAAAAGTTGTTGTCTGATAATAAACATATTTAATATTTTTAAAACAAGATTAAAAAAAAAAAGAAAACGTAAATGTTGAAAAAATAATTAGAAACTAATTACTGCTTGATTATCGTAAGATATGAAGTATCCTCAGAAAAAGACTACTTTGTAAGGCCATGCATGCATGATGAGGAGGAACTTTTTTTTAAAAAAAAAGAAAAGAAAAAGGTTGCAATAGATCTACAAATAGATAGATGTATTATCCCCCCCCCCCTACGCCTTAAATGATTTTTCAAAACAACAAAGAAAAATAATTATTACAAAGATGGCTAACTTTCTTCACACAAATGGATAATATTTCTCTAATTTTCACTCCACCACTCTCACGCAAGGTAGGGACTGGTTTCTATCTACTTTTAACACCTTGTAGATGATGTAATCATGAACATATGACCAAAGACGTAAAAAGATTCATGATTCCCGGGTTGCACATTTCATGCTGAACCAGCACCCATCAGTTAGTTATATGTTTATCATTGCATCCTTCAACAAGGTGTTAAAAGTAGATAGAAACCAGTCCCTACTTTGCATGAATGGTGTATTTGATAATTAAATTTTACAATTTAAGTAAATACTACTTTAATCGGGGGGGGGGGGGTCACTTAAGAACTTATCCATTTAATCGTATTTCAACTTTGATACTCCATTACCAGTATGTTGTTCCGAAACCATTCGTGAACTTTCAGTTTAATAAATGAAAGTTTAGAGATTAAACTTTGATATAAATAATTTTAAGACTAAACATCAAACGAGTACAATTTATTGTATATTTTGTTACCTAATAAAAACAATTCTTAACTTGTTATCAACACTACTATCACATGATTTCACGAGTTTATTGACAATGACTGATTAGTTTATAAATAACACTAATAATAATTAATAGTGTTATTATAAAAAATTGACAGAGCTTGAATTATTTTTTAAAAAAAAAAGATTATTTAAATGCTTTAATAAGCACCCATTTCCTTTTAAATGCTTTACAATTTCAAGAAATTCACTTCTCTTTTATTTTTTTAAGTATCATTTAAAATAGTTTAATAATTTATAAATACACTTTTATCCCCACAATTGCGATCACCATCAATTTGCATATAGTATTTTGATGTATAATTCGATTATTCATTATGATCTTTGGAAAAAAAAAAATGGCAATCTTTTTTTAAAAAACATAAAATGGTGTTTATTCTGTAAAATTGATGACTTTGTAAGATAGTGATTTCATTAATGTTAAGTCACCTGAATATAAAGTGGTAACAAATTAAAAAAGTACAGTACAGTATTGGCAATCCTCATTGTTTATAACTTACAAGCTTAAGAGAATAGGGTCATGTGATCTATGACTTATTTTGATTATTTATAGTCTCTGCCTTAAGTCTTATGCGATGTTATATTGCTAAGACTACTAATATATGGTATGGCTGAAGATCTATCAGCCCCATATAGCTATTTGAGTTGGATAGCTGGGTTTGAAGACATGTAGGTGTCTCAAAAATTCAGATTTTCAACTCAATAGATAACTTTTAGATAAATGCTGTTTTTGGATTGGTATTTTTAAATCTAGTGTCCGACAGAGATATTTTAAATGCTTTCTCTGGCTAAGCATTTATCACAAAGCTTTGTTGAGGAATTGGCAATCCTCATTGTTTATAACTTACAAGCTTAAGAGAATAGGGCCATGTGATCTATGACTCATTTTGACTATTTATACAGTACAGTATGTTTTTATTATAGAATTAAAAATGATTAATGTACTTATTTAATTTTCATCTAGTATCTTTGCAAGACAACCAGTGCTTTTTATACCATGAATTTTCATTGTAAATGACTACAAATGCAAAAAAAAAAAGTGAATTATATTCAGTACACAATATAATCAAAATCATACTTTGATCTTGTAAAACAACAAAATGTATTATTATTACGTTTTTAGAATGTGGAATAAGTAAAATACATCTAAACCACACTTAGTGATATTTCACAATAGCTATCATCATCAATTTGTACCCACTACTTCAATTTACAATCGATTATTCACTATAACGATCAAGAAATTTTTTTTAAAAAATTTAGAATGTATAAACTTAAAATATATATAATTAATAGATCTATAAAATTAAACTTTATTTAAATATAATGTACAGAACTTGGATTATTTAAGTAAAGTTTAATTTTTCTAAAGACATCCAACACTTATATTAGATGATGAAATAGTCTAATATATAAATAGGGTACAGTACAACTAAAATACCATTATCACAAACTTTCAGGAAAACACTAAGTATGAATATTAAACTGTATGTGTGTCTTCCTTAATTACTGTATATTATTTTTAGAACACCTGGTAATTATGTGAAAATAATTATTGATTTTGTAACTTTGTTAAAAATGTGGTTTATACCCAAGTGGTTTCAAATCAAAAGAAAAACAACATTTTAAAAGCGAATGTTGAATTAGAAAAAAGTTTAAAAAGAAAAACAGATTGCATTTAAAATAAGTGTTAATGAATAATTTTTTTAATATGTACTTTATTCCTAATTTAGTGTAATTTTTTAGCTTTAGGAACCAACCAATTTTTTCCCCATAGACCCCATTATAAATACATATTCTGTATATGATATTCTTGCTTAATGATGAGTTTTGGAGAACCAATTGCCATTGCTAAAGGGGGTAAAGTTGAATATTCACTCAATCAATTTTCAATTAGAATTCTTATAGCACTAATTTTGCTAAAAGTAAAAATACTAGTCACTGTAATTGTAAGTTATTTGGAGTTTTTTTAAAAAAATGAGGGAAAAAATGATTTCATACATTATGCAATTAATAATCAACTTTTTATCAAATGTTACTAAACATAAAAATATCATTTACTTGCTCAATTTTAAGTCAATAATCTAATAATTTGCTTCTGACATATTTAAGACAATGGTGACTTATTGCAAATGTAAAAAAAAATACATTATCGGCAAAAAAAGAAAATAATTTAATTATTTATATAATTTCAACTGCATTTATGTAAAAAAATTCAAAGTTTTATTGATTAGATATTTCAAAATTAAAAAGTTTTAATAACAGAACATAAAATGTACCAAAAATAAATTTTAAATGCACATTGTGCTATTATTCACTTTCTGCATACTTTAATTTAATGAAATGCAATTCAGAGAACATCATTAAAGGCAAAGAGACAATAAATTTTAAAAAAATTATAGCTACTAACATGTTATGTAGTATTTACCTTTTAAAAATGTTTATTCATTAATTATCACTTTTTTAAATTTCAAATTATTTTGTTAATAAGGTTTTTAATAAATCAATACTAGTTAATATATTGTAAATACTGAACTTTAAAATGTAATTAAAGGGGATTAATTACATCTTAACCTGCTCGTTCTTATGCACGCATAATGCAGGCAAGCATTTTCAAAATGTAAACACCCGTTTACACATGCGCTTTTTACATCATCGTTTCCGTCTTTCTTTCTACTTTCCATAAAGGTAAGTTTTATTTTTCTACGATAAAAAATAAAAATTTTATGATAATTTTTGTGATCAAGTAAATTGAATTTTTTTGTATTTCTCTCATTTTTTTGATAGTTACTGGAAAAGATTTCACTGTGAAAAATATCTCGGTAAAAAGTTTCACTTTTTCCGATAATATTTTGAAGACAACGTTATGGGGGGCCTAATTGTAAGTATTTATATATATATTTTTTTTAATTATTATTTTATTTTTATATTTGATTAAAAAATATACGAAAAAATTATTATTGAAACTAACATAATAAAAAAATTTGATAGTGATTGTGTATATTTATATTGTGAATTATCTGCATTTTTTGCTATGATGTGGGTTTGGGTCTAGATTTTGAATTAGGTGATATGAGATAAAGATAAACATATTTTGTAAATATTATGACCCGATTTAGATTTTTCTATTATGTTTTGTCTGCATTTTAATAATAATAAAAATACGCAAATGCTAAAAATAAAGATTTTGACAGTATATATAAATTTAGGCAGAATATAGACTACTGCAATGTAAATTTCAAAGCTGCATATTTTTTAATTATTATTTTATTCATATCTGCATTTTGGGTTTGGGTCCAGTATTTGAATTAGGTGATACGAGATAAATATATTTTACAAATATTATGACCCGATTTAGACTTTTCTATAATGTCATCTGCATTTTAATAATAAAAATACGCAAATGCTAAAAGTAAAGATTTTAACAGTATATATATATATAAACTTAGGTTGATTATAGTCTACTGCAATGTAAATTTCAAAGCTGGGTATCAAATGCAAAGAGAGGTGGCAGTTGATGAAGCTATTACTAAATTTAAGGTCATAGTAGCATGAAGCAATATGAGCCCTCAAAACCTATAAAGATAGGATAAATAATACTACACCGCATTGACTCTAAACTACTACTTATGTACTCAAGCTTATCTCTATAATGAATTTAGTATTTCATTCACTTTTTATTTTATTTTATTATTTGATTTTGTATATAGTGACTATTTTAGTAGTACTTTTTAATAAATTACAAACTATATTGAAGTTATTTATTATAATATTCAAATTATTCTAATTATTGATCAATAAAAATTAAGGTCATATATGAGGAGTCAGAGTGACTCATGGTCAACATGGGTATGACAACAATATTGGCATCAACAAGGGTTTGAGCATTTCATCATCAGATTTTTAATGAAATGGATGGCTGAAGAGTTGAAGAGTGGAGAATTTTAATATAAACTGAACACTGATTATATGTGTGTAGGAGATGATGACCTGGACCAACTGATGAGTGCTGGTTCAGCATGAAATAATATGTATACTGGACAACATTTGTCTTATTCACATGTGTGTGGTCATGTGTATTGATTATATAAGACGAAGAGGATAACTGAAGGAAACTTAAAAGTCTGTGTTCAAATCTCTTTTAATAAGATTTTTATATATTTTAAATTTAAGATAGCAAGATAAATTTTTTACCCACAGAAACTCATTATAAGTATTTTTATATAAGATTTTTGATTTAGAGATATTTGGGGGAACCAATCAAGCTCATTGTTCCGAGTAAAGGTGTCCACTTTTATCTCTAACTAAGCCATTAATCCGTCAAAATTCATAAGCAATTATAATAGTTTTCTTTGTTAAAAAACTAACTTGTTACACAATTAATATTTCAAAATATTACACTATTCGATTGTGTGAGGGGGGGGGGGAGGACAATTAAAGAATACTGCTAGAGAACAAGGTCTACTTGCTAAATGGAGCCATAATATCTACAGTAATAAGCTACAATAAATAAAAATATGAATATAATTAACAACTAATGCAAAATGAAGGGGTCTTTTTCCATCTACAAAAAAATGATTTAACAAAGCTAAAAGTAATCCTGCAGTAAATATAATAAACAAAAACCAAGACAGTAAAATAATTAGCAATCAAACGAAAACAGAATGAATGTAAATAACATTTTAATAAGCATGACAATATGTAAGTAATTAATTTCATATTTAGCCTCATTGCTAATTCGTTTATTTTCAGAGTTTTATTTAATATAGGTCTTCCTGTAAACAAAGTATTTTTTTTTTTTGCAATTTAATTTATTATTTTGGCTCATCAATTAAAAAAAAAAAAAAAGTTACTTGTTTTCAAGGTTTAACTTAAAAGTTCTCAGGGTATTCGGATTGCTTTTCGGAATTTTATCATAAACAAAACGTAACTTTCATTTATTAAACAAAATATGAAACAAGACCTATTCCTTTTATACTGTTTTGGTTACCAAACATATTATTTTCATGAATTTTTTATCTCATTTGCTGCCATCGATTTTTTTTTTTTATTTCGCTAGATAAATTGTTTTCCTGCATTAGAAATATGTATATTTTATCTTATCAATTGGCTTTTTCTATGATTATATATATATAAAGCAAATTATTATTAACTGTGTAAGAATATAATGTAAAAACTATTTATTAATGAACGAATGTCTTATGGCAGGGGTGGGCAATTGTTTTGGCTCGGGGGCTACATAGGTTGGTGGAGGCCGCATCAGGGGCCACTTTGTGGAAGCAAAGGTTAGCGAAGGGCCACACCTTTTTTAATGACACAATAAACACACTGCTTTACTTCCTGTATTACCAAAGAAATATTTAAACACATGACATTCATTACCAATTTTACATTTTTTTGGAGCGTTCATGGTTTCACTAAAGTTGGAAATTTATATATTTGCTAATGCAAAGACAAAAATTGAAAATAATCAGATCAACTAGAAAAGCACTGCACATTGTATCTACACTGCGCATGTGTATTGATGTGGCCATCCTAGTGGAAAATACGAGATAAATATTTGGTCATGCAATGGGAAGGAAATCTCAGTCCAAGGCGGATTGTTCTGATTGTCTTGGTGGGCCACATAAAAACTCTTAGTGGGCCGCATGTGGCCCTCGGGCCACTATTTGCCCACCCCTACCTTATGGGATTCTGTGATGGTGCTGCTATGCTTCACCTTTAAATTATTTTCTTGCAGCCATCTTTACCGCTATTTTGCTGATTTTACATTCATTTTAACAATAAAAATTGACAATAAAGTAAATATTGATATATTAATTTTTTTTTTAAAAAAAAAAAAAACATCAGCAATCCATAGGAGAAAACAAATGTGCCGATAAAAACCTGAAGTTTGCTGATTGGTAGATTCTTTGATCTTAGGCTTATAAACAAGCCTGAAAACTTATTAGCGGTAAGAAAAAAAATTGCAGATATCAGGATTTAAGAAATATTCTAAATTGCCTGTTGCTTGTAGAAAATGAATAGTTAAAAGTCTTAAACAGGATCTTGATAGAGTGCAAAAGCATCATTTCATAACGAAGTGCATTTTATATATTAAACCATCAAATATCACGATTACCATTCTTGATGCTTACACAAACTGTTTTCACAGAGGCAAAACTCTCCGTATAGTGGTGCCACTCAGAGCAAGTACAAACCTTCCTGCATCTATTGATTACTCTGACTTGCACTGAGTGGCACTATTGTATGGAAAGTTTTGCGTTTTATGTTACATACAATTTATGCATCTAATAAAAAATGTGATTGTCTAATTATATGTACTAGCAGTGTTTAGAATGCAAATAACATTAGGAATTTGCAACAATGTTAAGTCACATAACTGCTTGACTTACAAACGACATCACCAATTCTATTATGATCCAATTTGAACATCTTGCATTAGGACATTTAATTGGGTCACTATCTATAACCAAAGCTATCATTATTTTCAACCATTATCGATCCACTGCAGGATGGTCTCAAGTTTAAACTAATTTCTCCAACCCTAGCCTCTCTTCTCCTGACACACCAGTAAATTTCCTTATCTCATCCATCCTTTCATCTCACACATGGTTTCCTTCTAGGTCTTTTACAATCTATCAGGCTCTTATTCATCTCCTCTATCAATATTTCTAGCCCAGCTCCATTTACTTCAGTTTCTTAATCCTTTCAATGAAATCAGTGATATCTTTGTTCTCTCACCCATGTTAATACCCAAAAATATAATCAGACATTGTTATCAATATTAATAATCAGTTAGTGGTTTGTTGGTAGTCTTATTTTGGTTATCCATATTAATTAAAACTTTAAAATGTTTGTTTAAAATAAAACAGCAACTTTTGTCACTATTTATACTGGTCCACTATTTCCAAAAAAAAAAAAAAAAAGGAATAATTTCATTCTAAAAGCCGAGAGGTCATCGCAGCGGCCTTGCAAGCAAGTAGTTGGTTGCAGACGGTTGTGGGTTCGCCTCCCGGACGATGCTATGACATATGAAAAAAAAACAACTTACAACTTTTGAAAATATATGGTCTCTGCCTGAATACAGATTGAATAATTTAGACAAAAGATTTTATCATCATCATCATAAATAATTTATCATCGCTGCCATCCGCTCAATACAATTTTAACATCTAAATTTTAGAGCCGTATAGCACAATATTTAGCAAGCCTTTTACATCATTCATTAAGACATCCAAAAGTGGGGAAAATCGGTAAGATTCTGCCATCGTAATAAGCACTTTAAGGTATATGAAGTAAGACTTCAAAAACCATTTTTCACATTTTAATATATATACACACATACAGAATATAATCACTTATTAAAATTATTTTAATTAAAGCACAGGTACAAATTTTCAAGTAGATCTTTCTACATAAAAAATATATATATACGCTCCAAAATCTATTCTCCCACAATTCCAAGCTAAAACTATAAAACAAAAACTTGACAAGAAATTATGAATGACTTCAACTAACAGTCAATTATCTAATTTTCCTCGGGCAATTTGCACCCTGAAGTATTGCTAGAAACGACAGAGAAAAAAAATCCCCCATCTCCCATTTCTATCTTTTACTCAAAATTGATCGGAAATAATATTCTCTCACTTTGGGATATGTTTTTTTTTTTTTTCTTAAAGCCAAATTAAAAAATTTATTTTCATCAAAAGGTCATGGGAAGAATAATCATTAAACAGGAGGAAAATAAATTTGATATTAATTGTTTAACAATTCTTAAAAGAATTCTGACATACATATTAAGTGTGTCATGGAAATTTACTAATGGATTTATGAAATAAGGATGTTTGCTTGCGATTATCATACACATTTCAGAAATAGCAATACTCTATTGCAATGGTCTGACATGAGAGCATATCTCGGCAATTTGATAAATTAAGGGCTCATTAAAAATCGATGATGATGTAATTCTCAAATTTTTAAAGGCTAAAATAAGTTGGATTAAGAAAGTAATCTGCAATGTTCAAATCACCCCTGATGGCGATGGAGCATCATCATTTGATTATAATATTCTAATGCCTATTATATTACCAGACCGTAAGTTATATAAACACAAATCTAATATTTAACACTTGACGGTAATTAATAACTTTCATTTCGCAGCATATACTTCAAATGCAAGAACAAAACAACTGCAAATGATCTCTTTAGACGTGTGATTTGAGTACAGATGATAAAACGAAAGTTAGAAGTATATTAATACATATGAAGTAGAAAGGAGATGAAATAATTATTCCATGTGCTTGTGTTAATCTAGGCTAAAAATTATATAATTTATAATCTAAAAAATGATGGTAAATAATCTTTTTGGTATTTACGTGGAAAGATGATGTCACAGTTGCCTGTGAATAAGTTTGTGACACTTTTTTTATACGTTGACCGGGAAGCGAACCCGGGCCAGCTGCTTGGATGGCAGCTATGCTAACCATCAAGCCACCAACGCTTGACTAAGTTCGTGACACTTTTTTACAATAATTATAAATAAATAATAGTTATATTTTTAAAAAATATAATTATATTTCTGTCTAAAATAAGTATTCATTCGATCAAATAAATACAACAAATTTCACAGAGATATTCCCTTATTTAAGAAATATCACACAGCACTACAACTCATTTAAATTTAAGAACGCAATTCGCAAATTGGAAGGCTAAAATAAATGGATAGCAAACAATGGGAAACAACCATCACCAATGATCAAGCGCTATTACTCTATCTGCCTTCAGGAGACATTTTCAAATCTCTGATCAGAATTGAGGATGGACAGATTCAAATTGACACTTAAAATTTTAGAAATAAGATAGATGGGACAATTATCTTACTCAAAACCACAGAAATCATAGCAACAAACCAAAATGATGGCATAAGTATTAATTCTAGTAATGATGGGGTTTTGAATCCACTACTCTGTATGGAATCCACAATCAATGATGCACATTTTCTATTAGCTCATTTGAAACATTTAATATCTTTTAATATCAGAAAAAAAAATTAAATTAAAGCAGCAAAATTTTACAGGATGTGATCTACCTTAAATTAAGCATCAAATACCAGCCGGATAGAAGTTGAAAATCTATCCGGTTCCTATCAGGCAACTTTTCTTTCAAGTAGCTAAACTTTTAATATTGGCAGTCAATCAGGTATTAAGATATTTTTAGAAAGAAGATAAAACAAGAATAGAAAAAAAATCTCAAATCTTCACCATCCAACCTTAGACTAAGATCTTCTCTTCTACTGATCTTCTACAGCAAACATTGAAGAGGCTTTTGCCCTGCAGTGGCCATCGACGATGGTTTTGTCTATCTTTCCAGGCTGCTTTGATAAAAATTTATAATTATATATTATACATTGAGGCAGTAAAACAATTTATTTCTATCATAAGTGTTTTATCCACATCGTAAAGATTATTTTGTTTTAAACTTCAATATGTAGCTGAGCATGCTTTCGGCTTAGTTGATCAAATTCATATCTCTCAAACTCAGCGGCTAAATTTTTTGATAAGTTTAAAATACCAGTGCAGCAGGTATTATGCAAATTTACATGTTCCACTTTTTGGATGAAGCAGTACAAGAGTTTTTTTTGTTAAGCACGTGAACGTCATTCACAATGAACTCCGCCTGTTTCGATCATCGTGCTCAGCACACATTACGTTAACATTTTGGGGGTCGAAGATAGGGCCAGAATTTATTCCATGCTCTAGGATCATTTTTGAGCTTGTAAAGATATTTATGCTGTGCCAATCTTGTGGCAATATAAGCATGCAATTCCCAAAATAAACTACACTGCAAGCAGACTTGCTGCAGTCAATTCCATAAACGATCTGAAGAGTCTGGTTTGGAAACAATTTATTAACTTCATAAGGTTAGTCTAATGTAATGGTTTGGTATAGCGGTTGAGATAGACTCTGGAGCTTACAATCGTTCATAGATGAACTTCTAAGCAGAAAAGCCCATTAGGTTATATAAAACCACCCACATTCATTTTTTTTAAAACATATATAAAACATGATTTTAAAAAATTTCATACATTCGTAGTTAAGTAATACATTTTTAAAAAATTTAAAAGGGAAAAATACAATCTAAAACTCTATTACAATGTTATATGATAAAATCTTAATATTATCTTTCAAAAACCAAATTTAATGTACATTTAGACCATAGAAATACAGACCAAAAAGTAAAAAAAAACCAAGCAAATAATTATGAAATTGCATGCATAAAATCTTAATATTATATTAGAAAAACTTATAAACAAAAAAAAATCCCAACTATCCATTTACAATTTTAAAATGAATCCTGTTAGTTATTGTTTGCCCCTCCCCCTTCCAAACAAATTGCTCTAATAAGGAATCGAATGCAGTTACAATTTTAACTGGATTAAAGTGAAAGGCAGAAACCTCTCGCATGCACTTTTAAAATGCTTATATGATAGCCAATCAGATGTAATGATGACTGTGTAGGGAACTCTCAAATCACAACACAAGACTAAGATTTTACAAGAAAAAGATGGCTCCATCTGTCTCTTTTCTTTACTTAAATATATAAGCCAGTCTAAAGTATTTTGACTTGAGAGCGTGAAGCTTTAAACATCTTCACATTTAACTCAATGCTTATTATTTATAAACAAACAACGTAAAATGTTATGATTTACTATGAAGTAATTTTTCAGATGTTATGAATTGAACATTAACGTATGTAAATATTGTTTTTTTTTTATTAAGCGCAAGCAGTTAGTAATTAAAGTGAAATGCAGAAACCTCTTACATACGCTTTTAGAATGCTTATATGACAGCCAAAATTCAAGCAATGTTACCACAATACTTATTATTATACAGTGTAGATGCTAAATGCATTACTAATTTTTGGTTCTGTAATCAGATTATGCCTGGAAAAAATAGAAAAATTATAATCGTTTACATTCACATGCAGCATCATCAAAGTATAGATCCAAGATATTGCCATATTTTAAAGAATATTTATAAAAATGCAACAGCAATAATTAGATTACATAATGATACTAGGAAAGTCAACATTGATAAGGGTGTAAGACAGGGTGACTCCATATCACCAAAGCTTTTTACAGCAGTGCTGCAAGAAATATTTTGTGCATTAAAATGGGAAGCTCAAGAAGTGAAAGTAAATGGAGATTATTTAAGTCATTTATATTTTGCAGATAATGTAGTTGTTTTTGCAAATAATGCTTTAGAGCTACAGGAAATGCTGCAGGAGTTATTGGATGAAAGTAGTAAAGTAGGACTAAAGCTAAATGTTAAAAAGACTAAAGTAATGTTCAATGGATTTTCTCAAAATATGAAAATAACGATTGATTATGATGAATTAGAAGAAGTTAACAGGTACAAATACCTTGGTCAGATTATTAATACAGATGGAAACATAATGGATGAAATTAATTATAGAATTAAACTTGGTTGGAGTGCTTTTGATAGACATAACTTGATACTAAAAGGAAATATGCCTATGTGTTTGAAAAGAAAGGTTTTTAATAAATGTGTTTTACCAGTTCTTACTTATGGATCTGAGACTTGGACACTTAATAGAAGAGCAATACAGAGACTTCAGACCACTCAAAGAAGTATGGAGATGCATATTAGAAGTAACAAGAAAACATAATATATGAGTAAGAGAAAAAACAGGTATTACTGACCTCATTGAAAAAATTAAAAGATTGGAGTTGGGCTGGACATATTGCTAAAAGAGATGATAATAGATGGACAATTGAAATGTTAAACCGGATCTCAAGAGATTGTAAAAGACGCAGAAAGAGACCACATGTGAGATGGATGAAATAAGAAAGTGTGCAGAGGTGATGTGGAGAAAAGAAGCTAAAGATCGGAAAAGATGGAACGAACTTGGAGAGACCTTCATCCTGCAGTGGACTGATAATGATGATGATGCACATATTAAGAGTTTTACTGTCGTTGTATAGTAATACTTTATATTAAGAAACTTAATAATCATTCAACATTTCTGTGACTTTAGTGTTTCATTTAATTAATACAAATTTATTCAATAGATTCAGCAAGTGCAACAACAACAAAAAAAGCAACAACTTGTAAATGAACCAATGACTAACACTCCATACTATAGGGTCACCCAATGCATAGGAAATGGCAATCATGTGATATGTAGTAGTTTAATACCATTCTTGCCCATGGGATGATGGTGACTATGATTATTAAAAAA
This sequence comes from Epiperipatus broadwayi, assembly GCA_028023455.1. NCBI lineage: Eukaryota > Metazoa > Onychophora > Udeonychophora > Euonychophora > Peripatidae > Epiperipatus > Epiperipatus broadwayi. The sequence continues at coordinate 5,984,378 of JAQFVV010000045.1, forward strand.
CCAAAGACACCAAAATGTAAATATACTGAACTGGGTTCAAAACTATATGACTATACAAGGGAATGAGCTTGGATTGAAAACATTATTGTTTTCATTTTGGACTCGTAGCTTTATAGTTAACTAAAAAGGTAGAAGGTGGCTGCTGGAAGTTTAAGTTACATTGTAAGATTTAGGTGCAGGGCTCTCATATCCAAGGCTCCTCACTGTTAAAGGCCACAAACTAAAAACTGCTCTGGAGATATTGGATGACTAGGCACTAGATAGGAATTTTATGCACAAACCTTCCTGCATCCATGGATTACTATGGCTTGCACTGGGTGGCACTATTGTAGTAGTCAATTTTACCAATTCGGGTAAGCATAGAAAATGGTGATCATGTGATGTTTAGTGGTTTAACTTGTAAATGACAAGGAAAGTTTTGACACTGGAACAATGATTAGAGAAAAATTGAATCAGTTTGTTTCAAAAAAAAGTTTTTTAAAAATGACAGTTATTTATCGATTTCAAGCGAACTTTGAAATATATTAAATTAATGGCATAAAAGGATTTATTCTACTGGAAAATCTAAAAGAAATGACTTTATTAATATTGTATCTAAATTGCTCAAACCTGTTAATTGGATTCATCAAGGAATCATACATTTACTATTCAGTATAATATGATAAATGTCTTTTAATAGAAGAATAAAAAATGATTACAAAAGTCTTTTAATAGAAAAATAAAAACTATTATAACAGGAGTAACAAGGAAATTAACGATCTGGATATATATATTATGCTATCTCGTTTTGAAATTCTAACTTTAATGTCTTTAAATGAAGAAATAAAATTGTAGTATTAACAAAAGAATGTTTTTAAATAAAGAAATGCTAAGAGAATGAAATAAAACTGTGAACCGAAGTGCCCGAGTCATAATTTAAAAGTACTAGTAATAATTAATTAATAAAAAATTAATGGTTCATCGGTTTAAAGTTTACATATTAAAATTTATTATCTACCTTCCTTTAAAATGCTATTCTCAATTTACAATAACTTTATAATTTGCACATGAGGAGAAAATATATCCTGGCTTATTTTGTTTAGATTTAACCTCCCAAACTATTAATAATCAATACAAAGAAGATAAAGGAGGAGAAAAAATAATAATAAATCACATTTACAAGACCTTTGATCATGCCATGTTAATATATTTTATTTGGAATTAAGTTTATGATTTGTAAAATTATCAAATTTCATTATGAAGTCCTGATGTCTACTACCTTAAAATAATTTTAAAAAAGTTTGAATGTTCTTAGTGATTTTAAACAAATTAAATCATGTCACTATCTCATAAACAAAAAAAACACATTCCTTCTTTGAATTTAATATGCATATAGTTGACCAAGGAAATCCCAGCACCATTCATCCTCATCGTTTATCATCTACCCTCCACAAACAAATGAAAAGCTTTATCTTTTTTTTTTTTTTAGTTTTATAATGAGCACCATTTTGAAATAAAGACCATTAAAGATTTCAAAAAGAATGCATTAACTTCTTGAATATCTTAAAAGACTAAATATTTAGGAAAAATAAAGAAATAGATATTAACTCTACAATAAATCTTTTATTATAAAGACAAAATTATTATTATTATTTTAAAATTAACTAGATGAACAAATCTTTTTTTAAAAAAACCTTTCTGTTCTACATCTTCAATATTGTCGTCTCTTTTAGTGTGTGCACACCAGGCCCAGATTGCTTTTGTAAAATAGCTTCATTTAAAATTTGACGTAAAAATCCACATACAGAAAAATTTAATATATTTCAAACATTACCATTAGTGGAGTAGAAGGATGATAGGCTTCTTGTATTCCGAAGTAAGTAGTATGAATTAGCATATAAAAGTCTTCACATGGAAACAAGATTTCATTTTAATGAATTCCTTGTTAAAGACAGCAAACAGTGTACAGTAAAATCACTCTGTAATTTCATATAATATAGATCCATTATGCTAAATAGCTAAAATCAGCTTTTAGATCAGAGTATGCAACAGACAATCCACATAGAATGACCGTCTATTACGGCAAATTTATAATGTTATCTTCTTAGACCAATAAAATTACATATTAAACAAATACCACCAATTGACCTATGGCCGTAAAAATATAAAATTCTGAAGACAGCGGCCGATCCATCAATAACTCATATTTTTTAAATATTCAATCTTAAATTAGTAAAACTGGTCAGAATTTAATATTTCTGCTGTGATACATTGCTTTATTTAGATCTTAAATAATAACTGTACTTTAAAGACAATTTTTTGGATGAACTGGTATCATTTCTATCTTTATATCCACTTCAGATTCGTGAAAATTCTGTTAAGATAATACCAGTACTTAATTAAAATTATCGCTGAATCTTTTAACTATATAATCAGACTGACGTAACTCGCTGGAAAACTTAGGCCAATAATTTAAATATTATTCCTCCTCATTGAAGACTTCCGATTTGCAAAAACTGCTTTTCCACCGTTGATAAAAACATTAAAAAATTACTTTATTCCCCCTATTACATACCAGATCCCCCTTTGAAAAATATTGTGTTTTATTTTAAAGACATTCTTGAGAAGATGACCACAATTTAGAACATTTATTTGTATAACATTTTGAAACTAATCCTGGATGATTATAAGACAACAAAACTAGTAGAAACCAGGATATCTATTATTAATCATGCACAACATTCTTCAAAGTATCAACTGCGTGAAGACATAAATGGAACTTAATGGATTTTATTAGTTTAGGGAAATTCCTCACTTTGGTGAATAATCCTATATGTTAGGATCAACTGACAGTTTATGAAAACATAAATAGCATCCTTTTTACACTTCGATTCCATTTTTGAATCATAACATATTTATTATTGAGTCCAAACAATTACTGAGACGTCATTCAATTTGATAACAGTATTATCTATTAAACAAAACAAGACATAACTGAATGACATATTTTATACAATTTTATATCATAACTTGTACACATTATAGATTGCCAAATGTTACTTCTAATTTTGAGTGAGAGATACTTGGCACCGTTAGTATGCAATTTCATCCACAGATTGAATATGATCCTAATTTTTTCCTTCAACAATGATGAACAGATGTTAGAAATTCTTGGAAACTGTAACAACTTTATACCTTTTCAGACAAGTAACATAAATCATTGGTACATACTGGAATCACAAAAAAGAGCTGCTAAATTTTAGGGGTCACCATTTCTATTTAAATAGCAAAAAGATTTATGAAAGTCATGAAATCTGAATTAAATTACTTCAATAACTGATCATTCTGAAAAAATATTTATATCTTTTCGATGTTTCTTAACTAATAATGTTTAATTCTTAATTTCCATTATCTTAATTAATATCATCCATATAACTATTTAATTTATCATTACATTTGTGCCTATTTATCATTACTATTTAGCTTAATTATAATATTGCTATTTAACATAACCACAAATATACATAGTATAGAAGCCTATGCTTTCCTGTCAATAATGCTATTCTTACACAGTGAACTTTTTCTTATGAAAATAAGATTCATTACAGCCAAAGAACTAATGTAGAAAATGTTCTTTATAGGTCTAGTTGCTTGTTCATTCCTTTCCTCCATGTTTTAGATCTCTGAACCTTTCTTATTTATTATTTTTATCGATAGTGTCAGGTTATAAAATTGCAATAGTTATTTCTTCGACATGCTGATTAATAATTAATATTTCCATGTGTGATTAAATGCAGTAGTAGAAAGTCAGACTCTGGGAGTGAGGTCCTCAGATTAATTCCAGTGCTGGCACTTTTGAAGCATTCTTATAAACTCTCAAACATTAAAGCCATTTTATCTTTTTTTTTTAACAGTTAATATTGGAGATTTGATGTTTTGGATGTTTCACAATTTTTCAGATGACCCACTACTCTCAGGGCCATCTCATATTGCTGACCCACCTGATCACACACATGTTGAAAAGATATATAATCACCAATATACGAATTTCATGCTAAACCAGCAATCATCAGTCTAAATTACTATCCCCACACACATACACAATTAGTGCTCAGCTTTATATTAAGATAGCCAGCCAAACTACTCCAACCCACAACTCCTTCAGCCTTCCATTTAACTAATATGTCAACATGGGTAGGGTGACAACCTTGTCACTAGCATGGGGTTTGAACGTTCCATCATCAGATTTTCAGTGAAATGGAAGGCTGAAGAGTTGTGGGATGGAGTAGTTTGAAGCCTGTCCATTAAAGTATGAAGATTAGCTATCTTAATATAAAGCTGAGCACAGATTGTATATGTGTGGGGATAGTAATCTAGACCAAATGATGATTGCTGATTTAGCATGAAATACGGATATTGAAGACTATTTATCTTTTCAACATGGGTGTGATCAGGTGGGTCAGCAATATGAGATGGTACCGAGAGTAGTGGGTCGTGTGAAAGTCTGAGTTCGAGTCCCGCATATATTACATATATAAATGCAGGTTTAAACCTATACAATGTATTTTCACAATCTTGTAACTACATTTACTTTTAAGTCTTATATTTTATACCAATAAACCATTAATTAAGTCATATATTTGATGAATGCTGATTACTGTAATATTTTTTGAAATACAAGCATAATTCATATACTTGGAGTTTAAATGTAATATAAGGGATTTGAACACAGACTTTCAATCTTCCTTCAGCTATCCTCTCTATCTCATACAACCCATACACATGACCACACACATATAAAAAATATAAATGATATGGATGATTGAAGAGTTGGAGGATAAAGTAGATTGGAGCCTGTCCATTAAAGTATGAAAATTTGCTACCTTAATATAAACTGAGCATTAACTATATATATATGAGGGGAGATGATGATCTGGAGCAACTGATAAATGTTGGCTCAGCACAAAATATTTATATTGAAAATCATTTATCTTTTTCACGTGTGCATGGTCATGGGTTATCGGTTATATGAGATAAAATGGCTGCCTGAAAGATGCTTGAAAATCTTGTTCAAATTCCCTATATTATGACTACTATAATATATATATATATATTTAAATGTTGAATTTGTAACATTTTTAAAATTATTTTTTAATTAAAAACTCTAAACTGACCTAATTTTTTAAATAATTTACATGCATTAAATTTTTTTGTTTAAAAAAAAAAATTTACCCATCGAAAATATTGAGAAAAATCTAACAAAAACGTGTGTCTTTATTTTAACTGCAAGTCAAAACTTAAATTACATTTTTCAAAAAATAAAATAAAATTTATGAATCATACCAAAAAAAATTTGTCACTAATATATATAAAAATTCATAACTTGTTTTTTTAAAAATATCTAATATATGACCACTTTTGTTAACACATATATCATAATCATCATCATCAACCATTATCAATCCACTGCAGGATGAAGGTCTCTCCAAGTTCAATCCATCTTTTCCTATCTTTAGTTTCTCTTCTCCACATCACCCCTGCACACTTTCTTATTTCATCCATCCATCTCACATGTGGTCTCTTTCTGGGTCTTTTACAATCTCTTGGAATCCAGTTTAAAATTTCAATTGTCCATCTGTTATCATCTCTTCTAACAATATGTCCAGCCCAACTCCACTTCAGTCTTTTAATTTTTTCAATGAGGTTAGTAACACCTGTTTGTTCTCTTACCAATACATTGCGTTTTCGATCTCTTCTTGTTACTTCCAACATGCATCTCTCCATACTTCTTTGAGTGGTCTGAAGTCTCTGTATTGTTCTTCTATTAAGTGTCCAAGTCTCAGATCCATAAGTAAGAACTGGCAAAACACATTTATTAAAAACCTTCCTTTTTAAACACATAGGCATATGTCCTTTTAGTATCAAGTTATTTCTACCAAAAGCACTCCAACCAAGTTTAATTCTATGATTAATTTCATCCATTATATTTCCATCTGTATTAATAATCTGACCAAGGTATTTGTAACTGTTAACTTCTTCTAACTCATCATAATCAACCTTTATTTTCATATTTTGAGAAAATCTATTAAACATTACTTTAGTCTTTTTAACATTTATCTTTAGTCCTACTTTCATCTGATAACTCCTGCAACATTTCCTGTAGCTCTAAAGCATTATTTGCAAAAACAACTATATCATCTGCAAAATCTAGATGACTTAAATAATCTCCATTTACTTTCACTCCTTTAGCTTCCCATTTTAATCCACAAAATATCATATAAAGCTATATATCAAAATTTTAATTTTCTTGATTTTTTCCAAAAGCAAATTTTTTAAATTAAGAATTATTTACTTATTTGCTGGCTATAAAGAAACAGATTTTAAATAAAACGTTAAAGATTTCCAATTTCAAAAAATTATAAAATGAAACATTAACACACAACAAATTCATTCTTAAAATATTTAAACATGGAAGAATGACTTTAATGTAGGTGATATATTGTTTTATTTTTGTATGTGTGAATATATATATATATTCTTAACATTAAAATTTAAACAAGTCAATAAAATAATTTAGCACTTTAAAATGAATCTTTCAAAAATTATTTTTAAATGAACAATTTTACATCTCGATAAAAATGCCTGAAATTTTTTCTTTATTCTTACAAAAAAAAAAAAAAATTATTTCACCCCCCCCCTCCACCCCTCAAGTTGTTATTTAAAATCATTGGCAAATGTTAAAATGAACTTGTCAATTGGCCTTCAAAACAGGATTTTAAATGCAGAACGAAATTTCTACAGATCCTTCCCCTAATTTCTGGAGCATTTAAATAATTTGATTATTTCCTTATTATCTTCAATTTGGTATAACAACTGTTCCAATCAGATGAGTTCAACAGCCATTATTAATAATGTCTTGTCTTTAAAACTTTACTAATTTAATTAATATAAATAAAAAAAAGATTTCAATTACTGTCAATTTTGCAAGACTATTATTTCATATTCATTTAGAGGGGGGTTAAAAAAGTGATTTATTCCTCTTCCAATAATAATAAGTCTGAATTATTATTATCACTATTAACAACCTTATTACAATTGTTATCATAATTATTCACAACTATATTAAAGATCTATTAGCAGCAGGGTTCAAATTCAAAGCTATTAAAAATAAAATCATAAAATTTAATAATACAATAAACAATAATGTACCTCGCACCAATCTACCTAGAATAACAATCCCCTACATTCCTAAAATATCTAACAAACTAATGAAAGCATTAAACGATAAATTTAACATAGCAGTTAGAACTCCACCTAATTCTAATCGATTGCTTAACAACTCTAAAGACCACATTGATCGATCGTTCACCCCACACGTGGTGTACTCTATTGCCTGCCCTCAGGCTGGATGCCATGCTATATATTATGGTGAAACGAAAGCTACAATCAATACTAGACTGGGTCAACATATTTACACATTTAACAGAGCTCAGAAAAACAGCAACACGTCCTCTGTATTCTTGGAGCATGCTAAACAATCTGGGCACAACTTCACACCCGCCAATCCCATAATATTGTGCTCAGAATCAAATGATCACAAAAGAAAAATAAAGGAGGCATTTTACATCAATGGAAACATCCATGCCATTAATAGAAAGGATACTTGCTTCGAGATCTCGAAGAAATGGGCTACGTAATACTAGCTTATTTGAATATTTGTATTTGCATATTTTATTATACATTTTATGAAGGCTATGAATATGAGGCATGGATCCTCGAAAACGTTAAGCCGATAAACTTTAATACTAATTAATATCTTCTCTAATTAACAATTATATATTTTACATATAGTGAGAAGTAAAGCTATATTTAATAAGAAATATTCTAATGATGAAATAAAAATGAAATTTACTAAAATGATAAACCAATTTTTAAACAGCCTACTATAAAACAAAAAATCTCTAATGAATATTTCTTGTAGTGTTATTTCCACTACATAACTCTCACCCAAGATAGGAACTGCTTTTTAATACCTTGTAGAGGGATGCAATCATAAACCTATGACTAAAGACATATGAAAAAGATCTGTGACCCTCAAGATGTATATTTTGTGCTGAACCAACACTCACTCATCAGTTGGTGCAAACCACAATTTCTTATATATATATATTTTTATCATTGTTCAGAATATATATATAGATAGCAAATTAGTAGTTTATTTGATAAATGTCAAATGTGCTGCCCTCACAACTTTGACAATCATTTAATGAAAGAATATTAATAATTTTTATTAGTCATTCATTAAACTAGAGATTAGCTAATAATGAATAATATTTCTGTAATTTTCACTACACCACTCTCACATGAGGTAGGAACTGGTTTCTATCCCTTTTTAACACATATGACCAAAAACATGTAAAAAAGATCTACAATCACCAAGATGCATATTTCATACTGAACCAGCACTCATTAGTTGGCTCAAACTACAATCTCTTACATATATCTTTATCATTGTTCAGTATACATATATAGCAAATTACTACTATTTAATTGATAAGTGTCAAATGTGTTGCCCTCACATTCTTTGACATAAATCATTTAATAAAAATATATTAATAACTTTTATTTGTCATCCATTAGACTAGAGATTATCCAACAATTAATATTTCTGTAATTTTCACTACAGAAATATTATTCATTATTGGATAATCTCTAGAGGAATGAATGATTAATAAAAATTATAAAAAGACCTCTCTCACAACACTCTACAAAGAAACAGTAAAAAAAAAAGATTACAATACTTAATGAAATTAATCTCTTATTAAGAAAAAGTAGATACACATTTACTAGGAGATAACTGGATGATTAGTTATGGGAGGGCTATAAGAAATAAAATAAACCTAAGCTAAGCTTGCTTAAAATCTAAAGAATTTCATGTTATCACCTGAATTTAAGTTTAAGCCATAGATATGGCATAAACTAACCATTAACTAAACATAATTAACACATTAATGTCTTTTTATTTCCTTAAACAAATTTATTTTACAATTTTTTTTCATTTAGATGTTAAAAATTAATTTTAGTAATATTTCCCCAAAATTTCATAGTAAAACCATTTGTATGAAAATTAATTTTTACAAAGTTGGTTTCACTTTAACTATGAATCTAGGCCATGTTTAAGAGCTAAAATCAACAATAAAAAATGTGAAATAGTATATTGGCCATCATGTTGTAGCAAAATATATGCATAAAGATTAGTTTCTATAGAGATGAGTTTTTAACATTAATTTTTTAAAAATGTGCCTCAGTTTATTAATATGCTATATGAACATTAGAATCTGAACTGTGTACAATATACAAAAGCAGAAAAGTTTGCAATTTTACGCTAAAAGTTTTTTCTTGAAACAAGTAATATTACAATGTACACTACAGTAAAATATCGATGTTTGTCAGCCTGTAGATGCAAAGACTATAATAACTACAATAATGAATTTATTTTTCTTTAATTAATAATTTTTTTAAGGAATATTTTAAATTACATTTTAATTTTGTACAAAGCAATATTTCTCAATAAATTTATGCAAATTTTTTTTTTTTAAAAGTTAATAATCTTTCTAAAGCAACTGAATATAAGTTTTCAACATTTTCCTTTTTATATCATTATAATTATTTAACTTATTTTTTTGAAATCTATTAAATTTGCTTATCTGAAAAAAGCTCAAATTTTAATCAAAGGTTTCTAAATAATAATACAGCAAATGAATTTTTAAAAAAATTAAAGGTAAAAACAAAACTCATAAAAAGACAAAATAGAAATAGTGCTAACATCAATTACGCTTTATTAATTTACAAGATATTTAACCAAATTGGTGTACCCACATGGCATTAATTTATTTATAGAATTGTGTTTCTGAAGTTTTTTTTTTTTTAAAAAAAGTGTATTAAAAATTAATTTTAAAAAAAGTTACTTAGGTAAATCCTAATTCAATCTTTTTTCTGAGCAGTAGAATTATAAGAAGTTGAATTAATATAACTGGGCTATGACTATTTTTAAACCAGACTCATTCTTTTGGTTGACCCAAAATATTCTATTGAGGATTGTAATGATCTCAGTAAATGTCTTATGTAACTCAAAGTCCTGCAATTCCTAATATCTTTTATCGCTTTTCTTAAATATCGCTACTGGATTCTTCCAATCATTTGCTATATCATTATCATTTAAACATTTAATTTTCTAAATCTTTTATCTATACCTCATAGATTAATTGAATATCTCAATCCTTTATTTAGAATATATTAGTTTACTTTTTATTTTCTACTTCTGGATTACTACATATAGAAATCTTTCCAAACCATTATGTCATCTCTATTTTTAGTAAGTAAGCACAGAATCTTTTTTTTATATGTTGGAACTTAATTCGTTTTTGCATGTAATTTCCCACATAAGTCATTATTAAATGCCTTTGTAAGTTCAATTTTTAATGGGTTTTTGTAGTATTAATGGAATAATCATTTCCTTGATGTCTAGTTTTATCTCCAAAAATTTGTTGTACTTTTGTGCTTTAGCTTCTGGAATCTGTACAGTTGGCTTTAGTAAATTATTTAAATTTTTTATTGATTATATTCAAGTCACCATCTTAAAATTTTAATTTTTCAAATAATCCTCAAGTTCTGGCATAAATTCATTAAAAGAAATGTAGAAACTATTATTACTGACTTTCATAACATCTTATAACTCTCTGGTTTTGTTGTGCTGCATATCTTATGTCTCAGTAATTGATGATGACTTGAATTATGCTTTCTGTTAAATATAATCCAACTTTGCTGTAACTTTATCTGGATGTTTCATATCCATTTTCTCCGTATTTTTTTCTTTTAAAAACCAATAACAACATACGTTTTTTTCTTCAAGTTGTTTTGATTCTTTATGCACTTTCTTTCTGTCCCCATATCTAAATATTCATTGTATCAATCTTGCCTGAAAATTCACTATGATTTTAAAATATTATTTCAGCCATTCAAAACTATTTTATGCAAATAGTAAAATATACAAAAATCCTCCATGAGAATTATTGAAAGGTAATACCTGAATTATCATCTGAATTTGTTTATCTTCCAAAAAGTGAATAAATGATTTTGCTTCTATCTGATATCATGTTCTTCTTCCAACTTTTTGTTTATAATGAACGTACTTCATTTATATCTCTTAGTTTTTTTATGGCAGAAAGATATGGTAAAACAATCTTTAAATAGATTATTGCAAAAATTTCTCCAACAGCCTCTCATCAATATTGAATGGTAAAGTGGATCGCTATCTAAAAAAATCCTAAGCCTGTTGAAAAAAAATTCTAGTTTATTCAAACACAGGTCAATGGAGTTGGCAAATTCTTAGATTAAATTACAAACAATTATCTCAAGTCAATACTCTTCCAAATAGCTTTCAACAATACAACTGAAATTTCTATTTACTTTTCAAAAGCAACAGCAATTTGAAAATAAAATCATTATTGGGGGGGGGGGGGATACTGTGAAAAACATACAATGGCTTCCTTGTCACACTATTTTACAAATGCTTTTAACTGATAAAAAATACTATTTAAACACCTCTGTAAAAAAGGGGAGGGCCATACGCTTTTGTTTATTAAAGTATAATCAAGCCATGGAAAGGGGGAGGGGGAGACTCAATTAATTTCACAAAATATTGTCTTTTGAGATCCCCTGCATATTTCATTACCATTATGCGATATAATTTGTTAATTTATTCAGTTATATGATTAATAAATAAATAGTCAAATAACTTCGGGAGTTCATAAAAGTCTCAGGGCTGCAGCTATGAATCGTGGACTTTGAATTCCAGACTCGGCCATTCTGCCACTGCCCTAACCCACAGTGGGCAATTATATAATTTGTTAGCGACCACGATCTAATTTAGACTTAAATGATTAAAAATTTATACATGTGCGCAAGGCGTTACGAACTAAGTACTCAAAATTTACCAGGAATAGTTAAATATAATCTGAATTTCAAGTATTGATAGCGCAGTATATATGAAACATGACACGTGGATTTTATAAATAAAACAATCAAAATAACCATTAATTATCTTGGAAGCAAATAGAAAAATGATTGACGTATAAATAAATCATTTCAACACTTCTACATAAAAACCAATTTGTTTGAATTTTTTTTTTAGTGGGATAGCATTTTTAATATAATTGTATTAAGCAAATTGCTTAACCATAACTTTTCACTTAAAATTCTTAATGGTTTATCATAATCTCATTTTGACCTTTCAACTTCTTTTTATCTACTTATCATTTATTAAGAATATTTTGTATTAGAACTGATTAACTACTTTCTATTTAAATTTTCTGGTGATTTATCCTAATCGCATATTGATTTTTTATTTTTTTACTTATCTCTATACACCCACATAAAAATTGAAACCGACTCAATCTCACAAAGTCCATATGGCAAAGTGGGATAACCAAATAACTAGATATTTAATCCATTTCAGCCATTATTAATCCATTGCAGCCAGTCATTAGTTTCTCATCTCCATATCATTCTAGCAAACTTCCTTATCCTGTACTTCCATCTCAGAGGCGGGCATTTTTTAGCTCTTTTACGATCTCCTGTGATCGAGTTTAAGACTTTATCTGCCCATCTATTATCATCTCTTTTAGCAATATGACGTCCAAATCCATTCGATCTGTTAATTCTTTCAATGATACCTCTTTGTCTTCTCATGTATTTTGCTTTCAATCCCTTCTTGTTACCTCCCCCCCCCCCCCCAACACCTCCGTATTTCATTGAATGGTTCTCTTTGCATTGCTCTTCTATTAAAGTCCAAGTCTCAGATCCATAAGTGAGAACTGGTAAAAGACATCTATTAAAAATATTTTTCAAACTCAGACATATTTAAGTAGTGATTTCTAATAAAAGCACTCTATTCAAGTTTAATTCTATGATTAATTTTCATCCATCATATTTCTAGCCATAATAACAATTTCATTCAGATATCTGAAGTTATCTCCGAATTTGAGATTATCAATTTTAATTTTCTTCTGAGAAAATCCACTGAACAATTCTTTAGTTTTTTTTTTTAACTTAATAAACTTTACTTCTTTCCTTATTATTTTGTAATTCAATAAATAGTAGTATGCTATAAAGGAAAGATTAATAATATTACAAATAAACTACAGCTTAGCACTGCTTTCAAACGGGCAAGTCATATGCATAGCACTGGATAAAGTCAGACTTGTGATGGAGAGGAAGCAGAGAATGAACATATAAAGTCATTAATATGTAAATTGATAAATTTAAGTATTCCACTTGTGACTTAAAGCAACACATGAATCCTTTTTATCGCGTGAGTGTTGTTTGCGATAAACCACACCTCTTTTAACTTTCTCTCAAGATTATTGCACTCGACTCAAACTACTTTGATATTAAACGGATTAAGTTGTGACCAGAATCCATCTCATACTCCAGGAATACCGATTTTATGTTAGGATCTGTTTTAGCATATATATATATACTTATGTTGTGCTAATCTAATGGTGCAGGATTTACCATAATAAATTGCATTGCAAGTAGGTTTGTTGCAACTATTTTCATTTGATAATTCTTGCAATATTTTCTGAAGGTTTGAATCCTTATTTACAAAAACAATTGTATCATCTGCAAAATTTACATAAATTTTAATTAAAAGAATCCATATATTTCTATTCCACCAGCTTTCCTATTTTAATCCACAAAATACTTCTTGTAATACCGTTGTAAAGATTTTGAAATATCAAATCATTCCGTCATATAATCTTTTCAACATTATAATCTGATGCATTTTGCTAAATATTCTTCAGAATATGCCAATATCCTGGGACTGAACCTTGATGGTCCAAAGCTTTAATTGATGCGGAAATGCATAATCTACAAATCCAAAGCATAATCAGAAATCATATTCACTGACATGTTCTATAACTTCACTCCACTACATTTTAATAGGCAAATTAAAAATTTATTTCCATCAAAAAAAATTCCACAAATCTACCCAGATTATTTTTTCAAATCCTGATTCATACTTAACTTCTCAACACTCATATCTTTCCTTTTTTACAAGATCACTATCAATTTCTTTTTTCTTCCTCTAACTTTCTACAGTCCTCTTCAACAAATCTATTGTTCAACCTATTCCATTTATATAATGAATAATAATTCTGTACTATGTTCTCACACAAGATAAGGGCAAGTTTCTGTCTACTTTTAACACTTTGTGGAGAAGTGTAATCATAAATATGTCACCAGACACGAAAAAAAGGTATGATCCCCAAGATACATATTTCGTGCTGAAATAGCACTCATCAGTTGGCCCAGATCACAATCTCTTACACATGTCTTTATCATTGCTCAGTATATATAGATAGCTAATTTATTACAATTTAAAGCTGTGTCAAACTTATTGCCCTCACAACTTTGACACAAACCATTTGATGGAAATATATTAATAATTTTTATTAGTCATTCATTAGACTAGAAATTATCCACTTGATAAATGATATTTTTTTAGTATAACTTTCACTACACTACTCTCACGTAAGGTCATATGTATATGATTAAAACTTTCCGTACGGTGTTAAAAGAGGATAAAAACCAGTCCTTATTTTGTATGAGACTGATATAGTGAAGATTGTAGTACAGAAATATTATTCATTAAGTGAATAATCTCTAGTCTAATAAATGACTAATAAAAATTATTAATATACTTCCATGAAGTGGTTTGTGTCAAAGGTATGAGGCCAATAAATTTGACCCTTATCAATTAAACTATAGTAAATGACTATCTATATATACTAAACAATGATAAAGACATATGTAAGAGATTGTGATCTGGACCAATCAATAAATGCAGGTTCAGCATGAGATATGCATCTTGGTGATCATACATCTTTTTTCTATGTCTTTGGTCATATGTTTATGATTATACCTCCATAAGGTGTTAAAAGGGGATAGAAATCTGTCCTTACCTTGTGAATAGTGTAGTGAAAATTATATTTTAGAAATATTACTCATTAAATGTATTATCTCTAGTCTAATGATTAACTAATAAAAATTATTAATACATATTCCCATTTATATACTTCTTATTTTCCCAGAACATATCTTTCCCAATTATCTCAATCATCATCATAACAACACAGTAAAGTGAGTTTAATTATCAATATTATAAAAACATTTATAATCAATTTATAAGTCAGTTTTCATATTATTTTTATGTCACAATATATTATAACTTCTTTAGTGCTACTTCTCTCTCTCTCTCTCTCTTTTTTTTTTTTTTATAAAATATAGAAAATTCTATTCTGTAATTTGGTTGCAACTCATATGATAAGGTTAAACATAGGATACATTAAATGATATTCAAAGAAGAAAAAAGTTCCATGATGACATATCCTGCATTACATAACCTAAGAGGACTATAGTGATCCATAGGAGCAATGGGAAGGGATTTGCTGCAAATGGGCCAGGAATGTTCTTACCAGAAGATAATTGCCAGGCAGACGTCTTGGCCATGTTAAACTGGAGGCCAGATTGATCAGAAAACTCCTCAAGCACTCACCATAAACTGCCAAAAAGCAAGTTTTGACCAATAATTCATTTTTCTTTAAATACTCCCATCGTTCACAGTTCTTAAAAATCTCATAGCTACCACTAGTTCATCTATCAATTTTCTTTCTACTTTTAATCTCCAATTTTCCAAATATATCTTTCATTATTTGTCTACCTCCTTGGTTTTTTTCCAACAAATAATTTTTCAGTTTTAACCCCCTTTTAATGTCTGTTTAATTTCTCTTTTACATCTTCTGGAGCAACCAATCTTTGTTGTCTTACATCACTCATACAAGACTGCTTTGTAAAAATCAATATTCCAAATGCATTGCATTACAATCTTTTTTTCTTACATCTCACATAATATTCCAAGATCGGCCAAATAATTTACCAGCCTCATCAAAATCATGTTTATTCTCATTAAATTATCATTCTAATTTCTTTTTCATTGCTTCTATCAGTCAAAGTTTTAAAATATTTACAAGGCCTTGCCCTGCCCAATACCACTCAAACTTTTATTTTCTCCACTTATTTTTTAACTTCTTTTGTTACACTTATTCTCATCACAAGCCAATTACAAATTCTATTCATTTTATTTGATGAAGTCAAATCATTCTAGCTATCAGTAAACATATCAACAATGAATCAGTTATGACAAACCCTTCTTCCCTCCAACATTAATTTCAACCTTTTCATAATATTTATTTACCAACTCAAAAAATGGGACATCTGATATCCATCTGGAAAGACCATTTATCTTCTCATTCATGTACAAATTTCCTAATACTCATATCTCCTTTGGATATATGCTATTTTTAGAATAATCCAATATATTTTATTGAATTTCTCAAAGTTGACAAAACAAACCTTAACTACTGTCCCCTATTTCCAAATAATTTTCAATCATTTGTCTCCAGTATTCCGATTGCATCTCTTACAGCCTTACCTTTTCTAAATCCAAACAGTTCTTCAGATAAAAACATATTTATTAGAATATGTCTATTCCAAACTTTCAGTATCACATTAACAGTGCGTGGAATTAATTTTTTAAAATTCCCATACTATCTAACCGTAAAATTAGGCTTTTCTCTAATGAATCCATAATTGTTGAAAAAAAATTACTAAACACCCCCCTGATTTACAGATTAAATTACAAACAATAACCAGTTATATTAATAATTTTTATCTGTCATTCATTAGACTAGATTATCCAATAATGAATATTTCTGTAGTGTAATTCTCACAACACTCTCACACAACGTAAGGACTGGTTTCGATCTACTTTTAATACCTTGCGGAGGGATGAAATTATAAACATGACCAAAGACATGCACATTTCATGATGAACCAGCACTCATCAGAAGTAATTTGCTATCTATATATACAGAACAATGATAAAGATATATGTAAGAGATAGTGGTCTGGACCAACTGATGAGTGCTAGTTCAGCATTAAATGTGCATCTTGGGGATCATATATCTTTTTCACATCTTTGGCCACATGTTTATGATTACAACCCTCTACAAGGTATTAAAAGTGAATATAAATCAGTCCCTACCTTGCTCGGGAGTGATGTAAAAATTACACTACAGAAATATTACTAATAACCAGTTATCTCAATTCAAACCTATTTCAAATAGCTTTCAATAATACAACTGAAATTTCAATTCGCCAAGCTTGTCTTTGATTTTACAAAATCTATGTCACACATTCTATTTACACAGAAAAAAGAATGTTATTCTTAACCCAAATATTTATTTGAAATTACTTTAATTTTTTGTGCATTCTACTTCTAATCTTACTTGTCTAGCTTTATCAGTTTCCTTTATATGCATTTATATATGATTTACAACAAGTATAATATAATGATGCCAATTACTACCAGATCTGCTAGAAACTTATTTTCATTAAAAAGAAAGTTTATGTGCAAATGTATATTTTTATACTGCCACTATCAAATTGAATATTTGAAAGATTTTATACAAGTTAAAGGGTATTTGTTTTTTCAAGAAAATTAAATCCTTTAAAGTTTGATTTTATTTATTTGTACAGCCAAAAAAGAAAACTGGTTATAAAGATCATTTATTAACTTCAAAGGATTCCCAATATAAATAAATATGTAGTTTCGTAAATTTTTTCATGCACTGTCTTTATTTACTTCATAAAGATTATTTCACATTTAACATTATTATTGCAATAAGTTATATTTTGTAATCTATAACATCGTCCATTTCACTATTAGTTATATGCATATATAGAGAGAAAGGTGTGTGTATATACATACATGCGCAACCCACACACGAATATTAACTATGAAGTTATAAAAGTGTACACGTGATATACCGTTTAATAAATACAGATTTCTATTTTCTTTTTTTCACAAATTTCTAAAAATAATATTTATATATAGTTTTATATTATTTAACCCAGAAGAATAAATGAATATGTGCAAACATTTTAAATCCCAAATATAACAGTCATTTCTTTAAAAGTCACTCTCCGTCAATCAACTAATCTGTCTAATACTCGTTTTTGTCATGAAATTGTCATAGCAGTATTGCAATGATGTATTTCAATTATGACTCAAGCTAGGAATTTTTCTTATTATAACCTTGTCCTTGTAAAAAAAAAAAAAAAAATGACAATTATACAAACAATATTCTATTCTTTTCCATTATAAACAAATGTATGTGCATAAATACGTAGATATGTAACATTATATAACTGACATGAAATAAATACGTTTCATACTTCATTTTGTTTTCCTCGAGCAAAATATAAATTATCATTTTAAGAATGACGCATCGGTAAATATATATTTACAATTATAAATTTAATATATGAATTTTTTCTACAGTACAGGCTTTTTCATACCTGCACTCCAATATGTAAAACATCGCACATATATTATAAAAATGTGCAAGTCTACCCTGATTTAAAAAAAACCTAATGTAAAAAAATAAACAGACAACTTTTTTAAATTAATACACTGTACAGGCTTACACACACATGCACATATATAATGTAATATAAGGGATTCGAAGTCAGTCTTTCACACAACCCTCAACTCTCCATGCCATCTCATTATTGCTGACCCATCTGATCATACACACGTTGAAAACATAAATAATCACCAATATATGTATTTCATGCTAAACCAGCAATCATCAGTTGGTCCAGATTACTATCTTCACACATATATACAATCAGTGCTCGGCTTTATATTAAGATAGCCAATCTTCATACTTTTCTTTTTTTTTTTTTTTTAAAAAAAAAGTTTATGTTAACATTTAAATGAGAAAGCTATTCAAGAAAAAAGACATATCAAAGAGTTTATTAAAAAAAAAAAAACTCCACAGACTCTTTATATTATTTGTTTAAAAGATTAAAACAATTGTATTTCATAAAAGGAATTGATAAAATAGAATTGGGAACTCAAGGTTCGTGGGTTGCCGCCCTTCTTGTTACTTCCGGTACTCATTCGTCTTATGAATTCACCATCAATAAATCATCTAATTGTTTATTCAAACATATATTATATATACGTTGTATTTAAGATAACCTTTTATACTTGCAATATAGATGTCATTCTTTGGTCATGATTAAATTTTGTAGCATAGTTATCATTATAAATAATATCAAAAAATAAATATCAATAGTATTTTCCCTAATATTTTATGATGACATTAAAACGTGATTGTAAACACACATACTTACAACTCACCAAGTCTGAAATCGTGAAAAGCACAAAAAATTAAACTCTTTCACAAAAATAAAAATGAATGTCATAGTTATACATTGCAATAATAATAAATATGGCTCAGATATGGATGTTTTTAGGTCGGTCCAATTGATTGATTTGGGATATGGAAGATTACTTGCGGAAGAAAACTGCTGAGTTTTGAATGAGTGGATGCAATTTCTAAAACAGAACAGCAGAGACCCGTGGTGAAATACATGCTGAACTGCATGATTTTCATTTTTTGCAATGACGAAAGCAGAACTATTCATCCGTTCTGATATAAAGCAAAAGTTATAAACGAATTTTCAATTAGAAAATTGTGGAGTGATGACTCAAAGTTGAACTTTCTGAAACAATACCTTTTAAGTAAGTCTCACAATGAATGTGCCCAGAAACTTAAATCCGTTAATATAAAATGGCTTGGAAATTTATTGCTATGAAGTCCGTCCGTCCCCATCCCCCCCAAAAAAAAACCTAAAAGAGGTAACTAAATGATGATTATAAACATTTTAATTCCAGTGAATTTCAACTTGACTGATAGTATATTGTTAGCTATTAGAATAAATAAAAGTATGTTTTCTCTTTACAGAAATCAATGAACAAATGGCAAAATACATAAAATTTCCAGACAGATTATGCAAAATTCAACACATTAACTGCTCACAGGAGCGCCAATAATTCAGTAACCAAATAATAAATATGGATGTAGTTTGACTTTAGATTACATCATATCATTTGATGGAGGCAGACTTGTAATTAGATGAATGATTTATTCCTTCTCCACTTATTGCAATTAAACTTTTAACTTGACATTAAAAAGATGGCTATGTTCCCACATGATATAGCTTCTACAATACTCATTAAACATAACAATATAGCAACTTAATTAAGAATATACTTTTATATTGAGGAGGATACAAGAAAATATCAAAAAATACTTTCTTTTACATTAAACAGTACAGTATTTGTTCTTATACAATTTTTGTCATTTCATTTATTTATTTAATATTTTGTGCATGTACATTAAAAAAATTGTCAATGCTTTCGAAGATGATTCATCAACATTCAGATCTTCAAATAAAATATGCTGGCTTTCAAGATATTTTTTTTTTTTTTTTGTAAGCCATTGTTCAAAGTTGTAAACCCCTATAAGAGTAGTCTGAGCCCAAAAAAGGATACTGGTTTAATTTTGATATATTGTTATAAGATATTACATAAACAATGACTAATGTTAAGTCAGATCTAGCTTTACTTCCCACACTGCTTCAGGAGGGACAAACATCTTTTATGGTTGCCATCTAGCACAAGATGCCAATATCTTTGAAAGCTCAGTCCATTGAAATGAAAAAAATTACAAAGCTTTATAGTTTCATAAGTAACTGATTGTATAAATACTGAATTCCATAATATATAATACGTTGTCTATTCACTGGATTAAAAATTTCCAGAAATTCAAGCATAAGCTACTTTTGACCCGACTTCAATTGCAGAATGCAATTTCTCATTTGGAATTCTTAAGTCCCTCTGTGAAAACTTCTAACATTTTTTGGTTAAAGAATCAGCAGATAACTGGTCAATATAATAACTTCTAGTTTGTTATAACAACAAAAAAAAAAAAATTAAAAAAAAAAGATTGCCCAATTCTCCAGTCATGTCTTTTATATTCCAGAAACGGTTATAGATTATTGTACAATTGATGGATATTGAATGAATATTCGTGGTTATTAGTATTGATTGTTAACAAGATTTTAGTTTAATTAAATACAAAAAAACTGAGAAATCATTAACAGATTAAACAATTGAAGATGATTATGAGAAGACACTATCAATTAGACTATGAACTTCAAAGATCATAGAAAAGTTTTAAAACAACAGATTTTTATAAATAAAACTGGAATATTAGTAGCATATGTATATATTTTTTCTCATGAATAAAATTTGTCAAAGAATAAGAATACTTTTGCTTGCAAATTACTAATTTATATTATGATCAAAAAGCATATATATGATCAACTGTTTTCTTCTAGCTTCTATAACTTGCCAAAAAAAATTATTTTTTAACATGTTGTCATTATTAAACATATTTGCGATTTATGAATTTCCATATTCTTATACTGTATAGATAAACTCATGGCATATTAGGGGAAACATAACTGATGAATATCAAAGAACAACCCCTACACAAACTGAAAATATGCAAATATCAAAATAACACCCATCATGTTTTGAAACAAGGATAGTGTAAATTACACAAATGTTGCACTCCATTGAATACATGCTAATGTTTTGTAGAAGTTATATAATCAATGGAACTATACATTTTGATTAATAAATAAACTTATCGCAATAACAAATAGTTCTATTATTTATCTATAAATAGATGTTTTAGCCTTTTATTACATGATAATGTATTATTCATCAAATCTTGACCCATTAAAACAATTTACAATCTTACAAATCCAAATATTTTATTGTTCCATTTTTATATTTTAATTAATTAAACCATCATACATTACTTTTAATCATTTCTTAAAAATAGTTTTATTTAAGTGAGAGCCTTCCTATGTGCAAGTCTTTAGTTAAATGCAGTAACCGCTTAAGTTAAAAAATCCTTTAGTAATTAAGTAATCCCATACATACCTTAATATTTTGAATAAACTTTCCATTTTTCATATTCTTAGTACAAGTATTTGTAAAAAAAAAAAAAAGATGTGTCCTTTAATTTTATATTGGTAAGGTATAGGATAAAATAAAAATGATTGTATTGTTTTTAAATGCTTATTTTCTTTAGCCATAAGTATTCTAACCAAAGAAAGCAAATTTTTAATTATTCCATTATCATCTCAAATATATTCATTACTTATTACTAGAGGAATTATGAAGTTTTTTATAGTTTTCTTTATTTCTCAAATGTTTTATTTTGAAACAAAATATATTATTTAAATTTTAAAAATAATAATAATAATCGTATGTACAGATATGTAATAAATAGATTAATGCTCCTTGTATTAGATGTATTTGAAGAATGCCAGTTCCAATCATATCATGAGATATTATTTTATATAGCGCTATGTTTTTTATGTAATAGTGATATTAGCGATTAAGCTGATGCACATGTAAATCATTTTTAAGTACGACTGCTACATTACATGAAAATAATGACAAAGTACTTTGCAGTTCACAGTATTTCGAGAACATTTGTCAGCTACCATGGACCATTGGCAATAATCCCCACACATATAACAGCCACATGATCTACATTAATTCTGTAATGACAAAGACTTAGTATCAAAATGTAAATATTTTAGCACTATGATCTCTTATTATAAATTAACTATTCTAACAGGGCTAAACACTAAACACGACAGACAGACTCATACTATTAAAAACCTTAATTACGAAATCCAATATTGTAATAAATAATTTAATACATCTAAATTAGATGTAAATACATTTAAAGAGATCAAATTCAACAAGTCTTAACTTATTTATTGAGTATTTCGATATTCAATTTCTTAATTAGTTTTTAATAACATGAATATCTGATTCTGCCCTGATTAACAACCTATAGAGTGTTGAAATAGGATAATTTATAGTAGGTGATCATGGCATTCAATATTCACACTTTAAAATACCAGGTCCGTTACCATTTCAGTGTAATAGATTGTTGGCAGTGCTCTAAGGTAGTGGACAAAGTAAGTTATTCAATAATTTTTTCAAATAGTATGGCAGCGGATAGTAAAAAATATATTTTACACAATTAGACCACTCGCCCTTTTCAAATTTATTTATATACAGATAATAAAAACTTCAACAAATTCTCTACTCTAGAAATTTATAAATAATCCAATTCTTCTTGACAGCACTGACAAAATACGATTTTAAAAAGTTGTTCTAGAAGAAAATATAATCAACATAAATATATATAACAAAAAGCCTTCACGGAGTTCTGGTTGAATATTTATTCTCCATGCAGGATAGTATTAAGACTTTTCTTTTACGGGTAATTGTTCCACAACCAATCTGGCTAATCATCCAATTATTAGGTAAATAGAAAACTAGTTCTTAGATAAAAGGTCAAATAAAAATGAAAAATTTGAAATTCTCATCACATCAACCAACAATCCATTGCTCTTCTTTGGGAAACCACCAATTATTTGCATCCTGCTTCATTTTTGCATTTGAAACCTGCAGTTCATAAACGTACATTAAAAGAGTTAAGACTGTGAATTTTTCAAAACTCAATAAATTATTATTTTAATTTTCTCCAAATCCATCCCCCCTTTAAATAAATAAAACTGAGCAACATAAAAATAATCATAATTTCCACTCGCTATATTTCCAGTTGCAGTAAACAAGATCAACTCCAAATTTATTCGCAAATCTATTTTAAACTTATCAAATTTAAATTTGTGTACTCTTAACTGTAAATCACCTGCTATAACACTAAACCAATATTTCATCCCTAAATATTTTCAATAACAAAAAATTATTTCAAAGAGAAAGATCATTTTAAAAAAAATGTTAAGAACAACAAAAAACCATATATTCATACAAACATCCTTTGCTATATGTATTTAAAGGAAATGCCATGATTGGGTGAAAAATTAAAGAGAAAAAAACTATAAAAACAATACTTTTAAATATTAAAAATAAGATTGGTTGATTTTTAAAATATGATATACGAAAGCTACAATTTCTTGCAAATCTTTTTCTCTAGCAATGTATAGATAAATGCAAATGTTAATTACACGCTAACAATAAAATTCTATATTCTATATTGAGAATGAGAAAAGCATTAGACTGTCAAATCTAAAGCAATCCATTATGAAAGATAAAGCTAATTTCATAAAAATTCATAAAACTTTATTATAACAATTTTAAATGAACAGATTTTTTTTCCCATTAAAAAATGCCTGACCAAAATTATATTTACAAAAAAAAAAAATCCCCCATTAATCAATGAAACTCTGGAGTTTATATTATTGTACAAATTCTAATATACATTTTTAAGTAACGGAAAAAGCTCTGAAGAAGATTGCTGGACAACAATCGAAACTGTCAACTATTTTTACAAGTTTTGAAAATAATAAAATATTATATGCATAAAAAAATATGTTGCCATTATTTGTTTATATTTATAAAAAAAATTAAAAATAGCAGAGGAACATAGAAACACAATGCCTTGAAAATAAAATAATTCTTATTAATTTCTAATTTCTTTTTTTAATCTGAGACTTGAACTATATTCAATACCTGTTTAGTCATCACATTTATATAAGAATTATATTTAATTTCAAATTCTATGAAACTTAGTATTTTGTCTTACAAAAGAATTATATATTTCTAATTTTATATTGAGATTTTAAACAATTTCATATATATCTCAGGGATTTAAAAAATTTTGACTTTATAAAATTATCAAAATTTATATTTAAAAAGTGATAATTGATTGCAGTTTTTTTTTTTTCTAATATTTTTTTTTTTTTACTTTTAGATACATTTAGAGAAAGAAAAAAAAATCAGCATTCTCAATAGGTAATGATATAATATAAATGACATTTATTTATGATTTATTATAAATTCTACAATGAGCAATTAAAAAAAAAATCTGAAAATTAACATACATAAAAATTTAAATACAATAAAATTTATTACCATTTTTTAATATTTATGTGTATATAGAAATATGTATATATTTGAAATATAGGCATTCTTTATATACCTGGAGCTTAATTGTAAATATAGGGGATTTGAACTCAGACTTTCAAGCACCCTTCAATTATCCACATAATCTCATACCACTGATACACATGACCATGCACAGGAAGAAAAGATAAATAATCATCAATATATGTATTTCGTGCTAAACCAGCACTCACCAGTTGGTCCAGATTATCATCTCCCACACATATATAATCAGCATTCAGTTTATATCAAGATAGCAAATCTTCACACTTCAATAGACAGGTTTCAATCCACTTCAACCTCCCAACTCTTCAGTCATCCATACCATTGAAAATCTGATGATGGAAAACCCAAATCCCATGCTGATGCCATCCTGCCATCCCTCTTCTATGTATTTATATGGATAAGGTCCTACACATAAGGGGTCAGAGTGACTTGAGGTCAACATGGGCATGTCACTAATATTGGCATCAGCATGGGATTTGGGCTTTCCATCGTCAGATTTTCAATGGTATGTATGGATGGCTGAAGAGTTGGAATGGATTGAAGTCGGACCATTGAAGTGTGAAGATTTGCTATCTTGATATAAACTGAGCACTGATTATATATGTGTGGGAGATGATAATCTGGACTAACTGATGAGTGCTGATTTAGCAAGAAATATGTATATTGGTGATTATTTATCTTATCTACATGTGTGTAGTCATATGTGTTAGTGGTGGAGATAGTACGGATAGTTGAGAGTGCTTGAAAGTCTGATTTCAAATCCCCTATATTTAGAAGTATGTATATATGAAGATATATGAATACACAGCTGTTCCCTATCTTAATGTGTATGTGTGTGTAAGTAGATATATCAATACAAATATGTGAATTATATTCTCTATCTGAAAGCAAGTTAATTAAATAATATATTACTATGATCAAGCAATAACATTTGCACTAAGCATAATAAATCATATTAATACACACACACACAAACACCACTCTAATATGCTTTGCCTATGTGATCAGTAATTGAATATATATAATTTAAAAAATGACAATATTTAATGTGCCTATTAAATAAAAACCATTACCCAATGAAGTTACTGGATTGAATAACAAACATAAAATGGTCATAGATATATTTTTGATGCCTTCTTGCCATCTTTTATAAAGAGAATTGAACAGATTTACCAAAATTTATGGAAAAAAATAAATATTTTTTACTCCTCGATAACATGAAAAAATTTCAGGATTACATTGGGCAAACCAAAAGTTGACATATTCAATAATTTCATAAAGATTATATAACAAATCACTTAATTTCTTGAGCAATCAACATTACTAAATTGTGGTGCATTTACACCCTCAATTCCCAGATTGATTTCTGCTTTTTATCTTATCAACAAGTTGCCTATAGAAAGAATAGTAAAATAGTTATTGATCCGAAACCAGATGTGTAGTACTGTTCAAGCAGATGAGTATAGATTCCAAACTTAGGTTGTTTTGAACTTTCAGGCCATTAGCTTGAATAGTAAAATGGAGTTAAAGATCATAGTTGGGTGAATATCTGCACTATGTCCACCTTTAAATTCCATCCCTCATCGATGTTAAAGGAAATCTGTCCGTAGATGTAGATTAAAATGCACAAACACCTAGTAATCACCGATTACTTCACTATAGACAGTACTAGAACAGAAAGCTAGTCTTGCTTTATAAAGATTATATAATCTTGTGATCCTACTTACAACTCAAATATCTCAATCATTAAAGAAATTATCAAATAAAATAAATAATAAAAGGTTTAGCGATATACAATAGAAAAACTTCGCAATATTTATCAAAAAAAAAAAATTAGATCCTTTCATTAATTTCAAAAATTATGCATAATTATTAATTTGAATAAAAAAAATAATAATGAAAGAGAAGATATTAATCATGTTTATAAAACCATATCAAAATGATAAAATCATGGAAACTAGCAATAATATCCTTTAAAAAATGGTTTAATTAAAAAATTTATATTCATATATAAAGAAATAAACATTCAAAGAACCAAAAAAATAGCAGCTTCAAATAGAATCAATATATATATAGTTCATTTGAATTATTGGAAATGCTTAAAAATATAAAATATTTAAGAATACCAAATTATTTAAATCTATAAAAACTATATGAATAATTATTAAAAATTTCTAACTCAATTTTAATTGAAAAAACATTAAAATGATTTCATTTAAAAACAAACAAATACAAACGAAAAGCACAACCAACTACACATAGAAAGTAATTATCAAAATGTCTACTAAATTACTATATTTGATAATAATAGTAATAATAACAAGTCAGATGTCACATGACTTATATATAGCTTGCACTTACAAATATGTAAAATTAAGAGCGTGCTAATAACTCTAAACAAGCTTCTTTTTTTTTTTATGATAAATGCTACTACAAGAGATGTATGATAAGTAAAAATATAAAAATACATAATTTATAATGGAAATTAAATTAATAATAATAAATGATAAATAGAAGCTAAATTCAAACTAATATATTATTTGTGATTGTTAGTAATTATTTAAAATCATCCTAAATTATTTAGATAAATATGCTCATAAGAAGAAATGATAAAGAAACTCATTAAAAATTAAGGTAATGTTATATAAAAAAATATAAGTAAATCCAGATAGAAATAAAAAAAAAAAAAAAGCACACATATAGCTTTATTCCTTGGGAGTTCTTAAAAGTTTGGGCACTAGAATCAATCCCGGGATCTTCCAATTCCAAATCGGATACTCTACCAGTGCCGCAGGATAGAAATTATTAAAACAGATCAAAATTAATAAAATATATTTTAACTGAAAAAATTATATATTATGAATAAATATGAATTTCCAACAATTTATAAAAATGTTTGCACAAATATAAAGATGCGGATAATACATCATTAATCCATCTCCCTATGATTCAGGAATTTCTTATCATGAGACCGTTGATCACTAGAACTTTTATTATTTAGCATGAATTAGGATTTTATCGACATTAAGTATTAATATTACATAAAATACACAGTATAATTAATATATATATATATTTCAATATAAATTTAAAGAATGAACATATTCAATTAAATACCTTCAAATTAATTCATGTAACTAATATGAGCACCGATGCCATGTGAGGTTATGATGCTATTAGAGCATTTTGGGAAAAGCATGTTATCATTTTATTTAGTTAAAGCTCAAATTTATTCACGTAAAATCTACTATATTTTAGTTATAGTTTTAATCATAAAAGAACTTCTTGTGCGAAAAAAATGTTTGCATGATATCAAAGACAAATAAAAGTGGGAAGATGTAAATTTCAATGAACATTACTAGATATGCAAAATAAGTTAAGATGGTTAAGTAATTTCTATTTTTCTTAAAAAAAAATATTAATACACATAATATTTAATAAATAAAAAAAGAGAAAGTTTAATTTATAATTTTTTTACATGTAATTTGAAATGGGAAGCATATAATTATTGCATTGCCTTTATTCAGATTTTTTTTTAAATGGTAACTTTGGGATATTTTACACTTCTTTATTATCTTTAACATTTTAAAAAAAATTATTTTTAAAATTATTTCAGAAGATATATTAAATTGCAATGAAATATTTTCCCATAAATACACCATTATTTTATTGAAAAGCTTATGTAATGAAAAAATAACATTTTTTTCTTTTAACAGAAAACAATAATAACAATAAAAAAACATTAACAAATTGAAATGGTTTAATTAATTTTGTTTTTTTAACAATAACAATAAAAAAGATAGAGAATTGGTTATTAAATATAAATTTGTGTTGTAAAAAAAAAAAAGGATTAAGAAATAATATTTTTTTGTCAAGCATAGGTGGTCGAGAGGTCAGCGTTAGCTGCTTTACAAGCAGTTGTCCTGAGATAGCGGGTTTGCTTCGCGGCTGATGCTATGACACATGAGAAATAAAAAAAAAAATATTTTTATTTATGCAGTAGCTATGCCATATCTGGGCTATCATCATCCACGACTTCAAAAAATGTTAAATCAAAAAAATTAGAAATTTATGAATATGAATTCAAATTTTCTAGGTCTGTAATCATCTCTCAGCTAGCCATTTCCTATCTCACACATTCAATCAGTCACATTTGTAGTATTCATTAATAAATAAAAATTTTGTTTAAACGGTCTCAGACCTTGAATTAATAACAATGACAACTGTATAGGATAAAAAATAAAATGATTTAATAATGGAAATAA
This sequence comes from Epiperipatus broadwayi, assembly GCA_028023455.1. Classification (NCBI taxonomy): domain Eukaryota; kingdom Metazoa; phylum Onychophora; class Udeonychophora; order Euonychophora; family Peripatidae; genus Epiperipatus; species Epiperipatus broadwayi. The sequence continues at coordinate 6,013,667 of JAQFVV010000045.1, forward strand.
AAAGTTGTAAATAGATCCACAAATATATTTTCACAACATACAAGCATATGCTCCCCCCTCCCCTCAATTTTTTACAGTATGACCATTTAATAGCTGCATTATCGTTCTATTTCTGTTGATATATTGTAAGTATACACATGTATGTTAAAAACATATGCTATATAAGATTCACTATTATCTATATATCCAAGCACAAGTGTAAAAGCTTGGAACAAAATATCCTGGATAAAGCGGGGATACTATATTTGAAATATAAAGAATGTACATAAACCTATTCACAGAACACATATTCCATACACTAACATTATTTACATGTTCATTAAGATCATTAGAAAGAATGTATAGTTATACTATACACATAAAAAATTAAGTTATTAATTTGATTTAATATTTGCTAGTTTTTTAAAGGCAAGAGAGGTCTACAAGAGGAGAGGGAGAGAGTTAGAAAGTGTATTGTTAAATAATTTTCATTCCAACAAAATCACTAATCCATGATGGTTTAGGAATCAAACTGAGTGCCAGATCATTAGAAGTATTATACTATAATACTAAAAAAAAAAACTAAATAAAATTAATGTCTTATAATAGGTATGGCCACTATCTTTGCTCATTCTTTTTTTTTTAAAAAAAAAAAGAGGAAAAAAAAATACTTCTTCGTATATTTAATACATAAAATGATTTGAACCTAGCGCAAAATGAATATTGATTTTTTTATTCCCAACATGTGCAAAATTTATAATTATTAATGCCGTTCTTATTTTAAATCATGTTTATAGTATATCAATTTTTCTTCCACCAATCTTTCATTAGGCAAATTGTAATTAATGATTAATATTATGAAGATGATTATTGAAAAAATATATTGAAATTTGCAGATAAAAATAAATAAATGATGAAGACAATATATTTAATAATTTATAAACAGTTTTAACTTGAATCAGTAATAGGTTAAAATTCAACCAATAAAAATCAAAATGAAGCCCCCCCCCCCAATCAAAGTGATTAAATTGAATTTGGATATTAGACAATTATTAAAATCACTAAAATTGTGATTTTCTGAAACAATACATAAATTTTATTGAAATAAATATTCAAAAACAGATATTTATGTATATTATGAAACTAAAAATATGGAGGGGGGGGGGGGCACATTTAAATTCGTCCACGTAATTAACTCGTGATTTTTTTAAATGTATTTTTAAAACACTCATTTATTAGAATATAGATAGATAACCCAATCTTAAAACAAAGTGAGAAATATAAAAACACTGAATAAAATTAATTATAAATCTGTTTTACGGAATTTCAATTATTTATTTAAACAAACACACTTATAAATAAAGTTTTAATGGAGAAGATATAAGATAATTAAAATTAATAATAGGCTTAACGTTTTCGAGGATCCATGCCTTATAATCATAGCCGTAATAAAATACATATAAGAAAATGTATGCAAAAATATTTAAATTAGCGATGTATTATGAAGTCAATTTCTTTGAAACGGCCCCAGCTAATAAGTTTTCACCAGCAAGTATCAATACTACTAACCCTTGCCAGATCCATAAATTAGTGCCATAGCCACAACATGAAAAAAAAACAAAACAGATTACACTTAATTCCACTTTCCAAAAATAATTCTTAAGTTTACTCTACTGCAGTCTTAATTAGGAAAAGTACTTAAAAGCTAAATTGTCAAGCATTGGTGGTCGAGAGGTCAGCACAGCTGCCTTACAAGCCGCTTTCCCGAGTTAGCGGGTTCGCTTCCCAGCCAATGCTATGACACATGAAAAAAAAAAGCTAAATTATTAGTAAATAAGTATTCTATGAGAATAACTCTTCATTGTCTATCAATAGTGTTCTGTCCAAGGAACAGATCAGGAGAGCAGTAGCACCACCAATTCATCAATTTCTCTATTGTTCTGATAAATGTCCAGTTCTTCAATTCCACATATCTTTTGCCATCTTTTACATCATCCGGCAAGATCAATCTTCATTCTTTTTTCGGTTCCATTCAACACTCCCTCCGAAATATCCATTAAACTATTGTTTCTTTTTAGTATATGTATGTCCAATCCAGTTACTCTTACTCTAATTTTCCCAATGTTTTTTTTTTTATTCTTTCCAAAGCTTCTGTCATTTTATTCATCTAACTAATTTTCTCCATTCTTCTCCCATGTCCACATTTCAAAGGTCTGCAATCTGTTCCTCAATTCTTTTTGTCACTGTTCGCATTTCACAACTGTACAATAATACACTCCATATATATAGCACTTAATATTTTATTTTTCTTAATAAATATCTTCTTTGCCAATGTTATTCTTTTTTTTTTTTTGCCTCAAACTTCATTTCCTCCATTCTCATTCAACAAACTATCCAAATATCTAAATCCATTCATCTGTTGAACTATAATTATCATGAATATCATCTTGTATTCTTTTTGTAATCCTTTCTGTCCATAAACGTTTCTTTGTATCCAGAAAAAAAATTAAACTAATGGAATTAAAAGAAGGTATGGTATTTAAAATACAGCAACTCTTGATCCATAGTATATGTATAAGGATGTTTCATTTTTCCATAGCCATTCTTTCTTTGATCCCAAAACCAGTGCCACAGAAATACTTTTTTTTTTTAATGGATTATCAATTTTTGAACTGTTATTTTGCCATGTCTATCATTAACAAATTAATCCTAGCACAATACTTTCTACATGAATAGATTTTTTTTGTAATTTGAAGCAATTTATTATTTAATTAAAAAAGAAAATAACAGTCATATCTTCTCACTTTAATTCATACATTAAGAGATAATTGTATGCTTTACAATTATAAGCAATTAACTTCACCTCCAAACTTTATTTTTAGTTAATGATAAACCTCCAAACTTTATTGTTTTTATTTTCTGCAACTTTTATCTTTCTTTTAAAACACAGTCTTACAAAAAAATGGAAAACTTGTCCAAATCAAAATAACTATCTATTTTCTTTTACAAAATTAAAATGATTAAATAAATGACTCTTCATAAAAAAATTAACAATTAGAAAACATTATTAAAAAAGTAATATTAACTAATCATTGTAATTAACTCTAGACTTTTTTTAAATATTTAATTACAATGATATTAAAATTTATACATATATACTATTTTTTGAAAGCATACCCACAATCAAGAGTGGAATGCTTTAAATTGTAATATCCGAGTTATGTTTAAAGCCATAAGCATAGGTATACCTTTAATTAGACAGGATTTTAGTGAATAAACGCATAATAAAATAATCACAATTTAATCAACATTTGGGTGTTCGTAAGTTCGGGCACCAGAAGTACCAATTGAACTGCGACACAATCCTACCCTCTAGAGCTCACCCCCTCTACCGTTGATCTAAATTAGCAATTCTCAATCTATGGTATGTATATTACTGATGGTATGCAATCGTCTTATGGAAGGTATGCGAAAGAAACTATTTTTGGAAAAAATATATTAAAAACCAAATACAGAACAAAATTTATACTAGAGACTAACTTATGTTTAAAATGAAGTAACATAGAGCCCGATTATAAAATTGTGTTTTGCAAAACAAGCTCAAGGTTCTCATTAATTTTAATTAAAAAGTTTTTTATAATATTTTTGATTGTTTTTTAATATACTTTTTTGGTGTAATAATTTGGAAATGCTAGAAATTATAATAAATTCTGTATTTTGTTTCTAAATAAATCTAATATTTAACTTTTATTATGGTATCATAATTATGTTGTGGTTACCCGAAATAAAATAAATATTTTTTATTTGCTCAATTTTTTATAAAGGATGGCCGTATGGAGAAATTTTGATATTCTTTGTATGGTATGTGGAACCAAAAGGTTGACTGCTATTGCTCTAAATCAATCATTTATTTCTTATCTATAATTTTTAATTACATATACAATATTTTATTGCATAATCATCCACTTATTACATAATTATATTTTTTGTTTTTTTATTCTATTACTTTTACATATCTATCGTTTATTTTTATCTATCCTTTGACACAAACGATACATTGAAAATTCAAATACAATAAAAATTACTTTACTTTTTTTCGAATATAGATATTATATGCTGTGATTCTGAGTTCCATTTTAAAAAATATTAGCAACAAAAAAATCAACATATGTAAGTACCAGATATCATTTTATTTGGGGAAAGAAGTGAAACATAGCATTTCTATCCTATAATCATGGCAAATCAAAATAAGATAGGTACATAAAATTTCCAGCTTATTTTCTGTGTTTGGATATAATATTTATAAAAACGAAAGGTAAAAAGGCATGTCAGACATTTTGAAATAAAGTGATATTTTTTCATGTAATTTTGATAAACGAAATATTTTTAATCAATTTTTTAAATGTCTATTAGCAAACCACTTTTTTTTTGTTTGGTAAAATTCAAATTCCTAAAAATATGACATGGATTACTATATCATAAAACCAAATTTTTCAAAGATTGAGGTTAGAATAGTTCATTATTATCTTAAACTTACTTAAGATTTTACCTGATGAGATTAGATTATTACTCGATAATTTGAACATGCTTAAAATATATTAAAAAATATAAAATCTTCTATCCAGACAGAATCGAAAACTATTCAAATTCTTTGCAATAAATTATTTTAAAATGTATTTCTCAAGATTTTTGCTCATTTCTTTTTGCTTTCATTCATTCACTCTTACTATTTTAACGTTAAAAACTCAAAGCATTTCTTTAAGCCTTTGCGATCCCTTTGCATCCCCCCCCCCATAGGTGTCCATGAAACACAAGTTTAAAATACATAGCAAATTAATTTTCTTTTTCCTGATTTTTAAACTAGTAGTGATTCTTCATGGGTTTCTCTTAAAATTTTAAAACTGCTCTAATTCAAAAATGCAGGTTACAAAAGCAGTGGATGTTTATTAATTTTATAGTTTTTTTTTCACCCTCCTTGATGTCAGATATATATCAAGAGATATTAATGCATTTATTTAAAATTTTATATTCAGTTTTATCTTCTGACAGCCAACTCAATGACCACAATTTTAAAAATCTTAACTACACTGCCACTGAGGGAATAGTGAATTGAATAATTCTTTGAACTGATATCAGAACTATTTGAGAATAGCCAGCAGTGAAGAAAAAGAAGACATTTTGTATTTTGTAATAACAATGAATTATATTTAATTTTTTCCTTTGTTATTAAATGTGATTTTATGAGCCAAAACATTTGGAATTTTACCCTGGTTTATATACCCCCCCCCCCCCCCAAATTGCTCAAAAATGATGGGAGGACTTTTTTTTAACACTGTGATTTTTCTATTAACACTTTCTTATTTATTTTCACAACAAAAAAGATTATGATAAGTTTTGTTTTAGATAATAATATCACTCCAACTCCAGTATCCTCAATATAAGCACCTAGTATGATTGAAACTAAATATAATTAAATCTAACCTTATCTGCAATGAAGGATTATATTTCTCAAAGCAAAGCTGGTTGCTACTAGCAACAATTTCTGAAGTTACTTAAAGCTTTAGATGCTTTTAAGTTTTACTTTCTGGGTTTCAAATAAGTATTACCAAAACTAAAATTTGTCTGCAGTGAGTAGCATTTTTACAAGTGAAGCTGGTGGTTTAACAAGAGATTTTGAAGAATTATTCAAAGCTGAAAGTATTTTCTTACAATTTTCGTAAAAAAAAAATTTCAACATTTTAATGCAATTAATGCATATAGATTAAGTTTTTGACACATAAAAAAAATGGCGGTAATCTCAACTCCAATAGAAAAATCATGTCATAAAACATGTAACATTTGATTTCGTTTTCATTATCATAATTTGCAGAGTCAGATATATTTTTTTTATGCAACAAATCTTCAATTCCTCACATTTTAAATGGACCAATCATGTAATGTTTTATTCCTATAAGCTGTTTTTATCAAAAAAAAAAAAGAATGAAAGGACCTGCAATTAGCATTAAAACTGAAGTCACTTGAAAAGTGACTCTCAAACTTATATAACTATATATGCACCTTAGCTTAGATTCAAAACCTTGGGGTTTTTTGTATTTCAAACTTAAATTGATAGTATAAAGACATTTAAAAATGGCTGCCAGATGCCTAAGTATGTTAGTTCCAGAATTAAATCAAAGCCTTCACTGATGCAGACTATATGCCAAAAACTAATCTCAAAACATGGATGCAATAGCAGTTTCTTCTAAGTGAAGAGAATAACTGAGATGCATACATTAAGGATAAGCAGAAAAAAAAATCTTGTAATATTTAAGAAAAAAGATCATTTAATAAATACTTATAAGTTTATAAGCCTAATTGCTGAGTGGTGTCTGTTTTTTCTTATATCATGGCGAAGTTTGGATTATGAGAGGCTAAAAGGTCTATTTTTAAAATCTGAAAAATTCAAAAAATCCGAAAAAGCCCTAGACCCAAGGATTTTGGTTTAACAGTGTTTTATATATATTATGACATTTGTTTTGATGCCTTTCGTCATCTAACATTCTGTATTTATACTAGATTTTTAATATACATAATTAATTCTTATGCAACAACAATCATACCATTCTAACACATTTTTCAATCAGTTTTATTTTTTTTCCTTCTAATTATTTCAGTTGATTCTGCAGCCTTCATCAGAGATGTGAATTTATACTATACTGATTCACACCTCTTACAAAGATGTTATAAAAAAGAAATGGAAATTTCTTTAAAAGGTAAAGAAAGTGAAGTGTAGTATTACTAACTCAAAAACAAATTACCATTTATCTATAATCTTTACCAAGACACAGAATGTGATGTGATGTATTATGGCTTCTCCTTAAACGAAGTCAAGAATATCTCAGCAATTATGCCCAGATAAACCTGTTAGCCACTTTCTTTTACATTCCCCACTCTAAATTTACCCATAATCTGCTCTATCCCATTTCCACAACATAATTTTTGTCAACTCTATAACCTTTATATCTAAATCCCCCTTATCTTTTCCCAAACCCAGCATAAAAACCAATAATTCACTTTCTGTATAATCACTCTTTTCATATTTATTTTTCCACAACTTCATTATATGTACCCTTTCTGTTTTCAAACATTTACATTCAATTAACAAATGCCTAATATTTTCAATTCCTTCCTTACATAATTTACAAAATAAATCACCCATATTTTTCCATTTACATGTATATTCTTTTGTAGCTAAAGATCCCGTTCGAGCCTTAAACAATAAACTACTTTCCTTACTATTATCATATATTAACTCACACCTAATATTCTGTTTATTTCTATATATATTTAAACTCTTTTTACTCTCCATACTATTTCTCCATCTCTCTAACTCCCTAGTCTTTATTAATAAATTTATTCTTTTATCCCATTCCTTACTACTATAACACTCAATAATCCTCTTAACACAATCATCCCATCTTTTGTACAAATATACTGATATAAATTCTTTATCCAAATCTTTTGCATACCGCATTACCTTTCTCACCCATCTTGTTACCTGCCCTTTACTCATAACCCAATTAAATACTATTTTAGCTTCTTGTTTCACCATCTACACTAACGTCCTGTGGGGTGTGCAATTCAGACCTCATCATAGATATATGCCATTCACCCACACACTGTATGCATAATGATTAGAGAAATTAGTAAAAATTAATTATGGTAACGTAAAACAGTAGTGTGCATGATGCATATATATGAGTGAAGCAATAACTTTATTAATATTTATTGCTGAAAAATTAAATGTTCTTTGTATAATTGTAAATATTTTTATATATGTGTGTATTTAAAGCATTGGAATGTAAAAACAACGTAAAATGGGGAGGGCTCAAAATACCAAAATTATCCTTATTGATAATCAGATTTTCGTTAATTAAAATTATAAATCTTAAAATTCTTTTGTTAGTTTGTTTTCAAAGCTTTAAAAATTTATCAAATGGTATTTCGAGCCTTATCTGTTTTAAAAATATTTCACTAATTAAATGTTTTTTTTAAGAGATTACAGAGATAGCTGTGGGCAATTGAGATTGCATTCTTGGCGGGGAAAAAAATGTAACTTTTTAGACCATGAAATAAGAGTCAGTTGAGTTTGGTTGTTTTTCAGTCAGTTTAGTTTTGAAGCATTTCAGGACCTAAAAAAATTTTTTTAAGAAGTCCACTGAGGTTCGGTGCTATGAGCTGTGAGTAGAAAAGAAATACCTTTCTCTCTTTTTCTCTCGGAGAACTGTCTACCCTAATGCCATCAAGTTTCCATCCGTTTGACTGGCCAGTGCAAGATGACTGTATGATTGCCAACCTGATTGCCTGCTGTGCGTAGGTGACCACTTTGTGTAGAGCTGCCTTAATAAGTAATCCTTTTGTAATATGTAATTCAACCTTTATATTTTCATTCATCTATTCATTTATGAGTTTTTATTAATTATTCTCCGAGACTCTCTCTCTGTAGCAATTTTTAACTTACCTCTCACGCTTAATATGTGTTAGATAACTTTGTGCGGTTCCATTAATATTTAACTTGTTTTATTTAATATATATATCTATAATTGATTTTCTTTAATATGCCAACAACCAAACTTGCGAGTTTTAAAAAGGAGGGAGGGAATAATTGTTTAATTTGGAAAGAAGCGGGAGCTTCATTTAAAATCTATCGATAAAGTTTCGTTTATTTAAAATTGAAATTGCTCGCTAGGTTGGTTTTACATTTACTTCTGTTATTCACATTTTTTTTTAAAAATATTTTATTGTGGGTGCCTTTTTTACTTTGTTAATTGAATCAAAAGATCGTGAACCTTAATGTAAGTATTTCACCTGTCCTTATTGTCGCCTGTAAGGCTAATTCTATCAGTTAATATGTATATGGGAATCGAAATTAAATATAAAATTTTGTTAGTTTAATGTCGTAGTTAAAAAGTTATTTTCAGAGTGATTATTTATTTAAGTATACTATTACTCGGGAGTCAAACCATTTCCAGGCTGTCGAATAAAGAAAGTATGTTCAGTTTCCTGTACATGTATAATGCTGCTGGCCGATCTTTCCTTTCTCTTATGGTGCTTCCACACTTCAATTCCTCTATTGCGCTAGTTCTCAAAATCGTTCGTAATCGGGGATACTTTCCCTGTGGAACGCGAGGTTTATAGGATTTTGATTGTGCTGCAGAAGTTCCATATAGCTGTCTGGGCCTCAAACCAAACCTCTCCATCGATACCGTATCGTTAAAAAGGGCGAACGTATCCCCCCTTTGCAGTATAAAATGTCTTAAAAGGATAAAGAATTCAAAGTACCATAAGATTTGTATTTCTCTAGAGCATGCCAGCATCGTTAGTGTTTTAATTAATAGCTTTATGCCTGTTTGACCCTTTTATTAGGTGTTGGAAAAATAATGATTCATTCTTGAAATGTGCTACACGTCAATTAATTATTATGTTTATTTTGCGACTGCTTTCTTTGAAAATATTAATCGATTCCCATAGACGTAAACAAACTTCTATTAATTATTATATAGCGTATTCTCGTTAATGTAGTGCATTGGTTGGTTCTTATTTATAAAAGACGTTCCTTCCAAACAATGCCAATAAAAGTACACAAAATGGTTTCATAAGATAGATAAATGATTATAATTGGATATTTTGCCTATTTATCAAATAAACCATTTAGCATTAAACATGTCACGACCTTTTTATATTCATTTTTCGGCATCCACAGCGTCCATTTAGTAAAATATTATTAATTTGGTATATTAACTCCGCACAAGCTATAACACAATCCATAAAATGATATTCGTTAAATAATTATAGTAAATGCGATTTTATAAAAACAAATCCCAAGTTTTGTAAATAGACAATGTCATCCCAAGCGTGAAACATTTTGTAACATATATAGGCGTTTTTCAATATTTTATTAAATATATAATTTCATGTAAATCCTGGTTTATTTTGAATTATTTTCTAATGAATATTTAGGATTATTTTCTTTGGCTAATAACTTAGCATTAATGAATAACTATAATAAATGTAATGACTGGGCTACTCTAATCTCGATCATCATCATCAGTCTGATCTTATGCTCTACCGCTTTGCTTCTGGGCCCAGAATTAAAATAATTTTATTGTAGCATCAGGATTGTTGTTCATTGGCTCTGAGATTCGAAGATTAGGCCAATAAGTTAAAATTCAGGATTGCTCCAGACCTGTGTATCTCGAGCATGATCGGATTCGAGGTACTTTGGCTTAGGATTTGAATCGTGTTAAGTGAGCATACTGTTTTGACTGGTACACTATGCATAAAGACAAAAATCTCGACTTACTTATTCTTCAAACAATAAAGGCAATATTTTACATCGAAATATTAACTGAAAGGAAGAAAACCCCACAAACCCAAGATGAAAAGTGATAAGTGCACTTTTAATCCCAGACAAAATGGTTTAAAAAAAAGCTATCTGTAATCTTAAAGGTAAAAATAAGCCATAGATCCAGTGAACAAAAATATATCTAAGAATAACTTACATATCTATTTTTCAACCCATATAAATGGCTAGTGAATTTAATTAAATACCACCTATTTGAAAAAATCATAAGCTTGCTCGGAATATTCCCAATACGTGAAAAATTTATATATATCCAATTTCCACCAATATTGGAACCCCTGACATCAGATAATCCTTCATCTCTTTGCAACCTTCTTTATTATTAAAAAAAATTAGAAAAAAAAAAAATAGAACAATGTATCAAAAAACTTTTTTTTTTTAAATATGCACATTCAAAACATATACAAATATCTAGCAACTAAATATCATTTTAACATCAAATGATGTTTACATTTATGTAAGTCGATATTCAATTTGGGGGAAAAAATACAATTCAATGGGTTATTATGATAAAGATGTTTGGTAATATTTTCCCCAATAACAGGAATATTTATAGAGGTAAACTGAGCGCTAATGTATATTTGTGATTATTAGTATATATAGAAGATATATTTAGTTTGCACTTGCATACATTTTAAGTAAGCATTTTTTTTTTTTTTTTAATAACCAACCACAGTTAACTAGAATTTATATCAGACATGTCCAGATGAACTTCATATAAAAAAGTTATCTGATAATATATTCATTCAATTATTTTCTATAAAGCACAATGCTCATATTAACAGAAAACAATGAAACTGGAAATTTCTTTTTAATAAATGTGCCAAATCAATTAAATCTAATAACAAATGCTTTTTTCTACGTAGATTCTAAAAGTATATCACAATTAGATAAATCAAGATAAAAAAAAAAAAGTAACAACTCCTAAATCAATTAGTTACATCACTCTAAAAGAAAGAAAATATATGAGTAATTCAAAAACTTTCTACACTTCAGAAATTAGTCATAAGCAAAGAAATAGCATCATTGGGGGGGGGGGGGGATCAAACACCCAGCTTAACCTATATAAAAAAGCAGTTTCCAAGTGTGAGGTTAAATAAGCAATGATTACCAAATGCTCATAAAATCCTTATCCTTAGAAAATGACACCTCTCATCCTTATAAGTTTCTGAATTTTGCCTTTAATAAAGACTGGCCACTAGATGGCAGTAAAATGGAGACTTGCTTTTGTTTGATGCTCATATTTTAAGTTTTCTCTGCAGAATTTCGACATATGGATTACGAGGTAAAATGTCAGACAAATCACAGGATTATTATGAGATTAGATTTGCAATAATATTTATAAATAAATAATCTAATTGTTAATTGTTCTGGAGTTCACAAGGAAATTTAACACCGGAAGTGACATATTACGTACTTGGGAGTTCCAGAATCCATCGCTCTACCATTATACTAAAATATAAAGAGCAATAACAATTTTTATAAAATATATAAAATACACACAGATGAATATTTTTGAGAATTGAGTTGAGAACTTTCGGTTAAAGAATTTGTAAATAAAGTTATTATGATTTATAAATGTTTTTGATGTGATATTTTATATCACCATTATTATCATAAGTTAAATAACAAAAGGTGGGATATTCCACTCATCAAACCAGACTATCTTCTCAAATCTTTCTATCCTTTGCTTTATTTCGTTAGAATTCATAAAAGACTCTCAAAATCAATTCTTTCTCTTATCTCTATTTATTTTATTTTCTCGTTTCATTATATTTCATAATTCTCTTGAAGTGCATACTCAATTAAAAAATAAAGCACCAATCAATGTTTTCTTTAAAAACCTTTATTTAATGCTCATCAAAAAAAAGACTTCCAAAACTAAAAATCATCCCAATGTTTCAACCATTTAGTATGGTCTTTTTCAAGGATTGTTTATATAATTAAAAAATTAAGTTCTAACCACTATTTTCTTTATAAACTTTTATGTTTCAATAGTATACGTGTTTATTGTTTCTTTTCATTTACACTTGTCAATATTTGTATATTGATACTCTTACCTTTTCAAATAATCTTTCTCATCCCCACTTCAAACAGACATTCATATATATATGTATTTATGCAAAGCTTAAAATGAACAAAAAATTAAAGCACATTCAATCATATAATAACAGAACAAGTATATATTTTAATATATGCATCCATGAAGATAAAAATAAACAATATTTATACTTACAAATTTCAGACAATAATCTATACTTATAATTTATGTGAACCAATTCGATTACTAGATTAAGGATACATTTTAACAACGCCATTTTTTGAACCTATGGCTAAAAGCTTTAATTTTGGATCGAAAGCTAAAGCTGTTGGCCGATGTAAAAATCCATGCTGAACAGACTAAAAAAAAAAAAACACAAAGCAAAGCATTACATACACAATAACAAGTATTGTTATTTATTAATTAATCAAACGGACATGATGCGCCCATTTGAGCACACCAAACATTAACAGGATCTAGGCAAGGCAAACTTTAATAATTTAGATACAACTAAATGAAATTGAATAAGCTGAAAATGATAAAATAATAACTAGTTTTTAGTTCAAATATTATTACTACAATATATTAATAAATAAATAAAACGGGGAAATCTTTTTAAATTCAAACTTGGGTCACTGTGACAAAAACATTGAGTTACTGCCAAAATTCTTAAAATATAAAAGTGAATGAAAGTCACTTATCAGTTTATTAACACCATTTATTTTTAAATACAGTACTTCGAAAGGGGAAAAAATCTCCAGTGCGGAATGTACGGTTAAGGGAAAATACAGCCGATACACATCCTAAACAAAGAAAATCTACAGAAGACTTTTAAAAAATAATTTAATGTTTGGGCTTTAAAATTAAAAATTAATTCAAGACTGGAAAAGTATTCACTTGTATTAACTATTTTAATCGTTTGGCGTAAACACGAGATATTAAAAACAAAAACAAAGGGTAGGGACACTTGGCAGTCTGACGCGATAACGTTATTAATTATAATGGACTTTAAACTTTAATAATCTTACAGATAAACCAATAGTTTCACTAGACTTTGTCTATAA